>JAUTXW010005118.1:600000-972184 GCA_030620095.1 Kuschelorhynchus macadamiae
CGCAGTGGTCGATATGATCAACTTACCTACCTATGCCGCCAGTCAAATTAAACAAAAATATTGGAAAACAGTTTTCTTTACTTCTTTTAAAGTTACCTATAGTAAATATTCAACATCATAAAGCTCAAACTGGAAACATTAAAACAGCTAATCGTGAGCGCAAATAATTTCTTGTTCTTAGAGAAACTATGCGCTCAACAAGACGCAGAGGACATCAATTTGAGTAAAGGAAGAAAATAACTGTATGCTCTAATTACTTATATAATTAAAAACATGTTGTTTTCTTAAAGATGCTTCACTAAAAAATCCTTTTGACAAAAAAGTCGTTTTTAAACAACTTGAATATTAGCAACACCAGAAATTTTAGATTTGCTACAGCTCAGAGAACATTTTGCTGACAAAGTAAGACAAAACTCCTCTCAAAGTCCAATTTTACTTTACTGCCTAACTAATAACCCCTGTATTTTAAAACGTTTTTTAAATAATATTACCACCGTACTAAACAAACATTTTATATCTCTGTAACTCTACTTCTTGTACAAATCAACTTTTGTGTTGTTTTTCCAAAGTCATCGTAACACGATGAAAGGAAACCGTATTTTAATGTAATCAATTTTTCATCTCAAAGGCTGTAGCTTTGATCGTTCCATTTGTATTTAAAGCAAAGGAAAATGGATCCGTCGCACGCACGCCCGTCTGAGATTTTTAATTTCCTGTCTCTGGTTTTCTTCTCTTAGGGCACGTTTTTACACACCGATGATTCAAATTCCTTTTGAACAGTTGTGAGGTTAGCTGTGATTATAGAGCCAACGAAGTTTAAGTGAAAATGCTAATTATTGATGTCCCTAATTCGATGTCAACACAAAGGTTTCGATTGCTATAGGCCGTCGTCTGAAAATCTATTCGAACTGTGGAACTTCGTCAAACGTATTTTTAGTAATAATAATATTAATAATGACTGTATTTTGGAAATATGTATAAAATGTATACAATATAAAATATAATGAATGAAATTAGGCGAGATTTAGTTGCTGTTCTTACATCTAACCTGTGTTCTTATATCTAACATATAGTAAATGATTAATATTGTAATTTGCGATTCGTTTCTGTAGTGTGTTGGTAAAAATTTTCCCTTGCACATACACATACAGCGTGAGCCCTATAAAATGTACAGGCTCTTTCTTCGTAATTCTTCATCTCAAAAAATTAATTTTAAAAGATAGGGAAAATTATTTAAAAAAAAAATGATTTTTGGCAAACTTATTAGTACCCCGTGTTTTATAAAGTCTATATGCAAAAATATTATAGGTTTCGGAATAAAAAAATATTTTCACTTGTAGAAAGTTGTTTTACCTCCCCAGGGTGACCTTGCGTAGTCGAAAAAAAATGTATAACCGAAAAACAAAACAAATCTGGGGTCTTCCATCGCACCGTTAAAAAAAACTTAATATTTTAATTTTTTAAAAGGGCTGTTTTAGCGTCTTACGTTACAAAATTGTGGTATATGCAAAAAAACTAAATTTACTCTATTGTACCATTTTTTAAAGCTTTTAAATCGTTATTGATACAAAAAATAATTGTATACTTAAGGGTGTGTTTTATCCCGCAGAATTAGGATATAGTGGGAAAAAATGTATATACAATTTATATCCCCCACCAGCAATGGGAAAAATATATTTATGTGCTAAAAAATAAAATATATTGGGCGTGTGTCACCGTTGGTCAAAAAAGCTAAACGTTTCTCAAATACTTTTTTGCGTTTCTAGGGGACTATTTCATTTCATCCCCCTGGGCCTACCCCAATATAGAGAAAAATAGCTTTATGGAACATTTGATGTGTTTCAATGTTCAACCGTTGGCTTAAATACCTTTAAAAGAGTTAGAGCTTAGAATTCATTTAGAACAGTTAGAGGTTAGCTGTGCTTATAGAGCCAGTGAAGTTAAAGCGAAAATGTTAATTATTGATGTCACTAGATGTCAGCACAAAGGTTTGTTATAGGCAGTCGATTGAAATTCTATTAGAAATGTGTAACGACTCCAAACATATCTTATTAATAATACAAATAATGACAATACATTTCTTTTAGAAATATAAAATACATACAATGTAAAATATAATGAACGAAACAAGGCGAGATTTCTTACATCTAGCCTATGCTTTTACATCTTACAGGAAATATCCTGTAAATAAGTAACGGAAGAGCGATTATTTATTCAAGTATACGGACAAGATTCATGACTTAAAAAAATGTCAAATTCAATCATTAGCCATAAGACATCAAGGACTTTATATAAGTAATTTTATAAAAATACTAGGTGACCACGGACTAATGAACGCCCTCCTTTTTTTCTTTGTTTTCTAAAATGTCAAATATTGTGAGCATATATGGCACACTATTTGACAACTTTTAACACATTCTTGACAATTTTGTTCACTTCCAGTTTAAACTGAAGGGACGCCATCTGTGAATTTTTAAATAAATAACCCCAATTTTTATTTATATTCCGATAAGGCTTAAAATGCTCTATATGTCAGTTTTTATATTTTTGAAATCGGATAAAAAATGGCGGAGCTATAGGCATTTGTTTTAATTTGCTTAGTTCGCCATGCCAAAAAATGTAATGGAATTTTAAGTTCCTAATTCAGATTTCACTAGTAGCGTAACGAAGGAAAATTGTATTTGAAACTAAAACTCCTTTAATTTCCTTATTATAAAATAACTTTTCAGTATTATTTATAAAGGTTTGGATCCATTTATTTTAACAACCAAAATAGCAACAATAGGTTTTGCTGCATTTATTGGCAGAAATTGAATTGTTTTAGTAATTATTTTTAAATTTTTTGATGAAATAAACCATAAATAATGTAATTATTTGTATATTTTATTTTAATACTACATCCTACATACATATAGACCGATAATACAAATTAGAGGCAGCTTCATTTTAGAAAATTTAAAATTTGATCATTAAAACAATTCAGTATTTATTAAAAAAATTAAACAAAACGTACTGTTGCTATTTTGACTCTAAAAATATCTTGGTCCAAACATCAAAAAAATCGAAAAATATAAATCCTTTGAAAAATAATTTGATAAAATCAAAATTCAAAAATCTACAAATTAACATTTGGATTATTTTAAGCTTCGGAATGCAAATGAAAAATTGACATTTCTCTTTTAAAAACGTAGAGATGGCGCCACATCTGGTTAAACCGAAAGTGAACAAATAGTTTTAAAAGGCGTGCGAAAAAAAATAATGTAAACTTAAGTCACAATGCTTCGTTTAAAAATAAAAAAACACATTGTTAAATATGAAATACATTTTACTATTTTTTCTAAATGATACTATGTAGCTTATTTCAACTTATTTTTAAGTCCTACTATACTGTTTTGCAATTGTAACTAATAAACTATTAATGGTTAAAACCATTTTTAGAAACCTGTACTATTAATTTGGATTTACCTCAAAATGAAATATAGATACCCCTACTATCCTATATTTTAAAACTTATAATACATTATTGTAATAGAAAAAATATATACTGTGTAGTTAAAAATACAATTTTTTATAAATTTTATTAAACCAAATATTAAATTTTAAAAATATTACGTTGTATTCTAAACCATTCTGATTATAAGCTATAATAGTAATTATTGAAAAATGTAGGAAAGAGCAAGCCAATTTATATAATAGCTCTCTCTTGTAACTCTGCTGCACTTTGCAAGAAAATCTTTATATCAAAAACAGAAAATATAATTTTTTTTTTTGGTCATGGTTATATTGAAATACAATTTTGACACTAACGCCACTCAGATATACACTATACACTTATAAGTAATATATCTACATTGTTCCTTTCCCTCCCTAGGGAAGAAAAGTACGGGTGGTTTGGAAAGGTCAACTTTCGCTCTGCTGCTTTGTGGTCAAAAAGTGAACTTTCTGAGCAAGTGTGTCGAAAAACAATCAATTCGTCCCCCTTTTCAATGGTAATTTTGCCCCCTATTAAGACAAAACTTTTGGCCTTGAATAACTGTATAAAATTTAAAGTTATCGGGGAACCGAATACACTTTCTCTTTCCATCTTCTAGAACTTCTTAAGCCTTTAGAGACAAAATAATTCTAATTATTCTTTTGGCCAAACAAATTTAGGTTAGTTTAAGTTAGTGAACTTAGTGCAAAGTACTTTCACTACACAAAATGTGGAGATAAAATAAAGTATATCCTGTCTTCTTCTAGCACCATTGTTATCCCCAGTTTATTTCTCTGTATTTTTTATAATTAACTCGATAACTAACAAATCCTGGCGAAATACCCAGAAAATTAAAATTTGAAATATAATATAAATCAATAACATCACCTTAATACAATAAGTTTAATAAAAATGTAATGCATATAGTTCTTAAGAAAGCTGCAATTATTACAGAGATACTTTGAGGCACATATTACAAATCCAAATGAATTCATCTTCAAATCCGCACAACAATAAAATTGGAAAAAAAGAAACGCATCTCATTTTTTAATAATTATAAGAAAAAACAAACATTACCATTTTACAACCGACGCCACACTGGTCGATTTGCCTGGAATCACGGCATAAATGCATAAAATTTATTTATCTCAACATGACCAAAAATGTCCTAAATTTAAAGTCAATATTGCAAACAACAAGTTGGCTGTGAAAAAATTCTTTCCAGCATTTGTCGCTCACTGACAGCAGACGTCAAAACAGAAATATGTCAGCAGGTAATGCTTTGTAAGACTATAATCTGAAAAAAGTGTAAAATTTTAATAGTTGCTACAAAAAAGTTATTACCTGGATCGATACTTATTTTCGGTGGATGTTAAATCTTAAGGTATGTAGTTACAAAATATGTATAAGTTTTAGATATAAGTAGGATAGTAGTGGAAACTTAAGTCCAAAATCTCAATGTCTGCAAATTGCAACTTTTTTTTAAGGAACCTATATTATAGAAAGCTTTTTGTTTATGTTCCGCCTCAGATCCCGGTTTCTAATATAATTTTTTAACTTCTATGATTACTTATCGTAAGTATCCAAAAACAAAATTTTGCAGATATTTGCAGTTTTTTCTATAAAATTTAAAATTAAATTGCGGCTTGGGTCTAAAAATCGAACTTTGCATTAATATGTAGTGTGTTTAAATGATGTCATGCAAGATTTATCATTAGTTATAGAATGTCTCACTGTATTTGTTTGTTAAATAGAATAAATCAATGTTGAAAACGAAATTAAGCCAAATACCTCTGTACAGGGTGTCCAACTAATTTGTCAAAAAGTCCAAAAACGTAGAGAAAAAAAATTTGTAATGAATATAATATCTTTAGTGCCTATTAAACTGGTATGTAACGAGCCCAGAAACTTTGAGTCCATCATCTGGCAAAATCCAAGATCTTCATCTCCTCAATTTTTTAGGCCACTTAACTTACAATTCGCCCACGAAACAATAGAAATGACTATGCAGGAAAAGAAAAATATGGATAATCAAATAAACAAAGTTGTTCCTTTTAAGTATATTCTTAATAATGAAAGAATAACGGTACATTTTGAACTATATCTCACAATGATTGACGACAAAGTTTGCAATGCTCTGACATCAAATAGTTCAACTCATATATTTGTGGAGTCACATCCAGGGACATCAATAATATTGATGCTGTTATTCAAAGATCGACTGCTGACAATAATTTGAAATATGGACTCTCAACATTACACGCCTGGACACGTTTCTTTGAATGTCTTTTACATTTAGCTTATAAAACGAGCATTTCCAAGTGGCAAGCTAGAGGTGCGGAAGATAAGTTAAAAGTTTTAGAATCAAAGAAACATATTCAGGAACAACTTCGTTCTCAGATGGGGCTAATTGTAGACAAACCGAAGCCAGGTTTCGGTAGTTCCAATAATGGAAACACAGCGTGGAGATTTTTTGAGGATGTAGAAATAACTAAAATTTATTTTAATATAATTACAATATTTCATGTGTTATTGCAAACTCTGTCGTCAGGATTTGATATTAATATAGATGAATTCAAAAAATATTCACTAGAAACAGCAAAACTTTTTGTATCTTTGTATCCCTGGTATGTTATGCCTGTTACCGTGCATAAGGTTTTGATTCACGGATCAGGCATAATTAACTCGTTTATTCCAATAGGGCAATTATCCAAGGAGGCACAAGAAGCCCGGAATAAAGACATAAAAAAATATAGGAAGGATTTTTCCCGGAAGACTTCGAGAACTGATAGTTTAAAAGATGTAATAAATCGACTTTTTTTCTCCTCGGATCCTTTTATACTGAGTTTAAGAGCACTAGCACAAAAAAAGATTAAGACATTATTTCCTGAGGCACTGGAATTACTTAGGCCTCTAATAGTGAATGATAGTTCAAACAATCCAAAATAAAGAACCCAATAAATATTATATATTCACATATTCAATTCTAGGATACAATGATATTTTGTATAATATTTACTTTAAATATACATACACAATGCTGAAAAATCTAATGTTTAGGAGTTAAAGTTTTATTTTAGAAATACAACAACAAGAAGTACAACGAGACATAACTAAGTAGGTATTTTTATTGTATATTTTTAATACTTATTCTGTGACTATACCCTGTAAATTTGGATATTTAAAATTTTACATAATTTTCACATGTATAATGATGACATAATTTATCGTTTAAGAATTTATGTTTTATTTTGGAAATAGGCATAACTAGACATAAGTAATTTTAAATTTTTGTTTTATACTAATAATTCTTATTTTGTGACGACACTCTGTAGATTTGGATCTTATCAATTTTGAACAATGGAGACTAATGTGTAGAAATTAGAGTTTTACTTTAGGGATACACATAACTAGACAGTAAGTATATTTGATTTATGTTTTTAGTAATGATCTTGTGAGTACACCCTGTATATAAATGTGGATTTTAACAATTTTTTATAATCCCAAATAATATACATAAGCGTAAATGACTATAAACAAAGAGGTAATGATTTACTAGAACAGCTACTTAAAACTAAGGGTGGAAATACATTTCAAAATTTGCTCTTTATTTTTTACGTTCACTAAATGGTCTTTGTAGTCCCAGGGGTACAAGATACTCCTCCAAACATTATCATATCCAGTAAAAACTATTTTAAATAAGTGTAACTATCATTATTAAATAAGTTCTCTCTGTTCTCAGTAACATTTTTAATGTTTCTATTTTTTACCATGTTTCCGTAAAAATCGACCAGTGTGACGCATAGCTGTTAATTTGAAATATTTGAGGACCAATAAACCCAAAACCACAAGTGACTAGAAAAAACTGGGTTTAAGTTCGTCCTCCAAAAATAAATCATTATCATAGCAACAAAAATCATCTAAAAACCCCTAATGGCGCGAGTTGGTAAATAAGCAGCAATAGCAAACTTAAATTTTTGATATATGTAGTTGAGTTAGTTTCGATCGTATAAAATCGGTTATCCACTGACACTGTTCATATTCAATTTTCGTGTTCATCTCTCCCGTCCTTATGCCTTGTGCTCGTATATCACCGGATATGGAAAGACATAAAATGTAAAGCGTAACTCCACTTAAGGGGATTTTCCTGGCACTCTTGGACGAACATTTTAAGTTGCACATATAAAGCGTTTTTACTGGTATTTTTGGATTTTTCTGCTTTTGCACTTAGACTCTTAGAATTGCTCGTCGTGTTTGTCCATTTTACTTCCACCTAGCCGTGACCACGTTTACAAAAATCATTGTTTCAGTTCGCTTGACAACTTGTTTTTGTTTTATTATTGTAACAATTTACTTATAAGTAAAAACAATTAATCTTTATAAAAATTATTATTTTTATAAAGATTAATTGTTTTTACTTATAATTATATTAATTAATTCATATATAAAAATAATTTTTTTTTTTTCGTTAACAAATTTTTCAGATTATAGGTGTGAATATTTAAAGCTTGTTTCAACTGTAAATAATGTTTTATATGCAAACCAGATATTATTGTAAATACACATTTCTCAAATTGTTTAGTCAGCATTTCAGAGAGATTTAATAAAATAAAAAAAGTTAACATATCTTCGCTGAGATTAAAACCCAAGACCTCTCCATTCTAGACAAATGCTCAACTAATAATTACGAAAATCTAACTTCTTAGTCAGTTTCAGCGGCTAATTTTGAGGGATGTTGAAGGGGAAAAGGAATTCATTCATGATTATTAGTCATTAACATAATTGTAACTATTATCAGAATGCTTTGTCTTTCAGCAGATCTCTGAATAATAATATTAAGCTGGACTAGTTCTGAACTTATTGTTGTTTTTTGATTATCTGTATTTTATAATTACAAATTTCCCACAGCATTTAATCATCATTTCAGAGAAAGTTACCTTGTCACAGCTTTGAACTTCGGATCCCTCAATTTCTAGGTAAACGTTTTGACCACTAGGCTACAAAAACCTAATTTATTCAATTTTATGTTAGTATATTTTTACGGTAATACAAATTTGAAACATTTTTATTAGACGCCATTTTGTTCCATCACATTGGATTCCTACCAATATGTGACCGGTTTCTTTCTACCGAAGCCACCCTTGACTTTTGGGAATAATTTAAAATAAATTGAATATGTAGTTTTTATATCGACACATACCGCCATTTTGTAACGTCATGTTGAATTTGTACCAGTTTATCCCATTTTCGCATTCATTTTTTCTGCAAACTTGGATATATATCAAAATGTTACCAGTTCATTCCTTTACCTGTTCCCCTTGTAACACTTGATTTTTATGCAAAATTTGAGGTAAAATTGGATAATAAGTTTTTTACTTAATTACTTAATACTTTTTTTAACATTGATACGCCATATTAGATTTTTAGCAAAATATTACCGGGTAATTTTTTACCAAAATTTAAAGTCAATCTAGTAAGAAGTTTTCAAGCTATGCCGCGAACTGACAGACAGACCGACAAACGGACGACGGAATCGGTAAAAATGTTTTTATGATTTTAGTTTTTGAATATACAGTGTGAGTCGTTTCTCCTAAATCTAATTACATTTCGAGTAACATGTCCTATAGCCAGATTTACATCTTTTCATGATATTGACATTTGCAATTTGACAGTTTAAGCATTTTAACTAGATGTAAACTCTAAACGCTTCGATTTATAAAAAAAAACGGTTTACAATTTTTTTATTTTTTAAATCTACAAACTGTTGTCAACTTCCGATTAAGACGGAAGTTCAAAAATCTGTCATGTCAGTTTATAAATATATAAAAAGTAAGACTGGAAAATGCCAACCGTTTTGTTATAAACCAAATCGTTTAAATTTTACAGCTGATTAAAGTACTCAAAATGTCAAAATTCAAATGTCATTATCACGAATACAAATGAATTAATTGTAGACTTTAAAAATTTGAAAATATATAGGGTTTCCCATTTGAAATAACGCAGTTGATGGTGGTCCAGGGAAAATAATTTACCCTGTACATACAAAAATATTATATAATAAAACGGCAATAAACTTTTATATTTAACTTTTTTGCGTAACTCATATAGTTTTCCAGAGAAGGTACTGAGTTATCTTACGTGGATCACCGTGTACGTATTTTAAAAAATACATAGGGTCGAATTGAGAACCTCCTTCCTTATTGAATTCGGTTAAAAATAGACACTTACATTTAAGTTATCACCATTATCCATCTCAGTGGCGAATATAAGGGGGTTTTTGGGGGTTAAAACCACCCCCAGAGCCACTTTTATTTAAGCTCAGATGATAGAAATAGTATAAAGTAAGGATCTTTTTTCCGGAATTGGAGGGTAATCCCCCCCCCTGAGCCAGCTTTATCTACAGTTAAAGTAATGACCTTTTTTTTTGGTTGTTCATATTATTACTTACGCTCAATTAGGTAAAGAACAAAAACTGATGACCTTTTTTTTGCTCGTGCAAAATTTTCATCATCTCAACCCCCCCCTACATATGCAATTTTTATATACGCCACTGATACATCTCAGAAACAATGGCTTTATGTTTCGCCATCTTGGATTCATATCATAATTTTATCAGTTGATTCCTACGTTATACTTAATTATTTTGCAAAAATTCAGATAAATTAGATAAGTAGTGTTTTAATAATATTTTTTAACATTACACTAGATCGCCATTTTGTTAGGTCATTTTGGCGAACCAAAAGTTTACCTGATGTTTCCAACAACTATTTCTGTGCAAAATTTCGTGCGAAAGTTCGATAAGTAGTTTTTTCGTAATAATTTTATATTTTATAATAATTTCACAAGGCCGCCATTTTGTTCCGCCATATTGGATTTTTGCCAAAATGTAACCATCTCATCCGCTTATGATCTTTGTTTTTTGACCAAAATTTTATGTCAATCGGATAACTACTTTTTGAGATATGCCACGTAAAGACAGACCCACAGTCCGAGGGAATTAAGAAAACGTGTTTTTGGCCTCTGGGGACACTAAAACGTAAAGATCTGTAAAAACCTGGGAGGGAGATTTTTTTTTCACGATTGCAATACTTCCCTTTTACATGAGAAGTATTCTAATAGTTCTGTTTAAATATCTTCTTTTTTATAATATTGAAATAAAATTGTTTACGACATACCAGTTTTCAAATGTTTCTTCAATTCGCCTTGTTTTAGCAAAATCTCAAATTGAAAATAATCATTTATACAAAAAATTTTTAATAATTCACTGTAATCCCTTTCTAAACATATGTGTATCAGCAGCGAGGTGTTATTGGAGCCATTATGTTCATAGGAACTGTTCAACCTATTTTTTAAAATTTTTAGCGCCGCATGTATCTTAACGTATATTTTTAAACTACGTTATATCCCGACGATATTCAGGGAAAAAATCAACACGATGGGGAAGTGGGAAATAGTAGTTTACCTAACAAGTGCGGAAAGTGCTACTTTTTGCACTCAATCACGTACGGAAAAGTCACTTTTCGCACGTGTAAGGTACACTATTTTTTTTACAAGCGTTCGGGAAAACCCAAAAGTTAAATAGAATCGTTTATTTATATCAAACACATAATCACAAATTAATTATTATTAACAACATAAATAGTAAACGTGCAGTTTGTAGCATTTTGTAAATTAATTGCAGAGGCTAGACTTTTTTCCAAGGAACTCGGAGATTTGTAGGTTCGGTTTGGATTTTCCAGTTCTCTTTCACGAGTACTTATTGTAGTAAACGTCGCCGAGGGGTAGACAGCACTGGTTAAAGTTGGTGACTAGTGGAAGGAATGGCAATGAAGTTCAATACTTTATTGGACTTTATTCTTTTGAAAACTTGTTGAGCTTTCTAAATAACCTTCTGCTACGGATGAAGATTTCCAACCTCCGTGGCGTTCCTTCTCCGGAATCTGCAAGCATTGTGGCGGCTGAACGTCGACAATTTTGGCCTATATAGAGTTCAGCTTCAGATAACCTGCAATATTTGATGCCATTTTTCTAAAGGTGTTTATTCCGATGCATTCTACTGTGAAAGCTACTTTCTTAAAGTTTACAAAAAAAAACCTATGTGGGGTTTTTGGCTTTCTTAAAATCGTATATTTTCTGACCAAATCCAATGACATTTTTGTTTTTTGTTACTTTAATATGGAGATCAATTTCGTCAGGCGCTTCATTTATAGATTTAGAAATTTTCGCCTTCTTTGGTCTAAATCCCACATTTTTTTTTAATAGGGCGTGACTTAGAAAAACTTGTTTAAATTCATGATTTTATTGAGTTTGATCATACTTTTTAACATTGAGTACCTAAAGCAAAGCGTGTTTGGCTTACACGTTTGCAAAAATCAAAGAAATATGCCAAAAAACGGTTTCTTTCAAAGTTTCGATGACTTTAGTTTGACACCAGGTTTTAAACAGAATATATTCTTTCTCATACTTATGACGGGATTTTGATGGTAGCAGATTGAAGTTTGCAGTTCTAGCTGCTTCAAACACTGACTCTGGCAAATCTTCGTCTGAAGGATCCATTAAAACACTTTTACTCAGGTTTTACTACGACAAAAATCAGCGACAGCAAAATTGGTTTTGATTGACAATGAATGACACGCGTATTTTTACTTTGTGTCTATGGTGCTGCCAAATAAAAAAAGCAGGTGTTTATTATTGTTTAACGTTGATTTTATAAGGCATAATACGAGAGCCATTAAAGAGTTTTTAAAACATATTTTTTACTTGAAAATTATAGCAGGATTCTAGCAAATTTATGTTCTTAAATCATTTTGTTAACTATCAGCGTATCAATATATTTTTAAATATTTAAAATCAGTAAGTGTATTTCAAAAAAATGCACTAGTGCGGAAAAGTAGATTTTTTATATATTTTTATTATTATTTATATTTTTATATATGTATTTTACATCTTCTTGTCGTTGGTTTAAAAATATAAGATTTTAACTTAGACCGAATTACAAAAAAAATCAAATAAGTACTTGTACTTCTTTGGATAAGTCTGAATTTTCTTTCAGTTCTTTTTAATACTAATTTTCGAGTTCCCTTGCAGAAAGTAGATACCAAAATTGGAACGAAGTGTGGCTCTGACAAGCAATTAAAGGTAAATTCAATTATAAAGCACTGAGCAGCCTCTACAAGTTATGTAAGAAAATTGGTCGCTATAATTGCTAGAGATGACATAAAATTATCTCTCAAATTAAGTAAAGGGTGAAAATACCCTTTATCGTAAATAAACTGTAACGGTGCTACTCTAATAGCATTTAAAATTATATGTATGATATTTTTTCTCAGCAAAATTAGCTTTTAGGTCATATACCAATCGATTTCTATATATTTGGTATACCACAATC
The DNA here is from genome assembly GCA_030620095.1 of Kuschelorhynchus macadamiae. Taxonomy (NCBI): domain Eukaryota; kingdom Metazoa; phylum Arthropoda; class Insecta; order Coleoptera; family Curculionidae; genus Kuschelorhynchus; species Kuschelorhynchus macadamiae. Next base: position 612,861 of record JAUTXW010005118.1, read on the forward strand.
TACATAGTGTTCCAGGTTTAAGATGCGAATGACCAGAAACATAAAGGATAGCAAATATATATATATATATATATATATATATATATATATATATATATATATATATATATATATATATATATATATATATATATAAAAGTTAAGTATTTTCGACCGTACAGAAATTACAAAGAGGTTTTGTTTCGGGTCTAGCGGTTCATGGGAAAAAAAGAAGAAACTCTTTTTATCTTAAGTGCTCAATCTTTCGCCAATGTTTATTAGCTTCATCAGGAGCAACTACAGAAATTATAATGAATAGGTCCAATTAGAATTAGAATAGGGTTCAATTAGAAACAAAGAACATTAAAATGACAATGAAAAGAATAAAATTTTGTCTAGATATACACAGTCAATACATACTTAAAAATTACTTACAAGATGGTAGAGTTAATAATTTTTAAATTTTAACATTTTTACGTTACAACAGCTAAAATAATAAAAAAAAAGTCCCAGCAGTTGAATTGAAAAAAAGGAGAACAAAATTTATTAGCTACAGAAGCCTTATCTAGATGGTAATAAATTATACGAGGTGAACTATTCTAAGGTGTGTATTTAAAAAGTATTGTTACATAAGATTTAAAAGATTGCAATATTAATTGGCCAAATAAAATGTTTCCAATCGTGAAAAAATCACCCATCCTCCAAGTTTTACTTATCTTTACGTTAAAGCGTTTTTAGATTGCAATAAATATGTTTTCCCAACTCCGACAAATAAAATTTTTAAAAAATCAACCTAAAAAAATTATCTTATTCAGTTGACTTGACTGACAAAAACTGAATGTATTCTAAAGGCAAACTGATACAAATTCAATATGACGGAACCAAATGGAGCTCTTAAAAATCAGTATCAAAACTATATAGTGTGTACCAAATTAAGTGCGTACTATTGCTAACTTATTTATTACGGGACCTACAAAGTCGGTTAAATTAGCAAACTAGTAGAATTTTTTCTTGCGTTTAAAATAGTAAACAAAACAATCGAACATCCCGTTTCTGATTAAATTTAAAAAATATTTTTTTTGAATGGGACACTCTGTATATTTTTTACTGTTTCGAATGCAAATCTTCTGCTGAACAAAAAAGTGTATATGCATTACTGGTTTAAAGATAAAGATAACCTAGTTATTCTTATATTTCGCTTAAGATAAAGAAGGCTATGTATTTTTAAGATAAAATTTTATTTTACGTTTTTTTATTTAAGATAAAAATAAGAACAATTTAAATTTATAGCAAGTGAGCAAATATATCTCCATTTTCTTCAATATATTTTTTAGCGTTTTTTAATACAGCTTTTGTTGCCTTTAAAAGTGTTCTGCCATGGATAGACGTTACAATGCGCCTAATATTAAGATGGAGTACATCTAAAGTCAAATATCTCTTTTTATATACCTCTTCTTTGACAAAAGTAAAAGTCTAATGGAATTATGTCAGGAGATGTTGGTGGCCAACAAATCGGACCATTTGTCGTTATACATCTATTTTGAAAAAGCTTGTCAAGCAATATTTTGACGTAAAACGTAACATAAAATTTTATTTTAAAAGTACTTGCCTTCTTTATATAAAAGCGAAATATATGAATAACTAGGTTATGTTTAACTTTAGGCCAGTAATGCATATAAACTTTTTTGTTCAGCAGAAGACTTGTAATCAAAACAGTAAAAATATACAGGGTGTCCCATTAAAAAAACAAGTTTTTAAAATTTAATCAGAAATGCGATGTTCGATTGTTTTTCGTTTTTACTATTTTAATGACAATAAAAAATAACACTAGTTTGCAAATTTAACCGACTTTGTACCTCCCGTAATAGACAAGTTTACAATGGTGGGCATTTAATTTGGTAAACCCTGTATATACAATTCATTTTAAGTTATGTCCAAAAATCAAGTATGCCATGGGTGAAAACTGTTTGGTGCGAATCTAATATGGAGGAACAAAATGGCGCTCGATAAAAACGTTTAAAAGGACAGTATATATGTGTTAATAAATGAATATGTTTGGATCTAAATTGGGCCACACTTCGCTATTTCTAATAATAGGAACGATTTATATTGAAAGAAATTCCGGATAAAAATAACTTGCCGACTGTTTTAGTTTTCTAGATGCCACTAATGAAAATTAAATCTACTGTTTTCGTACGCACCTTTCCAAGGACATGTAAAACTTGTAAAACTTGCAATGACTAGTTTTTTTTCTGTAATAACAACTGGAGGTTCTCGAAAATACCAGCTTTATTAAGGTTTCCTTGAATAATCTAAAACAGGATCAACAAGACCACACACAAAGTAAAGCATCGCCGATCGTGGCTAGTACCTGGATAGAGGACCCGGGGAAGACCGAATTCGCTCTAAAGATGGGTTGCCGGCAAAGTTATTATAGAGATAAAATAACGATCGTGGCAGTACTACCGAGTACTCTATAATCATATCGTAAAATGTAAATGTACGTTTGGTTACCTGGAGAATGTCGACGAAAACTCCGACTCCTTTAATTGAAGTCGCCAAAAAAGGCAACCATGGTGTTATGAAACGGTGTATTATTCTTAGGCCTCAGGCCTTCGTGGTAAATCCAAACGTAAAAAAAACAGAATTACACATCACAGCAAGCCACTTAACCTATATCGACTACCAAAAACAGACAAGGACAACATGCCACTTAGACCGATATCCAGCACCAGAAACTTACCTGCTATCCAACTTTCGAAATATCTGTACAGGTCATAGCAACCTGTGCAGGGTAAACCAAGCTGATTTGTTAAAAATTCAAATCATTTTGTAGAAATTATCAGAACTTTTTAATGGCTGGAATAAAAGTTGACCTGTGTATTGCAAGAAAAATCTTACAACTTTTGTGTTAAAAGATTTTTTTGTATCTTCTGTTGTAAGAGCTCCAACTATTATTATTACTATTATGACTTGTTGTCTCACAGTATTCCTGTGGCTGTATTTTATACTGACGGGTTATACCAAGTCAGTATAAAAAATAAAAACAAAAAAAAGGAAATGGAAAAAAAAAACAACTATTGTGTATTAAGAAATGATATAACTATATTACATGTTTTCAAAATGACCGATTTCTGGATGTTCTTGTGAATGTCTGTATTAAGTCCTAATTCAGCCAAATGAGGTAAACGTTGTTGGGGTGAGACCTGTTACTGATATGACGAGAGGAACAATGAGGACTCTTTCCTGTTTCCGCAGCCTTTTTACTTCCATTGCCAAGTCGGTGTATTTGGCGATCTTCTCACTGTATTTCGATTGGATGTTCTCGTCGTTGGGGACAGCCATGTCAATTAAATAAGTGATTTTCTCTTTTTTGGATTGAAAGGTGATATCGGGTCTACTTGCGGGGATTGTTTTATTTGTGTGGATGTCAATGTCCCAGTAAAGCTTGTAGTCTTCGTTTTTAAGTATAGATGTTGGTGTATAATGATAGTAAGGGTCTGTGTTCTCCGTTAGTTTGTATATTGTGACTAATGCTTGATAAACGACCTTCGCTGCTGAGTTGTGTCTCGCGGTGTATTCAGTTCCGGCCATTATTCTACATCCACTCGTTATGTGATCGATCGTTTATTTCAGCTGGTGACATCTCCTACAACTCTCGTCTTCAATGGTTGTGTCCTTGATGATGTGCTTTCGGTAGTTTCTGGTTGCTATGACTTTTCCTGGATGGCAAGCAGGAAGCCTTCTGTTTCAGGGAACAGCTGCCCTTCTTGTAACCACGTATATAAAAGCTTTTTATGTATATGGTCTTGCTTTATGTAGTATCTGTGTCTTCCGTGAAGTGTTTTTTCAGACCAGGTGTTCATCTTTTCTAGTCGTGATTGGATGTGACTGTGTGAGTCTGCTGCGTGGCTCGTTTGAGACAGGTCGAGCGGTGTATAATTCTTATCTGCCTTCACTATTGCCTTGTGGAGGTTAGTTTGTTTGTTGTGGAAGAATTTTCTGAGTTTGTAAATTTGTTTTTTATTTAGCGATTGTATATCTATAATTCCCCTTCCTCCTTCTTTTCTCTCGATGGTGAGTCTGCATGCGTTGGGATGTAACTTCCTGTGTTTAGTGAATTCAGTGCGTATGAGAATGTGAATGTTTTCTATGTCTGTGTGTGACCATTTAATGACACCAAACGAATACGTTATTACTATTATTATTATTATTATTATTATTATTATTTCTCCATCTTGTTGTCTCACAGTATTCCTGTGGTTGTATTTTACAGGCTTAGCCCAAATCAGTACCAAAAAAAAAAGGAAAAGGAAAAAAACAAAAATTGTGTATTAAGAAATGATCTAACGATGCCACATGTTTTAAAAATGACCGATTTCTGGATGTTTCCGAGAATGTCTGTATTAAGTCCTAATTGAGCCAAATGCGGTGTAAACGTTGTTGGGATGAGGCCTGTTACTAATATGACGAGAGGAACAGTGATACCTCTTTCCTGTTTCCACACCCTTTTTATTTCCATTGCCAAGTCAGTATTATTATTATTATTATTAAAACTTATATAAGAATTACTATTATTATTATTACCATTAAACAAATTAATTGAATTTATACTTAGATGTTTCAACACGGTGTTTCCTACGAAAGCCACGGGGATCTTATGCATATTTATACTTTCCAAATACAAACTTTCCGGTTGCCAATAAACAAGCTTCAAATGAAACCGGGAAAAAGATTACTGAAAAAGGGCATTGTTTTAAAGTCTCCATTTTAAAAACTTGTCTTTTGTCTGTTAAACATTTGCCTACTGTTTATGAATTGTTCTGAATACTTAAAGGAAACAATTATTATTGAAATGCCCAAGTTATTATTCTAAAAGTGAAAGAAACAAAACACAGAAGAACAAAACAGATTGCGAATCAACATCGCTCTACTATTGATATTCGCGAGTATGTCAAATATTGGTAATGTATACGTATGATACACGAGGGAAATTGCTGTTAGTAGATGTATGAAGGTATAATATAATACTATTGTCGACACTTTCAAAGCCTTCCGATACAAAGATTATCCCACACAATGTTCGAATTGGAAAGCTGCAATTATTAGTTAAAAGCTATTATTGGCTTTGTGGCCATCTGTTTATTCAGAATAGTAACTAATAGTTTACAAAAATCTGATTTTGTTAGGGATTAAAAAAAAACAACGAAAAGCAAATATCACACAAATACACTATAAAATTCATGTTTTGACGTTATAACATAAGATCGTGATGTTAATTGCAGGGAATCAGATTAATCAGGAAGCATCCCAAATTAGCGAAGTATTTAAAACTCTTCCTAGAAGTGAGTGGATAAACTAAGAATACAAAATAGACAATTAAAAATGGCTCTAAAATAATGCAATGCTAGATAATAATGAGGATAATTTAGGATCAAATTATCAAATTAGTATTATAGAATTAATTTTGGAGGAGAGAAATTTTCTTACTAAATTTGCTATGTACCTATACATACCTATACTGTATAATTAATATTTGAACCATAGTAACTCTTTTACTCAATGACTTAGCAAGCAATTAAATGTTTCTGTCCTCTACAACTTTTAGTTTCATGGATGATTGGAATAAATTTTCATTAGGAAGTTTGTACCGTCAGAGGGTGCAACAAATTTATTATTTAATAATTTCAAATTTGCAACTAAAAATAGTATATTTAATACATATGTAATTGTTGGATAGTTGATATTCAGGATCACGCAAAATTTAACAGTTTCCTATATTTTCAATTCAAATGCAAAAAAAAACAAACTAAACTTATCTGCTTAAGTTTAACTAAAAAGGTAAAGTAATTAATCTATTGTGCATACAAATTGTGTTTAAAAGTAGTTACTCTAGACCTGCCTGCAATATCAGCTTTCAATCTTGTGTAATGACTTCTTATTGAACATAGCTGGAAAATGAAAATTTAATTCATTCTAGTAAAATATAGGAATGGAGGAAATTTTTCCTTTTACTGCTTTACAGTAATATTCACAAGTAATGCTACTTTATTTGCTTAGTAACGCAGAGACAATCAAATTGGGCTAAAAGTGTCGTTTAAGGCCCATATAACCCACTATTTCTGAACTTTATGGGGTAAACAATTACTGTTAGTAATAATTTATCATTAACGGTTATAAAAGCCATAATGAAGAAATTACGATATATTGTGGGAAGACTACTAGCTTTTGTGACTTAACAATGTACAGGGCGGGTTTGAACTCACGTTTATATTAAATCATTTAATACGACGAATAATTTTATTGTTTGCTATTTACATTGTCTTTTTTTCTGGGTGGGTATGTTATTATAAAATAGCACGATATGAATCGATACGAAGTGAAAGTGGCTAGTCAAATTTTGGCGTTTAAGAAACTAAACAAGTAAATCAAGAAGACAAACCAATAATTTGAGTTAACTAGCTATTTTCCTATTGGTTTTTTTGAACAGAGTAAAATATTTTAACAGTTGACGGAGAGGCTGAAAACACTATTTAAAGCTGGGTGTGATTTCAGATGTATCTAAAAAGTACACACGCTAGTAGAAGAAAAGCATCTTCAGAAAATCCAGTGAAAATTGTGCAATGTGTTCATGCCAGCGAAGTTTCTGTCGATAAGGGGTGCCCAGTTAGTCAATGAGTCTTTAAATTCCGAGGATTTTTTATATATCTGAATGATGTGGGTATTGTGGAATAATTTGTTTGATAGTGAACATAACTGTAGGCGTTAAACTGCACAAGATTTTACGTTGTTCTGAATTAAACATCAAAGGGGAGGATACAGGACGTTTTAATGGTGACTGAACATGGGCTTATTTTTGACCAGTCCTCTATATAAAAAAAATATAAAATAGCCATTAGATATATCTTTTTTCTGTAGAATTCAAAAATTGCAGCAAAAAATATTTGAATCAAAAACAAAAAGCTTACGACATGGATAAAGTCTCTCTCAAATGGAACTGTTTTTTACATGGTTTTTTATGTCTATTATTTTAAGATTTGATATTGCGATAGCTGTTTTTATTATATTTTAATGCTTTATCCGTAATAATTTTAGAATAACCTGTTTAATGAGTTTATCTTAGAAATTATCACCCTTATATCCCTTCCAAACCAAAAGAAATTTGGGGGTGGCTCATTTAAAGAAGAATTCATCGATGGCGTAAATCTTTTGTTTTTGGTTCAAATTTTTTTTGACAAAATTTTTTAATTGTACAGAAAAATATACATCGAATGGCTATTTTTTGGACTTTTTTAAAAATACATGATAGATAAGAAATGAGCTCCTGTCTAGTACTCGTTGCTACGCTGTGTACTTTCATCAGCATAAATGTGGTTTAATTAACATTTCAGGCAAATTAAAACTGATAGTCCTCGCTGGGACTCGATCCCAGGTCGATCAGGCAAACGCTTTGTCCACTAAGCCACGAATATCATGAGCTCAACAACTGCGACAATTTAACTTAATCAATTTTATATTAGTGGATTTTACCGATTTAACCGAAGAGGGTGTCAAAGAGGAAAAAACTAATTCGTAACTATTAGTCATTAACATCTACGTATCTATCATCCGAATGCATCATCGACATGTAACGATTTCAGCAGGACTCCGAAGCAGATTTCTGAATAATAAGATCAAGCCGGACTCATGATCTTCGTGGCTCAGTCATCAGAGCTTTGGTCTAGAATGCGAGAGATACTGGGTTCAAGTTCCAGCAAAAACAAGTTAACATTTTCAATTATAATTTGTCTGAAATGCCGATTAAACCATTTTGGAAAATTTGAACAATAAAATGTATTCAATCAAAAAGTAACAACTTAAAAACTAGTTTGGCTTGATATTATTCAGAGTTCTGCTAAAATCGCTATCTGTCGACGATGGAATTGGATGACATGTAAATCTTATTCTAATAATCACGGATAGGTTTCTTTTTAATAATAATAAGGTAGATCAAAATACAAGAGTTCTAACCACACTACACCACAACTTGTTACGTTCTGGACGCGCGTTTCGCTAACCAAGTTAGCATCATCAGCAAATAATATAAACTAAAGAGTTTTTAGTTTATATCATCTGCTACTTTAGCTAACTTAGCAAAACGCGCGTCTAGAACGTAACAATTTGTGGTGTAGTGTAGTTAGAACTCTTGTATTTTGATCTATCGTCCACCACAGGTTCCAGTGTTAGGAGTTAGGAAATAATAAGGTAAATTATCTTAGCTACCTGATGTTGATCTCATTGTCTCCATGACTCAGTGATAATAGCGTTTGCCTAGAATGCGAGAGGTGCTATAGTCGAATGCGGTCTTATCGTGCGGGTGCAAAGGTCACCAACATTATGAATCAAATCAGAAAATACAGTGAATTCCAAAATGTTGTGTGATTCTTTTATCGAACTATTAAATCTCGATGGGCTATTTACAAATCTACATGGAGAAAGAAAATAGTTTTTACTTACTTAATATTATTTTATATATTAAATGCCGAGGGACTAAATAAGAAAATTTGCTAAATATGTATTTGGTTAAAATTTTTTGGTTGGCAAAAACAAAAATACACAAAATGGCAAGCGCCTTAATAAAGTCGGAAGGCGGTTCGAATCAGTGGAACAATCAGGATATGTTCTGTTTATACAGCCACTTAATGAAAGTGAGATTTTTTATCAATCACCAAAAATTATGCGCCCCGCTTGACCCAAAAATCTAACCACTTATACAGTGTCATTTATTTAAATGCGGGCCACCCCTGTGCAAAGAAAACTTGTTTTTTTGTATTGTGATAACAAAATAAATTTATTTTGCAAAACTATTATACACTTTTGTTAAAAACACAAGATAATAAGTTATTACTTCCCTCGTGAGATTTTTTCAGATCTTTACGTTTAAGGGTCCCTACACAGGAAAACATGTTTTTTCAATTCCGTCTGTCTGTAAGTATGTCTGTTCGTCAGTCTGTCCTTTCGCGGCATAGCTAAAAAACTACTTATCCGATTTCTTCAAATTTTAGTCTAAAATTAATATATATATATATATATATAATATATATATATATATATATATATATATATATATATATATATATATATATATATATATATATATATATATATATATATATATATATATATATATATATATATATATATATATATATATATATATATATATATATATATATATATATATGGCAATGGTATGGCGGCAGTCGTAAAACCTCATGTTTATTTTCCCGTAATATTTCATCTACGGCACATATTGTTGGTTTTTTAATAGATTTTGCCATTAAAAGAAGTTCTAGTTTCAGCATATTGGGTAATTTGGGATATTGTTTTTGTTTTATTAACCAGTCATAGATATCACTTTTCTTCCAGGATGTAGGTTGTTTATTTAAGATTCTTGAGTGATAAGATGCATTGTCCAGAATGATTAAAGATGGAGCATCTAAATTTGGAATCAGTTGTTCTTTTAACCACTTTTCAAACAGTTCACAGCTCATATTATCATGGTAGTCCATACTTTTGGATGTTGAAGAAAACAGTAAACTTGCACCTTTTACAGACTCTTCCTGCCAAGATTTCGAACCACTTCCATTAGAAAATATCCAAGTCTCGTCTAAAAATACCACTTTTCTAAATTTTGAATTAACATTTTCCCTTATTTCTTTAAAAAATGGATACGCTGACTTGCTATATGTGGCAACTCGCATAAAAATCTTCGATTATAGTCCTTTTTATACCGAAAACTTAACATTTTTATTAATTTTGATAACGATTTTAGTCCAATTTCCAATATGCCTTGATTGTTTAAACCTTCTTTTAAAACTTGAAGGGTTATATTAGTTTGATGTGTATAAATCGTAAATTGCATTACGAACATCCATTTTTGCATTGTCACTTAAGTCTTCTGTCTTTGGATTTTTTCGTGTACATTTCTTAATCTTCTTCGGTAGTAAATTATGCTTTTTTTCATGCACAATTTTCTGCACAGTCCTTATACCGATTCCCAGAGCTTTTGCTACTGTCTCCTAGATATAGGCCAGTGAATTTTCATTTTCGTAATATTTTATTAGATTTAATACCATTTTTTTCGCTTGTGGATGCAAAAAACCCGAAAATTGTTTTCTATTACTCATTTTGTCACTGACTTGTCAATCTGACTTTGAAGTGACATCGCTCAAGATTTTTGCATTTGCTGGTATTTATATGTTTATCCTCTTTTTTCATATGAAAATATCATAGGTCTATCTAATTCATCTTCCGGATTTTATGCGGAGGATATGATTAAACGTAATAAAAGAAAAACACACTTAAAAAGTTTGTCGTTGATAAATCGTATGACACGCACGATAACACTATTTTTGACTATAAGCTTGAATCCTAAGACGAGTTAACTTTTTCAGATTTAATTTGTCTGAAATGCCGATTGTATCGTTTTGGTAAATTATTTAATAAAATACAGACAATCAAGAACCAACAACAATATGTTTACAACTAATTCTACAAGGTAAAGTTGAAGCAAAAATAGGACCAAGGAGACGAAAAATTTGTAAGATTGGTTTGGTCTTGGCTCAATCAAACATTTTCATGCCGCAGCAAACAAGTTTCGAATCATCATGCTAATCGCCAATATTAGAAAAGGAACTATCAAGAAGAAGAAATATGGCTAGGATTGCTAGTAGAAGAAAGCAGATCACTGATTATGCAAGCCAGATGAATGAGAGACTGTGAGACAACTCTTAAGGAAATATTTTGGAAAGGAAAGATCCAAGTAAAAAAAATTGGAGAAAGTTTTGTCGCACTTTAAAGACTGCTTTGAATAGGTAAATAATTAATAAGTACTGACCTTTAGTGGTAGAAACCGTATTGCATGTTAGGTTATACCTTTCAAGCTAATTTAAAACATCAGTATTGATATAATTCTTCAATGCTTTACATATAGTTTAAAATTCATAAACAGTTTTCCAGCTGTCATGAAAAATAACCGGAATACAGTCGGCGACAGAGGATTTTTTAATCTAATTCAAACAAAGGAGGTTTTGGTTTCGACCTGTGTAAATGTGCAGTCTACGATTTTATCTACTTAAAGGATTTGAATAAGCTTTTCATCACGTTCCTAATCAGCATTCGATGTGCAGGAAAACATGAATATATGACATTTAATTAATTAAAACTAAAATTATTAAAACAAATAAAATAAAAGTAAGCATAATATAAATAAAATATAAAAGAAGTTTAAAATGTGAGGCATGTCGCTAATTGTGTTATGAATTAGACATCTAAAGTATGGTGCCAGGTTCGGCCAGGTTCGAATCCTGATGGACGCATAGATTTTATAATGCGATAGAATATAGTTACAAAAAACGCTATTAAAGTCAAATTTTAAGGTAGATAAATTTTTGTTTTCCTTTTTACTCTTAAGTGCTTCTGTTTGATTTTTTTTATGAATTTTCTTCATATTCAGATTTATTTTTAGTGAAAAATTGGCTTTTGCGAAGTTTTCCAGTTCAGAACGCTATGTAGCATGATATAATTGCAAAAAAATGTAAATTTCGACTGAGGCATCACAAAACAACTTTTAAGGGAATTATTAATAAACTGCTTATTAGATCTTTAATAATAGACTTTCATAGTTTTGTCAGAAAAATTGTCCACAAGTATTCCTCTCCAAATAATAATTATATTAAACTATCTGCAAATCTTAAATCTTAAACATAAAATACTAGACAAATCTTAATCCTGAACTATTTCCACTGCTCGGATTTTTAAAAGATACTGGCCAACAATTCTTATTTTTAGAATTTTATTTCGCAATGTCCCGAGGAGATCCCAATTCTTTTTCTTTTAATAGAGTTAAGTCCTAAAGCAGCCTAAAGACTTTACGGGCGAAATCAGTTGCAGATGATTAAAAGGACTGCTTCATTCGCATTGTAATCTGCATATTTGGTTTTATTATTTACGTTCATTTCTCGAGACTTGATAGGATTTACCGAAATGAAATTAAAGATGCTTTTCTCTACTCCCAAGACTATATCATATATTATGAATCAAGGGAAAAGTCTGCGCTTAATTAATTCACCCCGCCATATATGTTCCTAAAATTAATTTATTTCTTACAGGGTTCAGAAAAATAATACATATAATCTAATTAATGTTATTTTTCAAAAATCCTTTCACAAAAAACAACTAGGGAAAATATACAGTGTGGCCAAGATTTGACATACATGTCTTGCTATCCCGAAAACTATTATAGCTAGGAAGATGGTTCACTTAGGAAAGATGTAGAAAATTTCATTTCAAATTTGATTCTGGCTGAAGATTTAAATTATCGTTGGCGATTTTTGAGAGGGCATTTTTCATTTCTCTGTAGCTCACCAAATGTGGTATTGTGGTTTTAGGAATAATACACTATTAAGACAGTTTTTTAGACGAATTTTATGGAGGAAAATTCCATTTTTGGGATACATTTAAAAATGTTCAAATTTCTTATAGAGGCATATCACATATTTGCATTTTTTAAAAAAGCTGGTTAATAATTGGCCTGGCCGCCATAATGAAAAATAGGTAGTTAAGGTATAGTTTCTAACAATGCACTAATTATAAAAATTATTAAATTAAGCAACATTGTAGACTGAAAATGCATAAAGAAATGTTTAAAATCTCATGGCACTTGTATACCTCCATTTTTCACACAGCCTTAAAACTTCGTGGGTGCCCACTGTTTCAAATATTTTCAATTTTCTGGTGGAAAAAATGCATACACATTTTTTGCGTATCCCAATAAATAAAAATCGGGAGGTGTAAGGTCTGATGACCTTGCCGGCCAAGCATGGGAACCATTATTAGAAATAATTTCATGAACAAAAGTGTCTGAGAATCAGTCAATTTCTAATAATGTCTGTAGAAAATACGCTCACTTCCAAAAAAAGTGGCGTATTTGATTTTTGACCTTTTTTTAATGTCTTATATTTTTTAAACAAATTTATAGGTAGTTAATGCCACTGTCTTTCAGAAAACATTGAAGACATTGCATTTGTCTCCAAACTTTAGGGATATTAATAGAAAAATTCGAACCATGATTTCTTTTTTTTTAATTTTTTGACTCCATCCTATGGATTTGACGAGTATTTATATAGAAAACGATTACACTCTTACTCTTACACTTTTATATACGAGACGCTTCTTCTACCAGTATTTTATTTTCTCTTCATCGATTTATTTCTAAAATTATCCGGCTTACCAATTTTTTACTGGAACCTAGCATTTTGCCAACTTTCTGAATAATTTTCGAGAAACAAAACAAAACAAACACAACTGGAACAAATGAATAAGATATAAATTTAAAAAAATGTGCTTAGCATCGAGTGTTGTCTCCTCTGGCAACTATAAGAGTTTCTAATCTTCTATTTATTTGATTTCTAATATGCTCACATTCTTTCCATTAGTATACGATTTCATTCTTATAATAACACACCTGTCATTTGTACTTGGCCTTTCGGAGGCCTCTAGCGAAGACGCACCCTTCTCGCCAATTCACCCCATAAATGTTCTATAACCGATATGAAGGTTCATATAAAGTTTATCACCATTTCTGCGGTATGCGATAGGGCATTATCCTGCATTAGAACAATATTAATATCAACGAACTCAGCAAGAGGTAATGCGTACTGCCTATATGAAAATCGTTAAGGGGGTGTACATCTATTCATCGAAATTCCACCCCACATCATAACTGAGCCACCATTATCCAACCAAAATTATCAAATTTTGATATCAAATGTGGATTAAATATTTCTCCAGTTCTTCTCCAGACTCTTTTTATCCCATCCACCACATTAAGGCAACACCTTGACTCATCCGTAAACACGACAATTAACCATTTACGGATATACCAATCATTTCGAACCGAGAAGTACGATGTTCAGGTAATAATTTAGGAGCTTTTGCAGATCTCCAATCTCTACACCATGAAAAAAATCGTCTACTTAATAGCTTTAACACTTCGAATTTGGCGAAGATCTTCCTGTACATTTACAGTCGTATTAGATCAATTCCCTAAAATCCGCTATCTGAAGAAGCGATCATCTCTAGGGGAGGTTTTTCGAGAGTGACCAGAACCCTCCTTTCGAGCAATGCTCCCTGTTTTTTCGTTTTTGAGGATCGCTCTACGGGCTGTTGCCTCATAGACTCACACTACACGAGCGGCGTATCGTTTACTACTCCCATTATTTTCCAAAGCAACTAACCTTGTTTGGGTGAAATTTTGGGCCATGTATGTAATTTTAATCACTAAAACCATGTTTTAATGACACAGCCACAAAATTAGTAAACTAAAAAAGTGTCGTATCGTACAGGACAGCAAATGTTTTTAAAAATCCAATTCTCTTGGATAAACGTAAAATTTCAGCAAACAAGCTGTAATTTGCACAATTTTGGAGATAAATCGATGAGAAAAAACAAAATGCGTCTTTCATATAAAATGTAAACATTTTCTGTACAGGTTGGTTCACTTAAGATGTTCTTATACTTTATCTCAATAAATAAGACACTGAAAAAAAAAGTTAAATACAAAAAGTATTTGACCCTAAGTATATTTTTTATTTATAATATTTTTATGTATACGGGGTGTTCCATTGTGCCAGGACAGTAACCAACTTTTTTCTTTTTAATGAAATGGTATGAATATTTTTAGAAATTCTAATTCTACGCTTGAATTTGAATATTTTTTTGTGATCATAGCATACGAAATTTTGAGTCGTTTTTGAGAAAAATGAACTTTTCTAGTTTTTTTCGGAAAAATAGGTTTTTGGAAAAATGTGATTTTTTCACATCTGAAGACTAAAATTGTGAATTTTGGTTATGGATCCATGAGAGTGGTTAATATTTAATACTCCTGACCTATCAAGAGCGAAAATCCATTATACAGGGTGGTCACAAATGACCATCAAAAAAAATGTTTTTGTAACTAAAAAAACTTAATTTTTTTTAAATGGAACACCCTGTATTTAGCACTTTTATTGTGTTTAGGATTTAATTTTGCATCATTCCATATATATAGTTTGTATTCCAAAAATTAGTAGTTTAGAAGTTATGACCAATTTTCTATAATAATTCGGGTAATTTTGTTAAAAATCTAACTAAACCTAAATAATATCCTATTCTAAGTTTTTTTTAACATTATAATTAAATTTAACATTAAATCAACAAGTAATGCAAGAAAGAAAGTAACTAATTACTTATTACAAAACATTTTCGACACGTCTTTGGCAATACAAGTAGTATACATGGTTTCAATTCTCGCAATAGCGTTTCTAACCACGTCTGTTGCATTAAGTCTTTCTACCTCTTGCCTAATTCTCCTTTTTAAATCTTGAACAGTACTACACCTATTTTTATACACCTCGTTTTTTAGGTTGCCCCATAAAAAAAATCCAGGGGTGTTAATTCGGGGCTCCTCGCTGGCCAATCTATGGTCCCGTACCGACCAATCCAAAATGGAAACCGTTGATTCAAACAACTTCTAACAGGCACTACAGTGTGATATGTAGCACTATCTTGTTGATAAACAAGCCCTTCTTTAATATCGTTCGGCAGATTGTCAATTAACGGAAATATTTCGTTCTCCAACAAATTTAAATACCCCTCACCATTCAGAACAAAGTCATAAAATACTGGACCTATTATTCGATCACGGGTAATACCACACCACACATAAACACTTCTCCGACCCTGTTTTTTTCATTTCTTTTACGCGATGTTCATTTGAGTTACACCAGTAATGAGTATTTTTTCGGTTGAACATGCCTGCCGTATTCAAAATTGCCTCATCGGTAAATAAAATATTTTTAAAAATGTCAGATCCAAAATGGTGGTCCATCATGAGAGAACAATAAAAAAGCCTTGTTTGAAAGTCCTGTTGGGATAATTCCTGAACTGGTAAAAATTTGAACGGATGGTAGTTATTATCAGTTGAAGTCCTTTGAACACTAGTCTTACTATTTCCCGGTAGATCTCGGAATACATCTCTGCGAATTTTCGTTGTTTTCTTCAAAATACAGGAGAATTTCTAATTGCTTTTCTTCTGTTAGGACAGTTTTTGGGCGCTGTTTTTGTTTATTGATTACCACTCCACGTTCAAGATCACGAACAATTCGTGAAAAAATATGTTTCGTGGAAACCCGTCTTGCAGGATACAACAACAGATACTCCCGCAGGGCTAATGCTGGACTCTTATTATTGCTTATGCAACATTCATGAAGATTTAAATGCTCTTGGACACTGTATAAAGTCATTTTTCCTTTAAAGAGAGTTAGAGGCAACTAAATGTCAAATAAAAACTGGGTATTTGTTGGTGTCCAGGCAACAATATTACTAATTAATTTATTTTTTTATGGATATCTTGTAAAATTAAGACGCGTTTAGAAATGCTATTATTGCGAAAATTAAAACCGTAACCGAAATATTATACTACTTGTATTGCCAAAGACAGGGGTTATGTCGAAAATGTTTTGTAATAAGTAATTAGTTACTTTCTTTCTTGCATTACTTGTTAATTTAATGTTAAATTTAATTATAATGTTAAAAAAAATTTAGAATAGGTTGTTATTTAGGTTTAGTTACATTTTTAACTGAATTATTATAGAAAATTGGTCATAACTTGGAATATAAACTATATATATGGAATGATGCAGAATTAAATCTCAAACACAATAAAAGTGCTAAATACAGGGTGTTCCTTTTAAAAAAATTCAGTTTTTTTAGTTACAAAAACATTTTCTTGATGGTCATTTGTGACCACCCTGTATAATGGATTTTCGCTCTTGATAGGTTAGAGTATTAAATATTAACCACTCCCATGGATCCATAACCAAAATTTACAATTTTAGTCTTCGAGTGTGAAAAAATCACATTTTTCCAAAAACCTGTTTTTCCGAAAAAAATTAGAAAAGTTAATTTTTCTCCAAAACTACTCAAAATTTCGTATGCTATGATGACAAAAAATACTCAAAATCAAGCGTAGAATTAGAATTTCTAAAAATATTCATATCATTTCATTAAAAAGAAAAAAGTTAGTTACTGTCCTGGCACCCTGTATACATAAAAATATAATAAATAAAAAATATACTTAGGGTCAAATACTTTTTGTATTTAACTTTTTTTTCTCAGTGTCTTATTTATTAAGATAAAGTATAGTAGCATCTTAAGTGGACCACCCTGTACAAACACTTGACTAATATACAGATGAATTAATTATTATTATTAATATTAAAATAAGAAAAAAGCATGGTTCGAGTTTTTACATTAACATCAATGAAGCTCGGAGAAAGCTTACATTTATTTAATTTTGGCTGAAACACAAAGTAACTGACTAGCTACAAAAAAAGTTTTTTAAAATCTTTCCACTGGTACAAAAAATATAAGGCTTTAGACTTAGAGAGGTCAAAAATCAAGGCACCTTTTTGGAATTGAGTGTATATTTAATAACAAAATATATGGATTTCTTTTAACTGCGTTACATATTTCGCAGTTAAATAAAAAATAAATTATGTCTCTTGAGTTTTCACAAGCAACCCTCTTCGAGTAAAATTGGTTTAAAAGTTTCGTGCAATCTACTTGCAAGTTGATAAGCCGCGCCGTTTTGATTTGCAATATTGAATTTATATTTGCCGACAAAGATGCAAGCGTCGCGAGCTCGCATATTTCCGAACAGCTTTTCCTTCAATTAGATCTATTCATGTTGAGACGAGGATAATTAGATATCAAACACAGATTTAC
Source organism: Kuschelorhynchus macadamiae (assembly GCA_030620095.1). Classification (NCBI taxonomy): domain Eukaryota; kingdom Metazoa; phylum Arthropoda; class Insecta; order Coleoptera; family Curculionidae; genus Kuschelorhynchus; species Kuschelorhynchus macadamiae. Next base: position 630,648 of record JAUTXW010005118.1, read on the forward strand.
TGAAATTGGTTTACACTAAATAAATTATTCTCTCCCCTGTTCTATGTTCGCAAGACTCGATTTGTCAAATAAGATGAACTGTATCTGGAACTCAATAAAGTGTGAAAGTTTTATTTAGTAGTCGAATAATAATTATTTTATTTAAATTCGACAGTATGGATGAACAACAGCAACTAAGAGGTGAAAACTTGGTCTGTCACCGTTATCAGACATTCCTTTGTATTGTATTATGTTTTTTTTCCCAAAATGTTGTTTATTTGATCTGGTAGCAGGACTATTATTATTATTATTTTATCATTGTTTGTTTAAATTAATTTAATAAGTGATTGTATTGGTTACTAAGAGCTTGTATATCGGTCTTATTATTTACAGTATTATTTAGGTTTATATAAAATTTCGCAGATATTGCAGATATTACGTTTAAAGTAATTTTTTCCCCTATCCAGTATCTCAACGTTATCAAAATCGAAATCGTGACACAACCTAAAATGGTATTCTGCTAGTGCCGTTTTTTTTTAGTTTATTGCGTTGACGTTCTTTAAAACCATACTTATGTTGATATAACCTATTTTTAAGTATTGTTTTGTGACATCTACATATGATTTTTGGCATTTTCCACAAGGAATTTTATAGACAAGGTTGGAGTTTAGTTCCTTGGGTACTTTGTATTTAGTGGCGTATAAAGGCAGTTCAAGGTGTGGGTGTTATAAAATGCATGCTTACAATTAGGATACTTTTTGCTGATGTATTTTTTGGATGTTTTCTGAGAGATTTTTTATGTAGGGAAATTTGTAATAATTAACTTCTTCCTGTCGACCTTCTTTTGTTTTTTTTTAATAATTTACTTTTACAGTTAAAACTCGATTGATAAGTCGGAATAGGTAGTTATTATTTTTTAGGATAGCTTTTACTTTAATTTCATTTTCCTTTATATACTCCGGGCTACTGAGGTTGAAAGCTCTGTAGAAAAGATTTTTATTGTGCTAATTTTATGTAAAGTGGCATGCCCTGATAAGTAGTTTAGTTCTCGCCCTGAAGCAGTAGCCCATACCAGTTGGTTTTCAAAAGTCCATCCCCAGATCTAATAACCATGGTATCAAGAAATGGTAGCCGCCCTTCGATTTCTAGCTCCATAGTAAGCTTTAAACTAGGATGGTAGGTATTAAAGTGGGATAAGGCTTTCAGTTTTGGCTCGTGGCAAGCCAGGATAGTATCATCGACATATAATTTGACGAATGGGAGTTCGAAAGGTAGTTGTTCCTCTATGCAACTGATTAAGTTATTCATAATTAAGTTAGCGAGTACTGGACTAGCTGGATTACCCATTGCGGAGCCGTCGAGTTGTTGATACATTTCTCCGTTAAATGAAAAATAACTGGAGCTAAAGAGGTATTCAAATATATTAAAAAAGAACGCTCGAGGAATTGAAGGGTAAGCGCTAATACATTGCCACTTTTTTTCTACATTTTTAAATACTTATTGTTTTGGAATATTTGTGAAAAGGGAGACTACGTCCACAGAGACAGAGTTTTTTTAAGTTATAATGAAAATTAGAGGTTGTTGGCATAAGAGTTTCATGTTTCAGTCTTTATGTATCCAACGACCCAGGATATGTAGCATATACTTAACCATTTTAATTTCGCATTAATCCTGATTTTTGTGCAAAAATTGTAAACGTCAAGAAAATATGTTCTAACAAAACCAGTGTTCATGCGTTTTATTGCCCGATCCCTTCAGACGTCGCAGCTCAAGATCCATGCCTCAGACTTTAGCTGTTTGTGACTAACGACAAAAACGATAATTATTTATCCTAATGAGATTAATGGACGCAAAAAAAATATAAAAATCAATTTGAGCCCAAAAAGAAGTTAAAATATAGAAATGGGTAATCTGTAAAAAATAGATCAACGACTTTACAGAAACTGAAATGGAACAATAGCATTTATTAACATCTCAAAATAAAATTTTATTGAAAGCAAAATCATTTATATATAGGATCTTTAAAAAGAACTGGAGTAGACTTCATATTGTGTTTTAATACATAGTAGTAGTTTTAAATTGTATACATATGTAAGTTTTTTAAAACTTTCAAGTGTTTCATACAATGAAAAAGACTTTAGGAGTTGATTGCTGTTGAAAAAAATTTTTTTGGATTGTGTATTTTTTATTGATTTTTGATATTTCGTACAAGTTATTGAGCATTATGATGCGTAAGTGCGAGGTGCGCAAAAATTTTGACTATTTAATTCGTAACGTCTCTTTTCTCGCGTAAGTCAAAATCTTATTGTTTTTTTTTATAATTGGCGTACACTATACGATATTCTTCCTTATATTAATTCTTTTGTATGTAATGTTAATTACTTTAAGGGTTAACAGGGCCTGTAATTGGTATTTTATCGTACTTTAGACAGCAAAATTACATGCCTGCACTTTTTCCCTAAGCTACCTAATAAATAATCTTCGTAAGTTCCGATAAAACTAATGTAGATTCAAAGAACACAGGTATATTGTATATATACCTATATCACTTTATACATATTTGACATAAAAAGTATACATTTCTTACAATAAATTATATTAAATTACCTTCTGAGAAGTTTGCGTTGTTTTGCAGTCAAATTAAAGTAAATGAAGATAAACGTGCTTAGTTATAAGTTTTTATGCATAATGTAAAAAATTGATTAGATATGTTATTAAATATGCCCGATGTGATAATAGATTCTAATTTTGATCGGCATTTAAACAATTGTTATTATGTTTATGGTTTAAGTTTCTTTGGTAAAATATCCTAAAATGTTTACTTGGTCACATTTGCGTCCCTATGCATTTCATAATAATTTTAATATAAACTGCTGGCCACTTGAAACAGTTCACCTGCATTTTTTGGTAAAATTTAAGTTCGAATATTTTTAAAACGAGGCGAGATACTGAGGTGCGGTTTTCAGCTGTGTCTTGCAAATTTTATTACATATAACCGATGTTAGGCGTAAAACTTACTTAAGCTAAAAATTTATTTATACAGGGTGTTAAACAAGACTCAAATTTTTCAATTTTTTATTTGTTCCGAAAATCTACAAAAACAATTTTTTAGTTCTAATTGTTAGATTAGAGTAATCCTTCATAAAATTGTAAAAAACAATTTCAAATTTTTTTTTTAATTTTTAATGATTTTTTTTGTCAAAAAATTTAATTTTTCTACATAATAAGCTGTAACTTTTTTTTAGACATTTGATGTAACATTTTCTTGCTAGGGAACCGTTAAGTCATATTTTTTTTTATTGTGCACGGTCTGCACTACCCAGAAAATATACAGGGTGTGAAAAACAAATGTGTCGAGGTTCGTTAAAAACCTAGCAATCCTAAAGATCATTTACGTATATTTCAACAACTTGTAGCATAAAAAAAATTAAAATATAAAAGTTTTTACTTAAGTTTTAAGGAGCACCGGGTATTTTATCGAAACGGTTTTTTAATTTTCTCCCTAACTTTATTATTTTAAAAAATACAAGTGTTGATTTTACAGGCAAAGTTGCCAACATCGGGTAACACAAGAGACATGTAACAGACTGCCACCTTTTTAGTTTTAAGAATATCAAAAAAATTAAACTTAAGACGTATCTATTACTCGAGAAGAGGTAAGTTTTCTATAAAAAAGTAATTAAAAATTACTTACGCTTTTACCGGTAGTGACCCCTACTTTTTTATTTTAAATAGAACCCTGTACATTTTTATTAATTATCGTATTCAGCTTAAAATTAGCTTATCAACGATATATCACAAGGTAAGTTTTGTTTTCAAAATGGCTGCTGGACAGTCTTTTTTTGAAAATGCAACTTTGACGTTTTATGATAAAAATGCTATATTATTTCCCAAAGGATTTTTAAATCCAAATGTTCCAAAAAAATTAAAATCAAGCTTATTTTGGACTACTTAAAACAAGTATTTTGTAAAAAGTGACTGCATCATGACAGGACAATGTTGAATTTTGTCCAGCCGCCATTTTGAAAACAACACTTAACTTGTGATATATCCCTAAAATTCTAATTTTAAGCTGAATACGATAGTTTATTAAATATACAGGGTCCTATTTAAAATAAAAAAGTAGGGGTTACCTCCGGTTAAAGCGGAAGTAACTTAATTATTTTTTATAGAAAATTTTTCTGAGTTATAGAGACAATTCAAATTTCAACTTGATATTTTTAAAACTAAAAGAATGTTGGTAAATTTTGCTGTAAAATCAATACCTGCATTTATTGAAATCATAAAGTTAGAGAGAAAATTAAAAAACTGTTTGGAGGAAATAATCACTACCACTTAAAACTTAAGTAAAAACTTTTAAATTTCAATTCTTTTTTATGCTACAGGGTGTTGAAATATACGTACATGATCTTTAGGATTGCTAGGTTTTTAACTAACCTTGCTACATTTTTTTACACCCTGTATATGTTCTGCGTAGTGCAGACCGTGCACATTATAAAAAATATGACTTAAGGGCCTTCTAGCAAAAAAATTTTACATCAAATGGCTAATAAAAAGTTACAGCTTATTATGTAGAAAAATTAAATTTTTTGACAAAAAAAATCATATCTGTTTAACTCCCTGTAAATAACTTTTTAGCTTAGGCAAGTTTTACGCCTAACATCGGATATATGAAATAAAATTTGCCAGATACAACTTAAAACCGCACCTCAGTATCTCGTCTCGTTTTAAAAATATTCGAACTTAATTTTTTTCCAAAAAATGCAGGTGAACTGTTTCAAGTGGCCAGCAATTTAGTTAGAAGTTGATTTTAGGTCCAACAATAATCAAAAGTGTCAAATTGTTTTTAGTCGAATAATATGAAACCTACAGAACATAATTTCTATATCACACATATTTTAAAATGTAAAAAAAGACTGGTGGAAAGCCACACTGCTGTGGTTCATATTAAAATAATCATTAATAACCATGGCAGTATTATGAGTATTTTTCATAATTTTCTAGATTAGGTGAGACATGTGCATGATTATATTCATAAAAGTGAAGACGATAATAATCAATAATATAGAAGAGGCAAAAATTGGTAATTTTGCTTTACCCAAAACTTCCTTCCTCATGAATCTTTCCGTTTATTAATAATAATAGTGACCCAATTTAGTTCAGTGCATAGTCATTTAGTAACACATATATTATCTTTTCAAATATTTTTATTGGGCGCCATTCTGTTCTATTACATTGGAATCCTATCAGTATTTTACCAATTTCTACTTATTTCACACTTGATTTTTGGACATAAATTCAATAAGTAGTTTTTATACTGGCACAAATCTCAATTTTGTTACGTCATGTTGAATTCGTACAAGTTTATCACTATATCACATTTAATTTTTCTGTAAAATTTAAAGTCAGTTGAATAAGATTTTTTTACGTTGAATCTTTAAAAAATTATTTGGCCACCATTTTGTTCCGCCATCTTGAATTTGTACCACAACTTTACCAGTTTATCTCTATATCACAGTTAATGCTTGCACAAAATTTGAAAATAATCTAATGAGCATTTTCAGGCCAATTTTTTAAATATTTTATTAGGCACACCAAAATATTACCAGTTCATTCCTATGTGACACTTGATATTTTTGCAAAATTTGAGGAATTTGGATAAGCAGTTTTTTAAGTCATAATTTTTTTAACGTTTCACTAGGTCACCATCTTGTTCTTGCATTTGGATCTTTACCAGAATATTACCGGATCATCCCCATATAACCCTTAATTTTTAACTCAAATTGGAAGTCACTCTAATGAGTGGTTTTTAAGACACGTCGAGATCTGACATACAGCCAGATGGACCAATGGAATTGATAAAAATATTTTTTAGCATCTAGTAACGCTAAAACCTGAAAACATGTAAACCTGAGGGGTGATATTTCACGATTACAAAATATTTTATTTGACCAATATTTTGTTCCGATATTTTGTTTTACTGTTTTTCTATGTTATATTTAATTAATTTATATGTCGTAGCAAGTAATGTGATATGCTCATGCCAGCGAAGATCCTGCTACAAAGCGTTACCAACTAGACTAAAGAAACCTTTGGCTTTAAGAATTTCATTACCTGTTCAAATGGTATAAATAGTGGAAGATGATTAGTGAGATAGTAAATATAGTTGTGACTTAGTTGGGTTAAACTGCACAAGGTTCGTTGGACGTCCTCGGTCAATAATAGTCATTACTTTACACTTATTATCCATTTCAGTATTAAAAACATGTTTGGGAAATTGTACATTGTAGTGGAAGAAAGGAGATATTTGATGTTCGTGAGAACAGGGTTGACGCCCACGCTGAACTGTGTGAAACGTCCCTGTTGTAAAAAAAAAACTGGCAAAACAAATACAAGTTCTTTAGAAAGACCACAGTCAGAAAAGTTGTTAAGAAACAGATTTCTAGATTTTGGGAAAAATGTCCTTATCATACTACAATTGGAACAACCTTGTAAGGATAGGGACCAGTTCAGAGATGCACTTTTTTAGAAGTATGGCAGAAATACCATCAAGGTCAATTTTGAGAATAACTCAAACCTTTTTTAACATGGAGGTAATTTCGTGCATATTGCATGGTAGAGAGAAGGAAATGGAGAGAGAGATTAAAATGGAATTTACCACAAACTGTTGCCCAAAGGTGAAGGTGGGAGGTGTTCTTGCAAGAGTTTTAATTGACGTTTTTAGAAAGCCACCAAAAAGATTGACTACCATGTCTTGGTCTCTTATATCTACATTGAATATATTTTTGTCGTCGAAAATTATGAGGTTGTAAAGATTTTGTGCTTTACTATGCACCCTCATAAGGCTCTCGGTGAGTAGTGAAAAAGAGATCAAATGGATTTTGGCTAGGTGTGACGATGCGTAAGAACTAGGCAGCTTCTATGAAGAATTCGGAGATCCGTCGGTTTTAATAAATTCGAATCATTCTATATTATAAATCTTAAAGTCTCCAAGAATATTGATTTCATAGAAAAGCAATTCAGAGATTAGAAAAATTCACGTTAGCCGAAGAGAAGTCTAAGAGGTCGTTGTGCCTGAAGAAGGACGGTATATGCAACAAATAAATTGAGTGGAAATTTTAAGGCCGAGTTTTTGCTATAAATCATCAGATCTGAAATAAAACCATGCTTAATAATACTATTATATAAGTCAGCAAAAGACAATTCGGCTTTTTTATATTAAATTAAATGTTTAAAGGGACTACGGTGAAACCTCTCAACAACAGATAGTAGCCGTGCCACAGAAACTGTCCGTTGTATAGAGGTGTCCGTTGTGGGGAGTAAACAAATTAAATACCAGTGTAATTTTATTTAAAAAATAAGTAAAAAAATAATATGTTTAGTACAAATTATTAATACAATTGTTACTACGTATGAACCAACATCTTTTACATACATATATGCATAAAATAAAAATGTACTGCGTAATATAAAATATTATACTACCTACATATACAGTTTGATACAGTTCTACTTTATAAAAAGTTTCTATTTAAAAAAATTATCAAGTGTTGTTTGTCTTAAACTAGTTAATTTTTTTTAATAATTTTAGACGCAACTTCTAAGATTGTTTCCCCTAAAACAGAATCTCCAGATAACACATAAAAGTTTTCAATATCCCTTAACATTTTATATGCTTCTTTAATGTTCTTAATATTGGAAGAAATGATTTCTTCATCATCTCACTATTTTGAAATTCACTGATGCACACACGTACATTTATGTTAGGATTTTCCGTGAATAAACTTTCATCAATTTCTGAATATGAAGTAAAGTCGGAAGAGAAGGCATTGATGTTTCTACATAATTTCGATAATGGCACATCATCTTCACTATCGTAGTCAACGTTTTCCTCGAAAATTTCGTCGAATCCAGCTTTTTGCGAAAGCAGTTATTGATGGTCTTGGATTCGACTTCTTTCAATGCAGCAATAATCTAAATCAAGGCACTTTCAATGTTTATGGATTTCTCCAATTGTTCAGTAGATTCAGAATACTCCATGGATGACAAAAGTCGCTTGATTAAAAACTTTCTGTAGTGGTTTTTAAAATTTTGAATCACGCCCTGGTCCAATGGCTGGCAATGTAATGTCGTATTTGGCGGTTAAAAAATTAATTTAACATTTTTTAACTCCAGTTTTGGGTGAGATGCAGCATTATCCAAAAATTAAAAGTACATTTCGGTTTTGCCTTTGCATTTTTGGCTCAAATTTCATCAACCAATCCGACATTATATCTTTTGTCATCCATGCTTTCTTGTTATGGTACCACTCAAGTGGCAATTTTTCTACTCTTGATCTTTTAAAACAACGGGGTTTTTTACTTTTTCCAATCACCAGTGCATTTTCTTTTTCTCAATTCATAGCAGAGCAAAGTAAAATAGTGAGTCAAAACGTTTTATTTGTCTTTGTTTAAATGTCTCTCGGTGAGTAGTTTTTGATAATAGCACATAATTTCGTCCGCCAATCAGTTACCTGAATCAAGTCTACAGCAGGTGCTTCGCTACAGATGGATTTGAAAGAGATATTTTGTCGTTGAGAGAACTTCTCCAACCATCAATTTGATCCTTTAAAATCATCAACGTCTAGATTCTTCGCAATTTCTTGTGCTTTATCCTTTATTATTGTACCGGATGTTGGAATGTTTTTGAAGCGTACTTTACAAAACCAGTCGTAGTCTATGGCAGCATCCTCAGTTTTCGCAAATTTATTTTTCTCTTTCATATTACCGGTCTTGGCGAATCGCTTGTAAAGTTCGCTCTTGTTTCTCAAAATATCACTAATTTGAGATTTTCCTACACAGAATTTTTCGGCTAATACTCTAACACTAAGTATGTTTTTTTCCGCGTCCTAGATTATTTCAACTTTTTCTTGCAGACTCAAAAACTTTTCTTTGTTTGAAGACATATTGATTGAACCAAAGTAACATCAAAACTAAGATATTCTATTGATGAAGACTACATTTTATCAAAATAAGGTGATCTATTTATTATGCAATTCACCGCAATTTACCTACAAGTCAGACAGCATAAGCCAGCCTATTGTTAAACTAGTGCTATTAACAATAGATAGGCGCCGCGCCGCTTATTAGCATAGATCTAAATATTGCCCATAATGTGCAATAAAAATACCGGCATTAAATGTGGGTTTATCAAAAATTATCTGTACATCTGTCCATTCTAAGGAGGTAAATTTTACTTTTTTTATTAAAAATGTTCCAAATTTTACTGTCCATGTCCGTTGTTGAGAGTGTCTGTTGTCAAGAGGGTTTAATACACAGGAATACATATACTGACGCTCGGTGACTTCAAAATTGTTCGTTCAGCAGAGGTGTCCATTGTACGGAGGTGTCCGTTAAGGGAGGTTTCACTGTATCTACATTAAATGAAAATAGTTTTAGAGACTGGATGTCTTATTATATGGACTAATCTGCTCGAGATAGTTTTAGATACATAACATCAACAAAAACATATTTTTAACAAAAAAAATTCATTGTTATTCATCTTAATTTTTTATGACGCAAATTCGTCAGAATTCGGGACTCTAAAGAAAAATATTTTTTGCTAGAAATAATCTATCTGAAAAAGGTTATGTCAAATATACTGAAAAACTTCACTATGAAATATCGTATGCTCCCCGACTATCTGTTTCACATGCAGCAACAGTTTGCAAATCAATAATCCAATGAACAGTGGCAATTTACATCTCACTGAAGTTCGGTCGGTGTCTTTGGTATTAGAGCAGAAATGCAAGCTGTCAAAATGCGTGTAATTCTTTTAATAGTAAAAAAATAAAACAACAAACTCTTTTTAGTTAAGATTTCTGTAAAATAGCCTTTAACTCCAAATTCGCAGATCATGAACCTGAGTAATATGTGTTTGTCTTAAATTTTAAAAAATAACGTGAGGTACCAAAGTCAATTTACCGACAGTATAGACAAAAAAAATAAATATATAAAAAAATACGGTGTCTTTGAAAAAGTTCGCATCATATGGGAATTTTTTTTATTAGGTCACTTTGTCAAAATTTAACATAGGCAATAACTTTTGCTTTCCTAAGGATGAAAAATGGCTTATTCGAAAATAATCAGGTGATTTGCGTTACCTGTCAAAATTTACATTAAAAAAAATGCAGAAAAAAGGCTTATATGCTAATATATGAAAAAGTTGTATTTAGAAAAATTGTTTATTTTTTAATTTTACATATGCACACCAAATTTTTGTCAAAAATTCCAATATTTATTTTTTTAACTTTTTCCTGTTTTTTTTTGTAAATTCTAAAAAAATAATAATTGTCTATTTAAAAAAAAAACGTTATCTGTTAGTAATCCCATCATAATATTAATTTCTTATACCTAAATATTGCATAAGAACTGTCTTTTTTCGAAAAAAATTAAAATCGCTTCTCAAAAGTATGTTAAGTTTGATGCGAAGTTTTCGTGATTTCGGGAATTTTAGGTATATATTAATTATATTAAATATTTTTGATAGTAAATAGATATATTAATACAAATAAGTCACAATTGACTAATTTAGGAGCGTAATCGAAATTTAAAACTATTTTTAAAATATTTAAGTGCCTTGGGTTAAGTTATTAAAAATTAAAATTAGAATTGCTGACCAAAATTCGTCAGACACATGTAAAACTATAAAAAGTCGCAGAGAAAGGGGTTATTTGCTCAAGTACGAAAAAGTGTTATAAAAAAATTGTTGTTTATTTTATAGTTTTACATGTGTGTGTCGAATTTTGGTCAGCAATTCTAATTTTCAATTTTTATAACTTTATCCAAGGCTCTTAAATATTTAAATAATAGTTTTAAATTTGGATTTTGCTCTTAAATTAGTCAATTACGAGTTTTTTGTATTAAAAATTAAAAATATTTAATATAATTAATATATACCTAAAATTGCCAAAATCACGACAACTTTACATCAAGATTGACATACTTCTGAGAAGCAAATTTAATTTTTTTCGAAAAAAGACAGTGTTTATGCAGTATTTAGGTATAAAAAATTAATATTATGATGGGGTTACTAACAGAGAACATTTTTTTTTAAGTAATTATTAGTATTTTAGAATTTTCAAGACAGGAAAAAGTTAAAAAAAATAAATATTGGAATTTTTGACCAAAATTTGGTATGCTTAGATAAAAGTAAAAAATAAACAACTTTTCTTAATAAACTTTTTCATATCTTAGGAAATCAGCCCCTTTTCTGCATTTTTTTTAAAGAAATGTCAATTTTGACAGGTAACGCAAGTCACGCGATTATTTTCGAATAAGCCATTTTTCATCCCCAATAAACAAGTTATTGCCTATCTTAAATTTTGACAAAGTGACTTAATAAAAAAAATTCTCATACGATGCGAACTTTTTCAAGGACACTATATATATATCACCTATATGTGCAACAACTTTTTTTGTAAAAGTAAGCCTAACTTGTTAACATATATCAATGTAAGTATTCTCGAGGTGAGAAGAATATTTTTTGACCGACTTAAAATCTATTTGATCACTATATATATATATATATATATATATATATATATATATATATATATATATATATATATATATATATATATATATATATATATATATATATATATATATATATATATATATATATATATATATATATATATATATACACAGGGTTAGTCAAATGTCTGGAAACGGTCAAATATCTCAAAAACCACTCAACCGATCTGAACCATATGTGGTGATTAGGCGTTACCGAATTCCCCCGGCCCTTTGGTGCATACCGCAATGTTGTCAGATTTTCGGTTTTTCGGCAAACTAACCTAACTTTTTTTTTCACAACAAATGTTTTTAAATACATTCCCTCAGTGTAGGGACAAATGGAAATATTGTCAAAGAAAATTGTTTCAACCCATAAGCGAATCCAGGGGGGGTTGCCGGGCTGCAGCCCCCCTAAAGGCTAGTTTAAAGTATGTCTTTGCGAATCTATTTTATATATTACTCTCTACGTATTATTTTTTGCTTATCTACGCAAGTAAAAAAACGTAATTCGACAACAACAACAACACTGTTTGAATTTGAACCCATGTGAATCGTTTGCGACAAATACTCAGAGATGTCGCGAGGAATTCTAGCCGTTGACGTCGCCAAGCTAACCTAACTAACTACAATATTTAAAACCGATTTCCCTGGAAGTGTACGGTATTTTATTGCATTTTTTTGCGCTGGACAGCCCCCCTCCTCCCAAACCAAAATCCTGGATACGCCAGTGCTTAAACCAAAACAAATGAGGTCATGCATTCCATAATTTCAGTAGGCTTAACTGAAAATTTTGTAATGCCTTTATGAATAGAGGAACTACATTAGATTAGAACAGTAATAAGCAGATATAGCATAGTTTTCCAATAAATCACTTGAATAAATCACTATTATACAAACATAATAAATTAAGTATTTTTATTGAACACAGATTAACGTAACACAGCATTTCCTTAAAAATGAGAACCGTTAGTTCATTTGTATATTTTTAAATAAACAAGTAGAAGAAAAAGGTTACTTCATTATCTGTATTTAAATATGGAAAACTAGGTAATTATTCTATGGTGCAACTAGAAGATTGTTAAAATACATGATGGGGCACCGCCGCAGTTGCTGTTAGAAAAAAAAGACACGACGTTTCCGGGACACTGGATTGAACCCAGGGAGGTGTTATTAAGTGGCCTCCAAGGACGCCGGATTTAAATCCGCCTGACTTTTTGCTTTGGGGTCACCTAAAAACAAACCTGTACAAACCGAAGCCCGAGAACCTTTAAGTTCTAATGGGAAGGATTAGAGCTGAAATAGAAGAAATACCCACGGAAGGGCTCCAAAATACCATTTGGGAAATTATTGACCGTTGTGAATACTATCAAGCTGTAGAAGGACAACATTTTCAACTTCCTATTAATCATTAAATTATTTTAGTTTTAGTTTCTTAATTCTTAATGTGTCGATATATTTTTAAAAACATTTAATAAATTTAACACTTGGGGGATCAAAATAAAAGTTTGCAATTTTGGAGTTATACTAAGGATAATACGAGGAATAAATCACGCTTAAAAAAATATCATTTGGTTTGAAAAAAAAAGTTAGGTTAGTTTGCTGAAAAACAGAAAAATCTGACAACATTGTGGTATGTACCAAAGGGGTCAAGGGAATTCAGTAATACCCAAACACCACATATGGTTCAGATCGGACGAGCAGTTTCTGAGATATTTGACCGTTTGCAGACATCTGACTAACCCTAAAACACATACTGTTATTTCGAAAAAGCCTACTGTAACTGTTAGTAATTTAATTCTTATATACTTCTTGTAATTTAAGTATATTTATAAAATATAATTGAAAAAAGTAATCCATTTCTTGTTACGATTATATTTTATATTGCTTTTTTAATTATTTTGGCGAATGGTGGGAAATTGCTGCATTTTTAATTTTCTTAAATACTAAGACCTTAAATTAAAAACAAAATCTCAGCAATACAAAAATCGTTTAAAAAGATATTTATATTGAAATTAAATATGTAGATGACCTTATAAACGGATTATATTTGCATCTTGTTCTCAAATATCTAGTAAGCGCCTCAGAATAATACTACTTCATCTTTTCCAAAGTAAAATCTTTCTTTAATTAAAGTTACCGATCATTGCCAATTATTCCCCAAGGACTGAAGGAGCAGCGAAACGGAAATAATAAAATAAGTCCTATTAGCTGAAAGATAATTATTTGGAGATCTGTGCCAAAGTAAAAGAATTATTTCAGAAAAGAAGTCATTCTTATGGTCCAGGCTTCTGCTAAAGAGTCTGTAATTAATCTTAAAAATGAAATATAAAAGATGATTAATAGCAGTATGAAATCTCATCCCATCTTTTCAGTTCATAATATAGTTAATATTTGCCTATTATCAGTATTAAAAAATGTTTTTTTAGTATTAGATAAATTTTACCTATGCCACAAACAGGTAGACAGACAGATCGAGAGACCGACAGAAATTGGAAAACATGTTTTTCAGCATTTATATATAAACCCTAGAGAGGTAAATATATGAGCAAATTCAAAAAAAGACAATTAACAAATTCAAAAACACTATTAACATCATTTTACAATTTTACAGGAGTAAAATATAGCATACAAAAATCGTACAAACATAGACAAAACATACCCAGACTCAGAATTCAATTTCAGTTACAATCCATTGGTAGCAATAACTAAAGTCTTACAGAATCCAACATCTGACAAATACTCAAAATAGTTATGAATACATTTTCCATTTGAACTTTAATTTTTTTTAAACCATATATCAAACTGACACATTGAAGCCACTTTAATGCATTTTACTAAATTATATCTCACAATGTTAATAAATGATTTTGGATGGGTATTTGTTTCATACATTTTTAGGGAAAAAATTACTTGATAAAAACTAATGAATGCTTTTAAGCTAATGTATTTTTTTTGCAAAGTAATATTCACAATAGATTGATGATAAATTCACAATACTAGTAGTAATGATTTTCTAACAGCAGTCTGAATTTTCCTTAAAAATAAAAAAATATGACTCAAAGGACTATCACAGCGTATGTTATCAACTAATCGGGTAATGAGAATAGAACTCTATAAAAACATCATAAAGTGGGTTATAAAAATGTTATTATTTATTAAAACTAGTGTACTTTATTTCAGTTTTATAATTCATATGTAAATTACAAACACTTGTGCTCAAAACATTAACCAAATTGCTCGAATTTTGACAGGATGTGCCTATATTGCTATATGCAAGAATTGAATTAGGATCTAACAAAAAACTTTATGTAAGAACGCTAATATTGTTTTAATACAGAGCACCATTTCATTGGTTTTAGCTAAGCTTTAGATATATTTTCTTAATTTAGATCAGATTATTTCAAAAATTATTATAATTGTACTAATTTTTACTTCCTTGGTATTTTAATCGTGAAAAAATCACCCTCCCAGGTTTCTACAGATTTTCACGTTTTAAGGTCCCTAGAAGCCAAAAAACATGTTTTCTCAATTCCGTCGTTTTGTCTGTACGCATACTATTGGATTTAAATTTTGGTCAAAAATAACTGGTCATAAAGGAATGAAATGGTTACATTTTGGTAAAAATCCAATATGGTAGAACAAAACGGCGCCATAGTGAAATATTAAAATAATTATTACTAAACAACTACCAGCAATTTTGCACAAAAATCAAGTATTATGTAGAAATAATCTGGTTATATTATGGTATGAATCCCAGATGGCGAGACAAAATAACGGCCTGGTGAAAAGTTGAAAAATTATTACTAAAAAACGATTCATCAAATTTACCTGAAATTTTTATCAAAAATCAGGTATTGGGTAGAAATCAACTGGTAGAATTTTGGTACCAACCCAAAATGGCGAAACAAAATAACGACTTAATAAAATATTTAAGAAATCAGCATAAAAAAACTACTTATTAGAACGATTTCAAATCTTGTGCAAGAATTATGTATGATATAAAGATAAACTCGTAAAATTGTGGTATGAATTTAAGATGGCGGAACAAAATGACGACCAAACAAAATGTTTGTAACAGTAAAAAAACACTCTTCAAGGTTTTACATAGTTCCAAGTTTTAGCGTTTCTAGATGCCCAATTCCGTCGGTTTGTCTATCAGTCAATTTAGGGCATAGCTAAAAAACTACCTACCCGATGGACTTATACTTATGGTCAAAATTGAGGATGACCTGGTGGTATTTTGGTAAATATCCAATATGGCGAAACAAAATGGTGGCCTGGTGAAATGTCAAAAAAATTATCTCTAAAAAAGTAATCCAAATTACCTCAAATTTGGCACAAAAATAAAATGTTAGATAGAATTGAACTGATAACATTTTGGTATGAATCCAAGATGGCGACCTAATAAAATAGTTGAAAAATCAGCCCGAAGAAAACTGTTTATTAGATTAATTCCAAGTTTCGAACAAGCCTTAAATGTGATGTAGAGAAAAATTAGTATAATTATGGTAAAATTGTGGAATTAAAAAAAGCGAAATAAAATGTCAAAAAAAATCAACGTAAAAAGATTTTTTTCTTTAATTGACGTTTTTAATCAATAATGAGTAATGTAATATTGAGTTTTTATTTGCAAATTGTGGAGATTTTGATTTGAGTTGTTAAAAAAAACTGTAACTACACAAATAATTTTTTCCCATTTAATTGTTGAGATGAACTATTGTGAAACAATTTGCTACCTTGTATCAAAATAAGGTTATCTATTACCCAAAATTCTATTTAATATTTTTGTTGCGAAAATTATATCCATATATTCATGTTTTTTAACCATTTGCTTGAAAAATCTCTCCGAAAAGTGCATATATAAAATTGTGGAAAACAAAGTTGCCATTTTTTAATCATTTTGTAACTCTTGAAAAAATAATAAAATCAACTTGGCAGCAACGTACAAAAACGCTTCTCAACATAATATGGCTCTCTTATCTTATTGGTTGAATTGTTCCTAGCAAAGTTTTTGTTATTTTCCGGGAAAGAAGTCAACATGGCTAGGGCGAAAGAAACTAGCAAGTTTTTTATTTGTGATTATGAGATAACGGTGAGTTGTGATAGTTATATGAACGTGTTCATCGCTTGATCTGCTACAGATAGCAAGAATCAAAATAATTCAATCTATTTTTACACTCCTGCCCGAGAATGGAAAAATTATTAGCATTTCAAGAATATGTGAATGAAGGTAAGTGGAAATTTGTTTGAAATGCCTGTATGTATTTCAAAATAGAACTTTTACATGATGGTCATTAATAATTTGTATTTCACTTAGGATTAGAGTTAGAGATGCATAGGTAATTGTCTTTGAAGGTGTAACAAAATAATAATATACAGGGTGTTAATTAATGTCGTTAACATATTTTAGTGGGTCATAGTACTCGACAAAATAGGAAAAAAGTGCCAATATATACATGGTCAAAAACGCACCATTTTCGTTATACAGGAAGTCAAAGTTTCAATTTTTTTCTCGTTCTTTGCTTTTTTTTTCCAGTTCCTTCTGAAATAATTAGCTCAAATTTAGAAAAAGTATTATTTTTAAGAACCTCTACGATAAAATATCAAAATCGTGGATGGTAGTATACAGAGTGTTTATATTTATATGTTTATATAATGTTTAGTGTTTTATTTTTTGCACCACCTACAAGTTTATCTTGCGGACCTTTTTTTGGAGCACCCTGTATGAATTCTGATATAAAATTTAAACTCTTTGTTCATTTCTTTAGCTCTTTCGTATTTTGCATTATTCTCGTATCTATCACAGTTTTCATGAACTGGCGGACTTTTCAGGTGTCCCCAGAAAAAGAAATCCAGGCTATTCAGATCTGGAGATCTAGGTGGCCATGGCTGAGGTCCCCCTCGCCCTATCCAACGGTTGTTAAAATTATTATTTAGGAACTCCCTCACCTCTATGCTGAAATGTGCTGGTGCAACATCGTGCATGAACCACATTTGATTTCTAAGAAGAATTGGCACGTCTTCTAGTAATACCGGGAGTTCGTCTGCAAGAAATTGACGATAATATCGTCCGTTTAGCCTTGCTGGCAGGAAAAATGGACCTATCAAATAATCTCCAATAATGCCGGCCCACACATTTACTGAAAATTGTTGCTGGAAATTATTTTCATGTATCGAATGCGGATTCTCTCCTGCCCAAAAATGATTGTTATGAAAATTACGTATGGCATTCCTAGAAAAATTTGCCTCATCGCTAAATAAAATCGTGTTTCCAAATAACGGATTTTGGGTTAGCATTTGTAAGAACCACTGGCAAAAATTTAAACGGAGTGGAAAGTCACGTGGGAGAAGAGGTTGAACCCTTTGGATGTGGCAAGGTTACATTAAGTGGTCTAATAAAATAAAAATCACAAATGAAATGTTAAGTGTTGCTGCAATCTTCCTCGTACTGGTAGCAGGATCATTTTCTACTGCATTCAGGACTGCTTCCTCGACTTCAGGTGTCTGCATATTCTTGATTTGTGAATTCAACCATTCTTAAACAACTCGAAACAACTACGGAAACGTCAAACAAAAAAATATTTCTTACAAAATGTCAGATTAAAGAACAGGATTAACAAATGACCTGCCTCAGTCTACTACCTTTTTTTCCAGTTTGATTATTTAGCCTAGACTTAATTTGCATCTATGGCAATTATTGCAAATAAGTCAAAAACTGTAATAGATACGAGTATAATGCAAAATACGAAAGAGCTAAAGAAATGAACAAAGAGTTTAAATTTTATATCAGAATTTATACAAGGTGCTGCAATAAAAAGTTCCGCAAGATAAACCTGTAGGTGATGTAAAAAATATAACACCCTCTATACTATTATCCACAATTTTAATATTTTATCGTAGAGGTTCTTAAAAATAATACATGTTCTAAATTTGAACTAATTGTCTCAGAAGGAACTGGAAAAAAACGCAAAAAACGAGAAAAAAATTGAAACTTTGACACCCTGTATAACGAAAATGGTGCGTTTTTGACCATGTATATATTGGCATTTTTTTCCTATTTTGTCGAGTACTATCACCCCCTGAAATATGTCCACGACATTAATTAACACCCTGTATATCTTAATATAGGGAGGGGCAATTTTTTTCTCATCAAACTATTTGGTTAGGTAATTTTAAAGCTGTAAGGACAAAAAAGAGAAGGTGATCCAAAATATCGTTTTAATATAGTTTTTCGTTCTTTGAGGGACACGAAGTTCAATTTTACTTATCGCTATAATGTTTGTCAGTGTGAATTGTTGATTCTCCATAAATATGTATAGCTTTTAAACGCTTTTTATGCAATATTACTTACCATGAGACTAGCAAAATTTTAAATTTATATTATTAGGAACGTCTAAAATTTGTTTTAGGCTGTTTAGGCGGTAAAATCCAGTTTTTTATCATATCCGGCACGGTGAGCTCACTTCAATTATGGGTTTGGTTTCCAAAAATTTGATGAACGCTAGAATTGACTTTAATTCGATTACAAATCCCAGATAAGAGTATACTAAGTTTACATCATATCCTAATGGGCACTATGGCTAAAATTGACAGTCAAAAATGAGCACACTTAACTAAAAAAAAAACTAAATTTAAATAATTTTGGATTTTTAAGGACTCCGGGAAACCTTTCATATCACGGTCTAATTCCTTCCAATATTAATTATGGACTTCACAACACAAATAATACAAAATGAATTAGGAACGTTGGGGAGGAGAAAAAGCAATTTGCATACTGGGGGTGGTGGGCATGAAAGACATAAAATATGCTTTCATATATAATATCTAGATAGCCTAGCCCTAGCAAAAATTAAAATAAATTAATTTATTTTAGCAGTGTTCCTAAAATTATATAGTAAGTAATGTTTTAAAAAATATAGGTACTATTTTAAAAGGTTTGTCAATAGATACATTGTTTATGTTTTTCAGAATTGGTTTATTGATGTTAGCAAAAGTGACCTAGAAGAATGCTTTTTTGGCCAAAGACATTCATTCAATGTTATTGAATTGAACTTGATATAGGTGGTGAACGGGTGACAGATGATTTTCATGTTATAATCATTATCAAATTTAATGTAATTTTATTTAAACTTATATGTCTGTTTCTGTAACTTCTCTGTCTGTCTGTTTTAACATTCTAAAACCTAAACAAACCAAAATTATTTATTATATTTTTAATAAATAATTTTTTATAGATTTTATACTATTTTATAGTTTCTGGTGTCTAATAAATATATTTTTTTTATTTTGTTTTGATTATTCTCTTATTTATATGTCTATAAATATTTCACATAATATGTAACAAAATGTATGTTACATAATTATTTGACAATTGTATACAATGAGATAAAATTAAAATGAATATTTTGAGCATTATTGTAAGTGTAGATTGTACTAAAAATTTCCACTATACAAACAGATACTACAACGCACTATGAAAATTTACACAAGTGTAAACCAATAAGATTTTTCTGTAGATAAAATCACTCAGTCGTCTTGGAAAACAAAGTCACCATGTAAGAATATTTTCAACAATTTCTTTAAAAATTATTTTCTGTACGGAAACAAAGGTAGCATTTTGTAATAAATAAATACAACTGATGGAAATTCACGATCCCTATATGAACCGCAATTTATAGTTTAAATGTTTGCAATTGTGGAAACATATGAAATTTTGGCATATATTAAATAAAGCCCCTTAAGGACCAGCCACGCACTTTATGTGTCAAATTTCATGAAAATTTAGTATGTTGAAGATTTCGACCTCCTGATAAAAGTATTTATGGACAGAAGTGATTCCTATGACTAGTATCAGAAATACTGACAACAAACCTTAGCTTTGCCTAAATACCATTTTTTAAATGAGCCACTATTGTAAAAATCAATGACCTTAGCGCTTGATTTAATAGTTGTTTTTATTGCTTTCATGGTTTGAAAAAGTTTTATTTTCATGAATAAAAACATTAAGTCTCTCAGATTACTGCATTTTTTCAGAACTATTATTAAACTTATGAGTAAGTTCTCTGCGAATGGTTGATGATGGTAAATATCTTAATTAACATTTATTTTTTTTTATTTCAAATAGTGCAGTATCACTTATACTTCGCATCTTTCTAACGCCTTCTGCCATCCATGGCGATCATGGATATTTATTGGTACTAGAGGATTGTTGGACTAGAGTATGAATTAAGTCGATATAGTTACCACAGCTCTAATTTTTGACATTACATATGATTCCTCTAGATGGCGTCACCAAAGTTTTAATAATCAAAATTTTCAATGTTCGAGTAATATTTTTGTGTATTTTAGTTTCTTGTGATTTTGTAAGAAAGGTAGGATTTTTTTTAATTTTATGATATTTTTGTGTGTATTATATCTTAATTGTATTTTATGGCGGTTTTATTTTGAAACCGAAAAGTTATTTCACCATAACCTGGAACATACCGCTTGGGGTAATTTGTCGCATTGTTTGCGGGGCAAGTTGTCTTAATGCGACAACATGCCCCGATTTTAAAAAAATTGTCCCAGATTTAAAAACCGAATTTTTTATTACAGATGGTTAGAACATATAAAAGAAAAACCGATCGGATCCCCGCTGACTCACAGACTATGACGGCAGAGGCAAGAGTAGTTGAAATGAAGCCACAGCTCCTTCAACGTCTGCCATGTCCGCATTATCACCAGAAGATGTTCGTCCTTTTCTTAAAGCTGGGGAGCGAAAATGTAAAAAAAAAAAAAATGAAAGTGTGCTATTTTAACAGACACAATACGAGCTTTAAAATTGCCAAAAGTAAAGCAAGTTAAGAAAAACGTATTTGGAAGTGAATCCGAGAAAAAAGAAGCCACACAGAAAAAAGGTGCTAAAAAAGCCAAACTCATCGACGAAGATATGTCAACTGACGATGAAGAATAAGAAGAAATATTCTGTATCATATGCTATGGACCTTACAGTTCCTCAAAGGTGGACTGGGTGCAATGCATCAGATGCAAATTTTGGGAAAATTGCACATATCAGAACCCATATTACGTATGTTGGAATTGTAATTCTGATGATGACTTATAGTTTCATTGTTATTACATATGATTAGAATTGCCTTTTCTTTATTGAATTTGAAAATTATAAATAAAAAAACCAATTTGAATTTTTATAAAACAATCGCATTGATTTTATTAGCGACAACTTACCCCAGCTACTACTGCGACAATATGCCCCGCAGTGGGGCAACTTGTCTCATTTTACCGAGCAGAACAAAAGTTACTAAAATTCTAGATACAGAGCATATTTTTCACCATTGCATTGTAAAAAGTATTAACAAAATGTGAAAGTACAATGTCAGATAACTGATTTCCGTATAAATCTAAAAAGAGACCTAAAAAATAGATAATTGTGAATTTTGCGACAACTAGCCCCGGTCTCCCCTACCTAATTGAAAAGTTTACTGTCAATATTTGTTTGCACCCCAAACAATAAAATTATTATAAATATCTTTTAATTAAATATGTTTTTTTTTAAGAAAATTTTGAATTGTCCTAAAAATATGTTGTATTTTAACGATTAAACGTCCAAGATATATATATTTTTGCATGCACAGTCCAAAAAAATAGTACCTACGCAACTGACGTCTACAATTTTTGATGTCAACATTTATCCTATTATATCCTCGCAAGTCACTGACCTAGAGATACAGACCTAGGTTATCGTGACCATTATCGTGCCTGCAAATTTTGTGGGCGCTTACTCATCCACATACATCCGTGCAGACATTATTATTTTTTGTAAAAATGTGTTTTTTCGTGTCCTAGGGACTGTATAAAACATCGAAAGACCCAAATTATATTTTTTAATAAATTTTGCGATGACAATACTTCCCGTAAATAACCAATATAGTATATTAATAACGGAATATATGAACTCATTTCTATATTTAAAAACTAATAATGACACTCTCACTTACACAATTTACACTCAACTTTACCGTTAAAACTATAAAAATATTCGTATTTTTGTTATTACCCACTTAGCACTAGAGATAATGACACTTCATGGCAACTACTACTTTTATTAGTGCAAATAGTCTAATTGTTAAATAACAAGATCGCTGCAAAAACATAATTGTAAGATAAACTTGGTCGTTTAAATCGGCTCTGTTTTTGCCGAGCTGCGGCTGAAAATTTAGGTTTGATAATGAAAATATCCCCAAAATTTTTCCGAAGCATTTATTAAATTTAATATCGAAATTTTTTCACCCGGTTAACGTTGCAAATGTTTTTTTCGGATTCTCATATTCTGTTATGTTCAATACGTTCAAAAAAATGTCCTCTTCAAATCCCTACTTTTTAATTCCCAGTAGGTATGTACAGGGTGTCTAGACCTAGAACTAGAGTTCAAGAAATTCTAAAAAAGCACAAATACCACCCATACAAATTTAGGCTCGTGCATGACTTACAGCCAGGGGATGCAGAGCGTCGGGTAGTCTTCTGCAATTGGTTTCGAGGAAGATGCGATATGGTTAGAGATTTTAAAAGGAAGGTTATATGGTCAGACGAAGCACATTTCAGTAATTCTGGTATACTCAATAGGCACAATAGTAGATTCTGGTCCCAGGAAAATCAACACCAAATATTTCCCAGAAGACAGCAGGGCAGGTTTGGTCTAAATGTGTCCTGGTTCGTATTAGGAACACATATAAAATTTTATATATTTGAGGGAAATCTAACAGCTAATCGCTATATAGAAATTTTAGAGGCAGCTATACCTGAATTACTTGACGATGTTCCTCTAGAGCAAATTAACGAAATTTATTTATGCTCTTCTCTTATGCAATAAGAGAAAATTTTCGCTATTTACAAAATCATCCCGTTATTTTGCTTAATTCCCTAAAACGAATACGAAAATTGTGCGAAGTATGCATAGAACAAAATGGAAATCAGTTTGAACAGTTCTTTTGATTTCCTTGGTTACTGTAGTTCTCATACGACAGTTGATTTTTGCTGAAAGGCTTGTTACATAATAATTTATTACTGTTTTGTTCTTGTGTTACATAAATCTAGGTAGGTGGTACTTTTTTGGTGCGAAATTATCAATACATATTTTGATAAATAGATTTAATTACATATTTATTTTGATTTATTGTTAGGATGTAGATATTGTTAACATGATAATAATGAATGATAATTATAAAAATTAGGATTTTTATTGTTGTTTATTAAAATAGACCCATACTATTATATATTTTGAGAAGCTTTGAAAAGGATAAATCAATTTCAGGACAAATATACAGGGTGTCCCATTTAAAAAAACACAACTTTGGGTCATATCTAAAAAATAACAACTCAAATGAAAAATATGACTACGCCACTGGATCCAGCATTAAAAACTGCATAAGCAGCAATTTTTCCCTTTGCGTTAAGTTAAAGGATAACCGAGATACGAAGGGGGTCCCAAAATGCAAAATTTTCTATTTCGCCCTGTATCTCATAAACGAAGAAGGCTATGAAAATTTTGTTTACGGCTTCATGAGTTTCACAAAAAATTAGCTCACGTTCGTGAAGCGAGATACCCTGCTTTTGTAACAAAATCCGGACACCCTGTACAGGATGATCCGATAATAGAGGAAGTTAGCTGTAGCTCGGCAACCGTTAATGATAGAACTTAAAGAAAAAATATTTACAGGTAAATCGGACAAAAGAAATCGCTGTAAATTATTTTCATGTTTGAAAGTTGGTCGATATTTGGAGTAACAGCCACACAAAAGTGGAAATTCGAATTTTCTCATAAATTTCCATAACTTTTTATTTCAGACCATTTTTGTCTATTTTCAAAAATAAAGTGGTGGGGGAAAGTCAAATTTTTATTAGCTCTACTCGTAGAGCTATAATCTGTACCGTAATGACTTTGTTAGTGGTCACTAGATGGCGTTGTGTCGGAATTCTTCAAATAATGCTGATTATCTCAAAAAAATCAAATGGTACGCTATGACTTTTATATTACAGTTTATTTGGTAGTTATAAAGGGCATTGAATAGTGAAATCCAGTTCTGCATTAAAATTAAGAAAGTTGATGATAGTCTCTTTAATCTGAAATGTCGGACTGGAAAATTAACCCCGGTTTTGTAGAGGAGAAAAACTGACAATGACAAAGTGGAAATTATTTTCATCTCATTTCAATTCTAAAATTTTAGGGAGATCGAAAAACTGGAAAAAAACAAGGCTACAAGTAATCTTGTATAACTATAAAGAACAAAATTTAACAAAGGAACAAAACAAAGAATACTACAACTTAGTCTCATAATTACATAAAGAAATACCAGTGGCGGCTCGTGGTGATTTATATTAAGAGGTCAATAACAAATTTAAAAATAGGCATACTTAAAATAAAAATAAATATCTTATCTGTTGAAGTTCAGGTCTACTCTTCGTTCTTTGGAATCGGAAAAATGCTGAATGACACGTTCGTTCAAATTGCACGCACATTCCTTTTATAAACGATTTCTCGATAGTTAACATTGCTAAAGCGGTTAGTTTATCTTGGCCCAACTCCTCAACAAAATTTATAAGCCCTCGAAAAACCCCTGGATTTTCAGACAAAGCCGTTTCATCATGGCCACGTAGTGTCAGCTCGAGTGCCCCACAAAATTTTACACAGTCCATAATTTTGTTTAAAATATAACGATTTTTTTATACATTTTCATTAAAATCTCTAAGGGATTTTCTATAAGCCGTGTCTAGCTGAGTGCGAATATCAACACTTCCGACCGTAGCATAGTTCACCGAACATTTCATGTGACCTGCAGCAAACGCATGTTCTTTTTTATTTTTTCTTTTAAGTGTTTTAAGTCTTTAACACCGGTTTTGCACCATAATGAGTCTGACGAGTCCTTAGAAAACAACAAACAAACATAACAGTAAAATGAGTTAGAGACTTCACAACCACGTATCCAGTTAGCTAAACCGTACATAATTTTGGTTTTCTTTATTAGTTTGTCTTATACTAGGTTCTGGCAAATTGCGACGACTTACCTTGAATTCGGTTAATTTCTCAAAATTAAGTTCGTTAGCACTCTTTAGTTGTTTAATTTTTTTGCACTACCGACATTTTATTTCATCTACATTCTCTTATTTTTGCAAAATTAAAATCGTAAGCACTTTTCAGTTGTTTATTTTTTTGCACTAGTCACTACCAACATTTTATTTCCTGTATATTTCCAACTCACACATGGATCACAAAAATAAAAAAATATATATTACAAAAAACAGTATATAAATCAGTTTTCATCAATTGAAAACATCCCAAACAATATCGAGTTAGAATATCGACCACGCGACCTCTGACCAATTGAACTTCCGCATGCCGACGTGATGCGATCGAATTACGAGAAGAGACCTGCTAATAGCCCAAATCGCGATTGCATATTCCATTTGCTATCACGTTCAGCTGCCGCTCGGTAGCTGTGAAATCTTCTGGCACTTTCGTCAAACTTTAAGTTAATCAGGGTAATTCGGACTGCCCAGCCTAGCTTAGTATAGCGTATTTTATTATGCCTAAGGAACGTAACGAGACCATTCGAACCGCCGCGCTAATAGTCATTCAACTTTTCCCAAGGTTCGCGTTTTATTACAACTATTAGGAGGGACGGTCAGACGAATAATTTATTTTCTGGAATTTTTTGGGGGGGCATTGACCAAATGATCCTATAGAAGAGCCGACACTACCTTGCTTCAATGAAATAACAAAAAAACGATAAAATGAACTAACAATAAACTAACAACAAATATATTTCAAGATACTGAAAACTACTTAAGGTAAACAGTTTTAGTATATACCTTTTTTTTATCCCTTTGTACATAAAAACACTTTTTTACGCTATATCTAGCAACTTTAGAAGGATGAGACAGCCCTTTTAGCAAGTGTAGAGGTTAATGTTTTTGGAATAAAATAGCCCTATAAAAACGAAAACGTTTTTTGTTTCAAAAACGGTTATTAGCTTCTTTAAAAAATCATGAAAAATGTCTAATTTCATTTATATCTTTCTATATAAAAACCTTTTTTTACTGTTCAGAGTAGTTCCAAAGTGATGAAACAATCCCCTTAAATACAAAAAAAATGTTTATTCGAAAAGTGTTTTTTTTAAATGGGTGAAACACCTACACGTTTTATATAGAGGTCTACGACCTTTAAGGGGGTAAACGATTATCTCGTTGCATTATTTATAATTTCTTCAAATCACGCTAATGTATTGAAGTCCAAAAGAAAATGAAATAGTTGGGGTAAAAATATTTGTAACAATATTTTTTTAAATCATTGGCGTAGAAACTTGAATACTTTTTTTTATATATATATATATATATATATATATATATTTATAAAAATCACATATCTTCAGAACGTGGGACGTGATTTTAATCAAATTCAACATACAAATAAAATATGTATATCTATGTAAACAATAATATTGTGCCGAAAAATGATATTTTTAAAAGTGCGTATCAAAAAGAAATTGCGCATAACTTTATGGATCGGGGCTTCAAGTTGTGGAAAAATTGAGGTAAAGAGTGTCTGACTTAAACAGATCACCCAATTTTACACCCGTATGGTTTAATTATAATAAAAATTCAAAATCCCAACTTCTGTAGGTTTTTTCGGGGCTCTCGAAATATTAAATCAAACGTCAAATAAAAAAATATAGCCGAAAATCTGATTTTTCTACAATATCTTTTAAAAAGATATTACATGTCTATAAGAATTTCACGGTTAATATTTTTTTCTTTTTTTGAAAAGTCGCCTATAGAAACAAATTCATATTGTTCCAATGTCGTTCGCTTAGTAGAATAAAAGTGCAAAATAAAAAAAGCTGCAAAGAATGAAAATGTATTAAACGGGACATTAAAAGTTATGGAAAAAGATTTAACAGTCACCAACCGTTAAATATTAATATTAAAGTGAAAACTTGTTATTAAAAAATTACTACTGCAAAGGTTGGAAGTGTCTTCCTCCGATTTCAATACATCTATTTAAGTTGGTAGTAAACTTGTTAAAACTATAGACTAAATATTCTTCGGGAATATCTTATAATAAGTTTGTGGTAGCGGGTGTTATAGCATCGTTCTTTTACGTACCCCCTTAAAAAATCGAGAACAGTTAGGTCCGGTGACCGAGGAGCTCATGGAATAGGATCTCCTCATCCAATCCACCGGTTTTCAAAGGCATTATTTAATGAATCTCTGGTACTTAACGCGTAGTGCGGTGTAACACCATCTTGTTGAAAATACACTGAATTCAGAATATTTTCCGAATGTAATTGAGGATAAAAAAATTCCAGAATATCGACATATGCATGAGAATTTACAATTGAATTGTCAAAAAAGAATGGGTCATAATTTTTTTTCCTGGACACACTACACCAAAGTGTCAGTTGATTGTACAAAACGTAATTGCTGTTTAGAACATTTAACCGACCTTTCGCATTTAACAAGCTGCTTATAGAAATCTAGGAACTCCCTGTCAAATTTGACATTCCGTTAAGCATTCTAAACTTTAATTGAGCTTTCTGTAACCGGCCGTGTGACTTTCAGCGAATCTCTGACGTGTTCATAAAATTGCCTGGGGTTCTTTTCTGTCCATTTTCTACAATTATGTTTATTAACTTTTCCATTTATATGAAAAGTAGCCTCATTCAACATTATTAGCCTTTCGAGAAAATGTTCGTTTGTTCTTATTAAATTTTGTAAAGTCTGGCATAGTTCTACCCTTTTCAGAAAATCAGTCTCTTTAATTTCTTTCAAAATTTGGTTCATAATATAGCTTTTGTTTGAGTATATTTGTCATAATGGTTAGGACTGTGGGCAGAGGAATTTTTGTTGAACCTGCAATTTTTCTTGTTGATAAGCTTAGATCTAATTGAGTTACCTCCATAACTTGTAATGTCTTGTTTAGTAACTTGTCATTATTTACTGTTCTTTTCTTATGTGTTAAAAATCTTGTATTCCAAAATGTTCTATACCAGGTTTTAAGTACAATTTTTGGCGGTGGAGTTTCATTAAACATATTTCTAAATCTTTTGAGTTACCTTTATCGATTGAGTTTCTGCAAACATTATCACAAACTTTGCCTTTTCACTCAAAGGAAACATTTTTCATTTTTTACTTGAAAAGAATATGTCAAAAGCGATCGACGTTGAAACAATATGAATTTGTTTCAATAGGCGACTTTTCAAAAATAGAAAAAACATTAACAATGAAATTCATATAGACATGCAATATCGTTTTCGGAGTCTAATAAATCAACCATTCTGTAACGTAACTATAGCTTGCATTATAATTTTAAAAAGAGGAAGGAATAAGCTTTATGATTTTGAAGAAATATACATGGTGTTCCATTTAAAATAACAAAGTTGCCCTTTTCCTGAAAATCAGTCAACTTGTTTTCGGTACTTACGGTTGTAAAAATAAAATGACATATGCTTCAAACAAACCTAAAACATCCAAGTAATACATCCAGAATGCCCCATGGTATCTGGAAAAAAGAGGTCTACTTATCAGAGAACAAGTGGGTTTTCGACGTAATAAATCAGCTACTGATCATCTAGTTAACTTTGAAATCGGTCTTCAAAATAGCTTCATTAAACGCTTTCATACCACGTCCATTTTCCCAGACCTTTCTTCTGCATTTGACAAAATCAATAGAACTTGCATCTTAAAATCCCTCATCGATTGGAACATATCTGGAAACTTATTTTATTTTATATCTTCCTTCCTATCCAATAGATTCTTCCGAGTACGGGTAAATAACCATCTATCTCTCTCCCTCGCTCAAACCAACGGAGTCCCACAATGCTCCCCCCTTAGCCCTGCCTTATTTATCATTGCAATAAACAATATTAAGAGCTCCATTCTTTCACCATTAAACCTTAAACTTTTTGTTGTGAAATTTTTACAGAAAATCTAGTCTTAATTGAAATGAACCGATTAAACATAAAATTTAATAAACCAATTTTTCAATAACGATAATATACGATTTTCATTACAATTTTATTATACCGAAATTCCAGTCTAATGCTAAATTAATGTACACTGACAGTCTTATTTATCTATTTTCAAATTATAATATTTATGACTGCATTAGCGAAAATATACATATATTTGATACGTCAGATTACCCTAAGGACAACGTATACAATATTCAACAAAAAAATAAAAAAGTTTATGGGCTAATGAAGGATGAATGTTGTGGTCAGGTTATGACTGAATTTATCGGCTTGCGTTCTAAAATGTATTGTTTTAAAACTTTTAGTAATAAAGACAGCGCTGCAAACAAAGAAAAATTGTTAAAAAAGCTAAGGGTATTCAATCTTCAGCATAGAAACAAATTTCTTATCATGATTATTATCAGTGTCTTTTTAACAATTCTACCATCGATGTTGCGCAAAATTTTATTAGATCCAAAAAGCATAACGTATTTACTATTAATCAAATTAAAACCGCTTTGAGTCCTTTTGATGACAAGCGAATAGTTAACTACACGAACTATTATCAACAGTTAAATACAGACACTCTACCGTGGGGATATAACAATGTTTAGTTTAATTTATTCTTCTTTTGTTACGGGTAATCTACTATATTCAAAAATTCGGTCTCATCCAGTTAAGAGGTAAATAGTTATATTTTAAATATAAATACAATATTTAAATTGAAAATATTATTTCAGACCACGACTGATATCAAATATTTGGAGGCAAATGGTCGCAAAAGATTTCACAACTTGACCCCTGTCAAATATACTCCCGCTGCTACTACAAGACAGAATAAACGGATTAAATTAGATGTCGGATCACAACGAAAACACGAACCATTAGCTGTAAGCTACATTTCTGCTTTTGTCAGGAATCAATTCGCATTCACAGAGCACAGTCATTTGTTGGAACGACGTCGGAACTTGACTTGTATTGCAAGGAATCAATATCCCAGTCATAGAATTGTTTTTTTTTTGTTATAGCCACATCATAGCTGTCCCATTCTCACCAAACAACAGTTTTTGGATACAAAAAGTAACCTCGTGACAAACGAAATGGACAAATGTTTTCATCTGTATCAAGCACAGCCACAAGATTATTGGGGATGGCGACAGATGGATGAAGATTATTTCTATGCTAACATCAGTGACAACTCGACTCAAAATTACTGGACCCGAATTAAAATGGAAACTTATTACTACAATATTGCACAATTTGCTTTTTACGAAAGAAAGAAAAGAAAATTTCAAGAATAGGGTATTTATTAATATTGTTTTAATAAACATTATTTGAAAAGTTTGACTTTTTTTATATTTCTAACTGAAAATTTAAATAAATCCAAATTATTTCAAAGTTGAGTTTTATTCCATTATCTTAATAGAAAATTAGACCAGACTCGAGCTCTTCTGGCTCGAACACATTAATTTTAAATAGTTGAAAACAAATCTCGTTATATTAATTATTTTAAGTGCTATACGTTTTTTTATCGTTTATTATTCGAAATAAATATTTAACTTATCTATAAAACAACTTTTTATTGGTCATCTCAATACTACACAAAGATCTCCTTATCTACATCCTCGACCTTTTCTTATCTGCGAACCTGACCTCTAGTCTTACGTCCAACATATTAATTAACAGAAAAACAATTCTCGGTATTACGGAATTCGGCGAGGCGAGGCTCGGTTCTTGTGATGACGCGAGGCTCGGCGAAGCTCGCTTCTTGGAAGTTTTTTTGAAAAATAACACCTACCTCTGCAAACCAGGTGTCACGCTTAAGACAGGTGCTCAAAAGTGACAGGTAAACACTTCTTGCAGGCAGGTGAGCCGAAGAGCTCCTGGGACCGATCTGTGGTCAAGATGCCATCGAGGTGTCTCAGTACCGCCCCTGCTATACTACTATGATGTAATGCGGAACGACCTTGGTTACCATCAATTATTAGACCCCATCAACCTATCCAGTGACTTGGGTAAGTTTAATTTAATTATCTTAAGAGGATTGATTAGCAGAAAGAGGCATTTATTATTGCCCCATACGTTAAAAAGCGCAACTTTCTAATATCACAGATTTTTTACTTTGCAATATGCAGGTAAAAAAATACCCAAATTCTTGAAATTCTAGGACAGTTTTTACCACATTTGGTTGTTTCTTTAGCAAATACCTACACACAAAATAATAAATTCAATTAATTATTCAATTTGATCATTGAATTGTAAGCAAGTGTAGTATTTTGGAACTTTGACATTTCTGAATTATGGTGCTCTCAGAAAGGTAGAGTATTGAAAATTAGATATTGTTGGGTTGTGAAGACAAAAAACACAGCCAGGATGAAGTTTGTTTGTTGTTTAATTATCCCGACAATACAATTAAGCGATCAAGTGTGGCCAAGAATATTTTGCAGATTTGAAGACCATGGGACAGTTAGGAATTTACTTAAAACGGGCCGACCACCCGCATTAAGTGAAGACAAAAAACTTGATATAAGGTACATATACTTCAATTTTCCTAATTTTAGAAAAACTTTCCCATCTCTTACGATTCTAGTAACAAAAGAAAATAGAGTTTTCTTAGAAACACATTAACCCCTTAATAATTTGCTCAGAAAATAAAATAAAATATTTGCAAAGCTGTTAATATCACCTAGCACACTTAGCAACAATATATTGGTAATTGTTGACAAGTGACAGTGTAAAAAGAGGGTCTTAACTGGATTTTTCTGTCTCTCTCTCTCTAGCTGTTTCTTCCCCTTTATAACCCTATAGAACAAACATTTTTTCGATTATTGCTTATGTCATTTTTAACCTACACCTGCCAATTAGTCTTGGTTTAAGTTTGATTCTATTTAGCGAATACAGATGCGATTGTTTTTTTTAACAGCATACGTGATCAATTAAAAAAAATGCTGCTTTAAATCGAGATGTGATCCACGATATACATCAATCTACAGAGAATTACGAAAAATAATTATATTTAATTTTTATGTTTACGTCAAATTTGTTTGTAAAGAGCTTATTAATCTAATTACTTTTAATTTTGATGTTTGTAATAAAACCTTTAAAACGAGCCACAACACGTCGACTTGTCCAAAATGGAATGCATCACAACTAAAAAAAAGTGTTTTGCTAAACATAGTAATTCCTTATATATGTACATATATACGTCAATCGTTTTCTCAAGTTTATGTTGATATGCAATAAATATAATAGAATGTTCGCGTCTTTTTTTTTTAATAATAATAGTTATTTCGGTAAAATATCGCATTTTACCCCCTTTAAGAAATAGTAAATTTCCTTTACCCGTACTCTTTATAAGTATTTACTCTTTATAAGTATTTCCTTATATTAGAATAGTGAAATATGAAACATATAAATTAGGGTTTCTTTCATTTTTCATTTTTGTAGACAAAGAGAAATTTGAGAGGAAATTTCCACTTTACAGATTGTTTTGAGTTGTCTATAAAGATATTAAATCAGGGAAATGGGCAACTGCCAAAAATACACTCATTTCATAGTCAAATAAAATAAGCTGAAGTGGGGTAAATGTGATATAGTTTTTGAACAGTTTACATAAAAAAGTATAAAAGTTGCACTTTTAACTGAACAAAAAAAATATAAAAATTTGCTAATGCTTTAAAAACACTTTTCAATTGATTCTAGAAGTAACATTCAATTAGCTACTATTTGAAAAAGTTATACAATTTTTTTAGAAAAACTATTCACATCTTACGATTCTAGAAGTTTGGGGAAAATGTAATAATGGTGTCTATATCTCTATCAATAAGTTAAATGAAATCGAATGGGGCTAATGTGTAATATTTGTAGTTTTTTTCATTATTTTGCTGTTTACAGAATTAAGCAAAAAGTTATAAACTTTATCTAGTACAAACTCAGTATAAGCTAAAACTTAAACTAAAGCAAAAAAATTCTTTCTGATTAGAGC
Organism: Kuschelorhynchus macadamiae; assembly: GCA_030620095.1. Lineage (NCBI taxonomy): Eukaryota > Metazoa > Arthropoda > Insecta > Coleoptera > Curculionidae > Kuschelorhynchus > Kuschelorhynchus macadamiae. Next base: position 664,172 of record JAUTXW010005118.1, read on the forward strand.
AAAACAATAAATGGGATATAGGTATACAAACATAAAAATAAGTAAAACATCCAATATTCAAATGAAAAAATGGGCTTTCTTTAATTAACAAGGTATGTTATAAGCTTTTAAATGACAAAAAAAATATAAAACAACGCGTCTCTTAATAGATTCTGGCAAAACCATAACAATATCATTTGAAAAATGTTATACAATTTTTTGTTCGTATCCTGTCACATTTGGCCATGAAAATGTGTTTTTTAAAAATTTCGTGAACTTAACTACCCAACCACCATCACTTGCCTCGGACACCATTGCAACAAAATGCTTTACTACCTTTTTGGTGCAGTGTCTAACGAGCATCCATAAATTTGGTGTCACAGCTTGGTCAACTTCTTCATGTTGATTTTTATGAGCATTCTCAATTTCTTCCCAAAACTCTCCAGAATTGTCGGAATCTACGTAAGAAACGGAATCAGTGTCCATATCTTCACTACTTGAGGAAATTGATCTTTTTTTTGTTATTCTTTTAGCTGGTTTAAAGTCGTTCTAAGGTTTCTTTTGAAGTTAATACTTCCTTCACCAAGATATACTCTTGATTTTTTTTGTTGCTCTGGTTTAGGTGCTTAACGAACTGCGGACAATATCAAGCTCTCGAATGATTTAGTAACACTAGATTCTTTTCTCGGGATTTCTATCGATGTAGAAGGCACTGCAGTGTCATCTCTTAGTGAATTTTCATCAACAGCTGCAGCATTTGTTGCCACCACGGCTTCTTCGATGTGTAAATTACTCTTAAAATCATTGCATCTTTTTAGAGGTTCTGGTGGGAAAACTTTTTCTGATATAACATTTTTATTAAGTTGTAAGAGTTGTCCAGGTTTCAGAGAGAAACTGAAAATATTTTCTTTCGAATCTTCTGACCCACATGCTGGCGTTGCCAAGATATTAACTTCTCATCCCATTTTAGTTTGAAATGCCGAAAAACAGAAAGGTCTAAAGGTTGAAGAAGGTGGCTACTGTGCGCGGGTAGTTTTAATATTGTTATATTGTTTTCAATGGCTTTTTTTCAATTTTCAACTATTTGCAAACTTATATGGGTTGAATGACCATCGTAAATTAATAAAGCGGGACGTTCTGGACCAAGTTCTGGAATCAAGGACTTTAGAAAATAATTTGTAAAGATCTCACTTTCCATCCAGCCTTTTTTACTGGCAGCATAAACGGTGCAATGAAAATTTGCGTTGGGAGAAGCATTTTTTATTTCCATTGCCAACTCGGTGCTATGTCAATAAAATAAGTGATCTTTTCTTTTTTGGATTAAATGGTGATATCGGGTCTTTTTGCGGGAATTGTTTTATCTGTGTGGATGTCAATGTCCCAGTAGAGCTTGTAGTCTTTGTTTTCAAGTATGGATGTTAATGTATAATGGTAGTAAAGATCTGTGTTCTCCGTTAGTTGCTGTATGTTGCTTGATGAACGACGTTCGCTGCTGAGTTCTGTCTCGCGGTGTATTCGGTTCCAGCCATTATTCTACATCCACTCGTTAAAGGATCGATCGTTTCTCTCTGCTGGTGACATCTCCTGCACCTATCGTCTTCAATGGTTGTGTCCTTGATGATGTGCTTTATATATATATATATATATATATATATATATATATATATATATATATATATATGTGACTTGATTACACCCACTTCATTTTCTATTTTTCTACAGGACGTTACAGGCATTACATTTACACTTGCTAAGACGTTAATTTCATCAGCCTCACGATTCTCTTTGTTATATTTCTTTGATCTGGGCTTTTTGAAAGAGCCAAAATTTATTAAATTCGATTTCAGCCTATAGAGTATTAATTTATTTGGCTGCCTCTTCTCCGGATATCTATATAATAAAAGTTTAAGTTTTAAAAAAGATTGCAATAATAATTATAAAAATAAAACATTACCTAATGAAATAAAGCTCAGAAGAAGCATTTAAATTTTCATGACTCTCTATGAAATTGACAATCAGTCCATGGCTTACTATGAAAAATATAGATAGATATTATTACAAACCTAAATTGCAGCCTTATTTTTTAAAATAAGTATAGATAACCATATATTGTTGAAAAGCTCATAATGAAACGAATAGGACTCCGTAAAAATATACAGGGTGTCCCATTTAAAAAAACGTGACTTTGGGTCATGTATCAAAAACGACCGCCCTGAGTTAAAAACTGTCTACGCTCCTGGATTCTATGTAAAAAACTCTATACCTTTTCGATACGTTAAAAGATAACCGAGATAAGAGGGGTGTCCAAAAATACAACTTTTTCAATTTGGCCTTGTATCTCCGAAACGAGGCGGGCTACGAAAATATTTGCATACCCTAAATATTTGCAAATAACGGAGATACCTTGCATTTACAACCAAAATTGGACACCCTGTACACGATTACACAAAATGCGATTACCCTAGTTTTACTGTACAAGTAATTGTTGAACGATGTTCTCGAATGACTGGAACTGGTGGTTTGGAATTGAAAAGGTAGCAGGTCAAGTGGACCCTCCCAAGAAAATTCCAGGAAGACCAGCAAAAGTCCTTGATGAAGACAGAACTAGAAAACTCTTTTGGACAACTTTAAAAAATATGGATTTTTCCTGGGAAAAGCATAACCGCAAAGCACTTTGACTGGAAACCGGCGAAATTGTTTGCTGGCGACGAAAATACTTAAGAATACTTCTCAAGCTGTACCGCAGAGAGCAAAAGAAAATTTTGTATCTTGATGAGACGTGGATCAATGAAGGTTATGTAAAACAAAAAATGTGGCAAGATAAAAATATAACGAGTGCTCACCAAGCATTCAACGGAGGCCTGTCAACGGGTATTAAAGTGTCTTCGGAAAAGGGGAAGAGACAGAAGCGAAGAGGAATTTTTAAAAGAAACTTTTCAGTCGTGCCAAACGGGAAATTGCCGTGAGGACATGAATTCGGATGTTTTCGAAGACTATTTTAATAAAATGATAAAATATCTTCCGGCTGATACGGTAATGGTTATGGATAACGCAAGCTATCATTCACAACGCATAGAGAAGACATCAACTTCATCTTTGAGAAAACAAGAAATTATCAACTGAACAATTTGATAAAGAAAGAACTACTGTGCTGCGCTTAACGGCATATTATTGCGAACTAAATTCTATAGAACTTATATGATAGAACTTATATGGGCGCAAGTGAAAGGACCAGTCATGTGACAATTGCAACTGACATGTATTCTCCTTTTATAGTTTTATTAACACACATACATGGGCTCGTTTTAAGTTTTGTGAGCATATTCAACCATCAATTGTTGTACGTCTAAGATGTAACGTGTGATTTGTTGTTTTGTATTTATTCTTATTTTGTACCTGGATTTGTTGTTTTAAATGTGTTAAGATGGCTATACTTAATATTATTTTTTAATTATATAATTAGTATATTAGATTTTTCCAATATTGTAGGTCAGATGATGCTCGCAAGAGCGAAACACTTGTCACCTTAGGTTTTTTAAAATATTCGACTGAGACCAAGACTTTGTGTTTTATTTAATAGAATTATAAACAGGTCTCTTTGAGAAATATGGACGATTTTTTCCAATAATCTTTGGTAAGATGCAAAAAAACTAATTTCTATCAATTTGTCATATCGTCATTTGCTGTGCATACAAGGTTTTTTTGAAAAAGTTGAGATTTCTTACATTAATAATATTCTAACTCCATACTCTGCACGCTGTACATAAGTCAGACATTGTTCACTTGATTTACGATCATTACTTATGCGTGTAGTAATATCCACAGATGCAATGTATACATAGTGCAATAGATATAAGAAAAAAATAACGAAATTGCAAATTAACATTTTGATAGAAGGGAATGTACAGGGTTTTCCCGTATATTTTTCTACCCACCTAGAGAGTTTATTTGAATAGATACTAAAATGTCGTAAATACAATGAAGATTTAGAATATTATGTCATAAGTGCCAAAATATTATTGGAAATGTCAAATTTTGACAGGCTGTTAGTTTAGTTAAACGAAAGGCCCTGTATATTAAATCATATTCTTGAAGATCTTTTTTTTCTAATTTCAAATATATATATTTTAATATATTTTGTTAACTAGTTTTGGATATATAAGCGTTTAAAAATTAAAGAAATGGTAAGGTAACTTACGCTAAAACATAGTGAGCTGGTCAAGACAATTTCAATGAACGACTCCTTTTTGACGTTTACCGGTCAGAAGTAATTATTTACGAGCATTTTTAATATCCAATACGTTGGACGATGGGTTATTCGGAAGAAGAGGAACTCGCCATGATAGAATTATGTTATTTACATGGTAAAAATGTATCGATAGCTCGTAACGAATTCAAAAAAATCATAGACGGTTTCCAGATAGACCAACACCGACTTGTAGGACAATATTAAACATCGCCAAACAATTGAATGAAAGAAAAACACTTAAGTAAAAAGTTAGAATAGTGGAAAGAAACGCTGAAGAAGATTTAAATATTCTATTATATTTTGAAGGTAATTTTGAAACTTTTGTATTAAAATAATTTATTTATCTTATTTATTCTTGTTTTAGAAAATCCTGAGCGCTCAATTCCCGATGCAGCCACTTTTTTTAACAAATCATGGCATAAAATCCACTCAGTTCTAAAACATTATAAATATAAGCCATATAAGTTTTTACCTACTCAAGAATTAACCGATCAAAATAAAATAGACCGATTACACTTTTGCCAAGAAATAGAAAGACGTGTTATGTTGAACCAATCAAATCTGTCAAACATAATTTTCACTGACGAGGCAACATTTACCACTGGAGGTAAGTTTAACCAGAAAAATAAACATTTTTGGTCAAAAGAAAACCCGCGAGCTCTTCAGGCGGTCAAAATCCAGGGAAGAAGATCCCTACATGTTTGGTGTGGCCTTCTTAACAATCATGTTATTGGACCTATATTTTTAAATGGGAATTTAACCGGACAAAGGTATCAGGAGTTAGTAGAAAAGAAAATCGAGGGGCATTTAGAACAACTACCAATTAATTCATATCTTAATTTGATATGGTAACAAGATGGTGCCTCTCCTCATAATGGCCAGCCGGTCACCAATTTTTTAAATGACAGGTATCCATTTTGAATTGGAGGACATGGACCATTAAGATGACCAGCAAACAGTTCCGATCTCTCTCCATTGAACATATTTTTGTGGGGTTATCTGAAAAACAAGATATACTACAATAGGCCAAGAACCATCCAAGCTTTAGAGCAAAATATAGACCAAACAATCGACGATTTAAAAACCCTATCACCCCATTTTATCTACGCATCCATAAACCAAGGAGGCTATATAGATTTTTTATGGTATTGCTTCTTTCCACTATACTAACTTTTCGCTTAAGTGTGTTTCTTTCATTCAATTGTTTAAAGATATTTAATATTATGCTACGAGTCGGTGTTGGTCTATCTGGAAACCGTCTATGATATTCGTTACGAGCTATCGATACATTTTTACCATGTAAGTAAAATAATTCTATCATGTCGAGTTTCTATTCTACCGAATAACCCATCGTCCAACGTATTAGATATTAAAAATGCTTGTAAATAGATACTTCTGACCGGTAAACGTCAAAAAGGCGTCGTTCATTGCAATTGTGTTGACCATGGCTCACTATGTTTTAACGCAAATTACCTTACCATTTCTTTAATGTTTAAACGCTTATATATCCAAAACTAATTGACAGAATATATTAAAAGTATATATATTTGAAATCAGAAAAAAAATATCTTCAAAATATGATTTAATAAACAGGGTGTTTCATTTAAAAAAACTGACAACCTGTCAGAAATTGACATTTCCAATAATATATTCGCACTAATGATATAATATTCTAAATCTTCATAAAAAACCCAACAACTTTTGTATTTACGTCATTTCCGTATCTATTCAAATAAACTCTCTAGGTGGGTGGAAAAATATACAGGAAAACCCTGTACGAAATGCTATCATTTTTCGTTATTTCTGTCTTAAATCTGTTACATATGTATAAATAATTGCTTCTATAGATATTACTAGAGGCATAAGTAATCATCATAAATCAAGTTACCAATGTCCGACTGATGTACAGGGTGTCAGGTTAGAATAATATTAATGTAACAATTCTCGATTTTTTCGATAAAACCCTGTATACTCAAGATAAATTGCTAGAAATTGAATTTTTGTTTTTTGCCAAAGATCATTCTGGTCAAACAAAAACTTAAAAATTGGTGTGAGAAATTCTCGTGTTTAACAAACTTTTTCAAAAATATGAAGGTGTCGTTTCACACCCGTATAATAAAATCTAGTTCAATTTAAAAAATTAAAATACTAGCTCTTTTTCTTGAAATCTCGTCTCTAAAAAGTTACGGCGATTTATATTTTACCCAAAATTTAAAAAATGCAGATATTCTGCACAGCAGTCTAGTGTGAATATCAAAGTACAAAATGACCGAATGATTTTGCTTTTTGTTTTGTAGTGTTTTTGTTAAATTTTATTGGACTTATATGGATATTTTATTTTTGTATGCAAAGTGTTATTATGTTTCTATGTATGTAATATTTAGATTTATACTGTAAGATTGTATGTAGACAAAGCCATTAGGGAAGTGACACCAGAGAACTGGCGAAAAGCAGTTCAACATGTGATTAAACAGGAGAAGATAATGTGGGATCTTGACAACCTGATCGATCAGACGGTCGACCCTTTAATTATGGCAAGAGGTGATGACAGTTCCTCATATGACTAAGAATATAACCTAGTATATTTTAAATTTCGCTAAATTAATTCAAATTCTTTTTATTAGTATCCAATCGCACGCCACTGGCGTACTGTCTTCAGTATTTATGAACCGGTATCAATAGGCCAACCGCATAAATTTACCCAGTACTGCCTACTTGATGAAAAGAAAGAATTTTGCAATGAAGATGAAAACTATGGAAGTGGCATAAATTATTTGTGGGCCACCCTGTACTCCTTTTGCATGCTTAATGAGGTTTTATTACTCTATACAAAAAATCGATTAAACTCAACTTATATTTTTTAAAAATTTTTGCGATTACCATGCCCTGCGCTCTAGACAGCCTCTATAGTATACTAATAATACAATAATACCTTGCCTGTTATATGGGGAAGTAATAATCGTCCAAAAGCTGTCAGACTTTTTAAATGAATAAGGCGGAGGATTTTCTTGCAAATGATGGGGGGGTAAAGTGATATCCATATAGAAAAATATCGGAAAACATATTCTCAAATAAAAAAACGGTATATTGTTAACTGCCTGTGAAAAATTATAACGTGCCGTTATAATTAATAATAGGAATAATAAAGTTTTAATATGCCTAAAAGTGTTTAACCATTTTTTTAAATTTAAATCTTACGCGTTTAATAATAAACTTTCTGTAATAAAGTGAGTCAACGATTACCCCTAAAAATCCTTAAATTTTCATCTTATAAAACACCCTGTATGATGAAATTAATAACATGCGTGTTAGATTTAGAAATGTGAACTAGCCATTAAGGAAATAAATTTATTCTTTATACAAAAAATGTAAATTGAGACTATTAGTTACAGCGGTAATAGAGGTAATTGGAAAGAGGATACAGTAGTTATTTCAGATATATATAGTACTTTATGATTCATCAGTTTTATTTGAGGTTTTATTTTATAGTTAACCCTCTTGAAGAGTAATAACAGAGTTTTTTCTTACCATATACAGGGTGTCAATTAATTATGTCTAAAAGATTTATCTTATAAAATAAAGCAAAAAGTCTTATAAGTAATAGTAAGTAAGTAAATATATTTCCAAAATGATGATTTGCATCAGTAGAATTCAATCCAAAAATTTCATTTGTAAATATTAACAGAATACCGTTAAAAAACTAAAAAATATTCATATAAACACCAAGAAATAATACGTTTTTATATGCATGTATAAACATAAAAAAAAATTGTATCACGGACTATATCTAAAATTAAATTATTGAAAAAATTGTACTTTAACATGAAGTAAATATAACAAATATTAAAAGTTCCTAAAGTATCATTATTAGTTTTTTGGACATTTATCTCTTAAGAAGTCATTTAAAGTGTAATGTGTTCTCTCAAAAAGAAAAATTTTTCAGGTCATATTTTAATTTATTAGTTGGTTATACTCTTAATCTCAAAGGAATTTCATTGCAGATCTTTCCACATAGAAAAAGTGAATTTTTTTTTGAAAAAAACGCAGACTTGTGTTTGGGCAGAATTATAGTATTTTGTTGTTGGCGGATATTTGCTAGTGAAACTGAAATAAATCCTTTTTTTAACAAATAGGGTGGATTATAAATTAAGTGGCGAAGGAATTATTAATATTTTTTGGTTTTTAAAATATATTCTTCATGATTAGCGGCTTTTGCTAAAATTCTAATTGCATATTTTTGTACCATAAATACAGAAGCCCATCTGTTGAAATACCTCAGTGTATTATTCCATAGCACGACTGCGATTCAATGTTGGCGAAGTAAAATAGTTCTATATGTGTCTTTATGAAGATGCTTATACTTTAAAACTCTGAAAGCAAAACATCCTCTCTACAATGAAAATTCCAATTCAGATTGCTATCGATATAGAAGCCTAACATTTTAATATGGTAAACATAATTAATATCACAATATGCATTTTCAGTATTAAGCTCCTGATTAGATATTTTGCTTAAATGTACCGGGTCTTTCCTCATATATTGACCCCCCCTAGAAGAGTTATTTTAAGAGATACAAAAAATATCAAATACAAAAGTTTTAGGGATTTCCTTGAAATTTTTGAATTTGATGTAAAAAATTTTTTTTTTCATCCGTAAATGTCAAATTTTGACAGATGGTCATTTTTTTGTTATGGAACACCCTGTATACGAATTGACAGTTAAAAAGAGCGAAATTTTCTGATTTCAAATATATATGTTTAATATGTTTAAATAAGGCGTTATTGGAATATCAATATATATAACACATTCAAAAAAACATGGTAGGCGCTGCATTGTGAATATTTGACATTTATTAAAAAGCAATTGAATCAGACGCCATTATTATTTACTGTTAGTTGGCTTTTAATTGTCAAAAAATGCCGTACAGCGAGGAAGAAAAGTGCGATATAATTCGTTTATATTATAAAAATAATAATAATGCCAATGCCGCAAGGGCGGAATATCATCGCACGTTTCCTTTACGCCCCACTCCAGCAAAGAATACTTTTAAAAACGTGGAACAAGCATTGCGCACAAGAAAGACTTTAGTAAGAAAACGTCGGACAGTTGTGGCCAATCAAGACGAAGAACTAAACATTTTATTATATCAAAAAAAATTTATTTCTTTCTAGAAAACCCTAATAATTCAATAGAACATGCCAAAAATTTCTTCGGTCGGTCTGCCAAAAAAATTTACTCAACTTTAAAAAAGTATAAGTATTATGCTTATAGAACATTGCCTGTTCAATATTTAAGTGAAGAGCAAAAAAATAAAAGAGTGGCATTTTGTCAAGAGATGCTAGTGTTGAAGGGAGAAGATAGAAATTTTTTTAAGAAAGTTCTGTGGTCCGATGAGTGCACTTTTACAACGGCAGAGGTATATAACCGCAAAAATGTTAGGTATTGGGCTACAACTAACCCCCGAATAACCAGGGAAATTAAATTTCAAGGACGGCAGTCCCTTCATGTATGGTGTGGTATTTTAAGTGACCAAATTATTGGCCCTATTTTTTACGATGAAAACCTGTCCGGGCAAAAATATTTGGAGATGCTCACCAACGAAATTGAAGAGAGGCTGGACGATCTACCCCTAAGGCAGTATAATCAAATAGTGTGGCATCAAGATGGCGCCCCACCACATGATGTATTGCCAGTTATAAGATTTTTAAATTAAAAATATAATTTATGGATTGGACGTACTGGGCCAATTCGTTGGCCACCGAACAGCCCAGACCTGACGCCTCTGGATTCGTTCCTGTGGGGTTAGCTTCAAAACAAGGTTTATGAGCGGGGAAATGAAAACGTCAAGATGTTCCGCAGAAAAATCATCGCCGCTATAAATGATCTCAATTTTAATAATATACAGTTTATAGTTAATACTATACAAAAAATTGAACAAGACTATACAAATTGCATTAATAATAATGGAGGTCATGTTGAGAACCTATAAAGTATAATTATTAAATTTGAAGTTAATTAACAGGAAACTTTTTTGTTGTTATTGTTATTGTATTTGTTGTTTATATTAATTTGTTATAAAATATATAATTTCTTCCTCGCTGTACGGCATTTTTTGACAAGTAAGACCCACTAACAGTAAATAATAATGGCGTCTGATTCAATTGTTTTTTAATAAATGTCAAATATTCACAATGCAGCGCCTACCATGATATTTTGAATGTGTTATTATTTTGATGTTTAGAGCCCGATATTTCAATAACGCCTTATTTAAACATATTAAACATATATATATTTGAAATCAGAAAATTTCGCTCTTTTTATCTGTCAGTTCGTATACAGGGTGTTCCATAAGAAAAAAATGACCATCTGTCAAAATTTGACATTTAAGGATGAAAAAAAAATTTTTGACATCAGATTAAAAATTTCAAGGAAATCCCTAAAACTTTTGTATTTGATATTTTTTTGTATCTCTTAAAATAACTCTTCTAGGGGGGGGTCAATATATGAGGAAAGACCCTGTACAATTTTGTTTTATCAACGTATACTGCTATGGGATTAAAGCTACACCAATCTTTGATACGTTCCACTCGAATTCGAAGATTGTCCTGCGTGTCAGAGGAAATATTAATTAAAAATAAAAGTGGTCCCAATATTGACCTCTTTTGAACCCCACATGACGTTTATTTTTTGAGATACAAGGTGTTAAAATGTTAAAATCTTTTTCGATACTTGGATATACCTCGTACGTTTCTAGAGATTTGGTGCATGGCATATTAAAGCTAATATCAACAAAAGAATTAAATAAGAAAAAAACACATGCAGTGCTTATTTATTTCCTCACAAACTTTTTATTACGGCCGCACTGGCCATTTGCATTGATAATACAATTTCTTATTAGGTTTGTAACTTTTTGATCTCTTAGCTGTTTTCGATATTTTGCGAATTTAATTATCAAAATGTCCATTTATGCTAATGTCCAGGAAATTAGTGTACATAATAGGCATTTTCGCTAAGGAAGAATATAAAGAAATTATTTTGTTTAAGTACATCTAACTATTATTATTTTTCATAGAACCATCCAAAAAATAATTGGGAATCAAATGTCTAAAGGGCCGAATTTGACTTATTATTATAAATTAAGATGCGTTGGTACTATTAAAATATTTGTTTAAGATCTGTAATTATTTCAAAGCCCTACCTTTTGAGATCTATCCGGTAGAAAAGCGTCGATTAGTTTCCGAGAAAATCCTTAAAAAGCACCTTTTTGCAACTGTTAATAACTTTTGCAATGTACAACTTGTATATTTAAAACTTCTAACAATATGGTCAACGCGATGCCTAACATGTGTGTAAAACTTCGTTGCTGTGATTTCATTTATCAACGAATTGACCATTTGTTTATCCCACGAGGCACTGTCTAAACAATATGACAGTTCATTTGTTTTGTTGTGACGAATACTATAATATACAATTTTTTACTGAATGTAAATTTGCAAAATGAACCTCAAATATGACGTCAAAAGCAAAATTGATTTGTTTATACCTTTAACGGGTTGTCAATTTTCAATAAAAACATCTATAAAAAATTTTAGTTGCTATTCGAGTAGATGGTATTTTTCCGCATATTTAAAAAAAGCTTGTACGATACTGTGACTTAGATAAAAAGTATCTGAATTTATGCGTTGAGGAATAAAGATAAAAACAACTTGGCGAGGTTGCGTTGAGTCGGCTGCTTAGTGGGAACAGCACTCGGGTTTTCTAAAAGGCAAGTATTTTATACTATTTTTACTTCCTTCGTATTGTAATCGTGAAAAAATCAGCCTCCGAGATTTTTTCAGATCTTTACGTGCCAGGGTTTCTAGATGCCGAAAAACATGTTTTCTCAATTCCATCGGTCTGTCGGTCTGTCGGTCTGTCTGTTCGCGGCATAGCTAAAAAACTACTGACCCGATTGACTTCAAATTTTGGTTAAAAGTTAAGGATTATATGAGGATAACCTGGTAACATTTTGATAAAAATCCAATATGGCAAACCAAATGGCGGCCAAGTAAAATGCTAAAAAAATTATTACTAAAAAACCATTTATTCAAATCTTGCACAAAAATCAAGTATTATGTAGGAATCAACTGATAAACTTTTGGTACAAATCCAGGATGGCGGAACAAAATGTCGGCATACTAAAATATTTAAAAATTGAACCTGAAAAACTACTTAATGGACTACCTACTCATTAGATTAATTTCAAATGTTGTGCAAGCATTAAGTGTGATAGATAAACTGGAAGAGTTGTGATACGAATTCAAGGTGGCAGATTAAAATGGCGGCCAAATAATTTTTTTTTCGAAAAATTCACGTAAACAAAATTTATTCAATTGACTTTAGATTTTGCAGAAACATTAAATATTATATAGGAATAAACTAGTACGAATTCAACATGACGTAACGAAATGCCGGTGTGTCTCAATATAAAAACTATTTATTGTATTTATTTTAAATTATGTCCAAAAATCAAGTGTGGTAAAGGTAGTGTAATATAGGTTAATGGTTGGCAACATTTATTATTATTTATATATTGTTAATATTGGGTTGGTAACAACTGCTATACTATTTAAATATACGGTTTGTCACACTGGGTTATCCCCACCTAATCACATTGACTGTACTAGATCATTTTCGACAATGTATTTTATTCTTTCTCTGGTACTTAATAAATGGACACTTAAATCTAAAATCATCTGTGTTTCCTTTAAGTATTTAGTAAAATAAGAATCTTAAAAAACGTGGTTCAATACACCACAAAATTGGCGACGAGGATAGTGCAGTGAATAGTGCAGTGAATCCGCAAAATATAGATTTTTAAAAATCAGCAGCGTGAAAATGGCGGCAGAAGCATCAATCGGACACCTACGAGAATTTTCTCCCACGAGGAGCGATTGGTCAGTATTCAAACCAAGACTAATGAACTATTTTACGGCAAACGGGCTAAAAGAAGCAGATAATGGCGAGAAAATGCGAGCAATCCTAGCAATCCTTTTAAACACGTGCGACGAAGAAGCATATAAGTTAATTTTTGACCTGGTCAGTCCCGCAAAGCCCGAAGAAAAATCATTCAAACAGTTAATAGCAGTTTTCGACGAGTATTTCAAGCCACAGCAAAATCCATTCGCTTTAAGGTACAAGTTCTATGCAGCCAAAAAAGAACCTACTGAAACGGCAAACCAATGGGCCGGCAGGTTACGAGGCTTAGCAGTGGTCTGCGAATTTGGAACCGAGCTGGCGATGTTTTTAAGAGATCGGTTCGTATTTGGATTCGAAAAAGGACCAATTATGGATCGTTTAATGGAAGAAGACATAAGGTCACCCATGGAAGCAATGGTGAAAATTGCGGCTTCAAAGATGGCGGCCAAAGAGGTGCAGCAGATGATCATAAAGCAGGAACCCATGAACTTCATGAAATTTGGCAACCATGGTAATAGAAGAGGTGCGCGCAACCATGACGCAGGAGGTGACAGTGCAAGATTTGGCGTGAGAGCGAGAGGCCCCCACCAATACCACCACCACCAGCACAAGCAGCAGCAGCGGCATGGGGATGGAGGCGGCCATGACGCGCAGGACAGCCAAATAAGATGTGACGTCTGTGGAAAACACAATCACAACAAAGATAAGTGTTATTTTAAATTATCTAACTGCTCTATTTGTAAAAAGAAAGGTCATTTAGCGGCAGTATGCCGAAAAAAATTAAATAATTAATATAATAAAAACAGGTATCATAACTTTATCGAGGAAAATGTTGATGCAAATGAGCAAAATAATGATGACATTAGTTTGTTTACATTAGGAGATAAGGATATTTTTAACATTGAACCATTTAAAATTGATATTATAATTGAAAATAAACACGTTCAATTTCAAATAGATACTGGCAGCGCAATTTCATGTTTTTCTAAAGGTTTTTATTTAAATAATTTTAAAAGCATGCCTTTATTGACTTCTTATAGAACTTTTATTTTTTATAATGGGCAGCAAGTAAAACCATGTGGCGAAATATCTTTAAACATTAAATATAAAAACAAAGAAAATAAATTAACTTTTTATGTAATGGAAAATGGAGGTCCGCCAATAGTAGGGCGTGATTTTTTAAATTTATATAATTGTAGTTTGGGTATATTTAATACAAATGATGCAACTCAGCTTTTACATGATGAATTTCCGGAAGTTTTTTCGCCTGGCTTGGGTTATTTTAACAAAGCCGAGGAAAAAATTTACATAAAAGATACTGAAATAAAACCTAAATTTATAAAGGCTCGCCCAGTTCCTTTTGCTATAAAGGATAAAGTTGAAAAAGAAATTGAACGAATGGTATTTCTAGGTATACTATCCCCAGTGGAGTACAGCGCATGGGCTACCCCAATTGTACCTGTTTTCAAGAAGAATGGCGACATAAGAATTTGTGGCGACTTCAAGGTCACAGCGAACCCTATAATCGAAGTGGACCAACACCCCTTACCAAGAATTGAGGACCTTTTTTGCAAGTTACAGGGAGGAAAGGAGTTCTCAAAGCTTGATTTGTAATAAGCCTTTCAGCAAGTAGCCGTAGATGATAAGAGTAAGGAATTATTAACAATATCCACTCATCTAGGTCTTTTTCGATATAATCGTTTAACATTTTTGGTATTGCGTGCGCATCAGCTAAATTTCAAAAAATAATGGATTCTCTATTAGGGTCATTACCAGGGGTAGTCGTCTTTCAAGATGACATTTTAATCACGGGGGTAGATAAACAATCTCATTTAAAAAATTTAAAAAAGGTTTTAAAAATTTTAGAAAGCTCTGGCTTAAAAGTTAATTTTAAAAAATGTACTTTTTTCCAAAAGAATATAGAATATCTGGGGTTTGTCATAGACGAAGAGGGTTTGCACCCTTCTAAAGAAAAAATAGTAGCAATAGATAATGCTTCTCCACCAAAAAATGTCAAAGAATTACAATCATTTTTGGGTACCATAAATTATTATGGACGATTTATAGAAAATATGTCTACATTGTTACATCCCTTTTATAATCTGCTAAGGCAAAACATTAAATGGGAATGGTCAGTGCAAGCTGAAAAGACATTTCAAAAAGTTAAAGATCTTTTAAAATCTGCTGAAGTTTTAGTTCACTTTAACCCAGATCTAGAACTGCGACTAGCGGTAGATGCTTCACCGGTGGGCATTGGGGCTGTGTTAAGCCATCGTTTCCCTTCCGGTGAGGAAAAACCAATAGCTTTTGCATCTAGATCTCTATCAGATACCGAAAGAAAATATTCTCAAATTGAAAAGGAGGGGTTAGCTATAATATTTGGCGTTTTAAAGTTTAATCAATATTTATATTTAAATAAATTTAAATTGGTAACAGATCACAAACCACTTTTAACCATTTTTGGTGAGCACAAAAGTATACCACAATTTGCAGCAAATAGATTAAGACGATGGGCAATAATATTATCAGGGTACAATTATGAGATTGAATATATTGCTAGTAATAAGAACAATGCAGATTGGTTATCTCGTATGCCTTCCAGTAAAAATAATGATATGTTTTGTGATGATAATATTGATATAGATTATTGTTATTTTTTGTCAAAAAATAAAGAATTTAATTTAAATTTTGAAACTGTGCAAAAAGAAACAGCTTCAGATAAAACTCTTCAAAAAATATTTTTTTTTATTAGAAATGGATGGCCTAAAAAAGTAAAAGACGGTGCTATAAAGGCATATTTTGCTAAAAGGTTTGATTATTGTATTATTCAAAATTGTATTATGTGGAATCATAGAGTGGTTGTACCCAGCACTATGCGGCATCAAGTATTACAAGAATTACATAAATCCCACATGGGATCAGTCAAAATGAAAAGTTTAGCTAGAGGGTATGTTTGGTTTCCAAATATAGATATTGAAATCGAAAATTTAACAAAAAAATGTGATTCTTGTGTGTTATATTCTAATAATGCCCCAAAGGCGCAAATTTCTCCATGGTCTTGGCCAAGGGCTCCTTGGGAACGCATTCATATAGATTTTTTTGAATTTGAGCGAAAAAACTTTCTTGTAATACTTGACGCTTACTCAAAATGGCTGGAGGTTTTTGAAATGTCCAACATTAGCTCTGCCTTAACTATTCAGGCTTTAAGAAGAGTCTTTGCTACTTTTGGATTACCAATAATTTTAGTTTCTGACAATGGCAGGCAGTTGGTGTCGGATGAGTTCGAAAATTTCTTAGAAAAAAATAACATTAAGCATTTAACGAGTCCTCCTTACTCCCCAGCATCAAATGGTGTAGCTGAGAACGCTGTAAAAACAGTAAAATTAGCCCTAAAAAAGGCTTTAACTTCAAATTCTGAAAATACTAGTCTAATTTTATGTAGGTTTCTCTTGGATTATAGGGTCACTCCACATTGTACAACGGGGGTGAGTCCTGCGACTTTAATGTTAGGTAGAAATTTAAGAACAAGGTTGTCTACTCTTTTACCTACTACTGCTAAAAATTCAGGAAAAGATAAATTAAATATGAAAGAGCTAGGTGAAAGAGTAGAAAAAGCTCAAAATAAACAAATAGAAAATAGCAAACCAAGTATAGACATAAATTTTAATGTAAATGAAAATGTATTAGTAAAAAATTATAAATATGTAGATAAACCAACATTTATTAAGGGTATAGTAAATAAAAAGCTGAGTAGTAGAACATATTTAGTCGAAATACCAGAGTTGGGGAAAACTTGGAAAAGACACTGCAATCAACTTAAAAAATGTCATTTAAAAATTCCAAATTCCTTCACCTCTGATATTGATATTGAGTCTAGTTTAGAAATAAAATCAAATCCGGAATATACTGTACAAAATGTAAATATAGATAAGGTTGTAGATTTAGATAATAAAAAATTGGAATGTAATTTAGATAGGGAAAATTTAGAGTCTAACAATTGCAACACACCAATGTCTAGTTCCACTAATAACAGTGAAATAACGCAAAGCAGTAAAAAATTAAGACCTAAAAGAGTAATAAAACCTGTCATTAGATTAGAGTATAATTAGAATAGTTATAAATACATTTTTTTTTTCTTAACATTTCGGTTAATTTCAAAGATAATTTATATTCTGCTTTATAAATGTGATGTAAAAGTGATATCATGTTTTTAACCATAAGTAAGAAAAGTTAAATTTAAAACATGTTTAAAAAATATTGCATTATTTTTTTTTTAAGGGGGGATATATTGTAATATAGGTTAATGGTTGGCAACATTTATTATTATTTATATATTGTTAATATTGGGTTGGTAACAACTGCTATACTATTTAAATATACGGTTTGTCACACTGGGTTATCCCCACCTAATCACATTGACTGTACTAGATCATTTTCGACAATGTATTTTATTCTTTCTCTGGTACTTAATAAATGGACACTTAAATCTAAAATCATCTGTGTTTCCTTTAAGTACTTAGTAAAATAAGAATCTTAAAAAACATGGTTCAATACACCACAGGTAGAAACTGGTAAAATATTGGTAGGAATATGATGGAATAAATTGGCGCCCAATAAAATATTTGAAAAGGTAGTACATATGTGTTACTACTAAATGACTATGTATTGAAATAAATTGGGTCACACTTCACTATTCCTAATAAAAGGAAAGATTTATAACGAAAGAAGTTCCGGGTAAAGGAAATTTACCGATTTTTTTCTAGTTTGTGCACTATAATGGGGAGAATGCATGTCAAAAGTGACAAATTTAGCGCACCATTTTGGTTTTTCAATAATTGAGACGTGGCCGATTTCAAATTCGAGGTGGCCATGGCTTAGCATTGCCAACATTGAAAAGAAAAAAAGTGGTTTCTAAAAGAGGGCCAGTACGTGACCGGTTTTAAATTCGAGGTGGCCATGGCTTATCAACTTTGTACAGAAAAAAAGTAGTGTCGAATAGAGTGCCAGTACCACACAACTTTGCATATTAAAAAGACGTCTTTATCAATACAAAGTAGAAAATAGTATATCACATAACAAGTGTTAAGCGGAGTTTTCAAACGAGGAGGTACTTAGCATGAGCGTTAGCCGAATCTGGAAATCCTTCGGGTTAGAAAACAAGTTATTTACTTTACAATTCTAGAGATGAAAAAATTGTTTTTAACACTAGTGTTGAAAAACTGAATAATATCTTTGATTAATTGTAAATAAAATAAGTTTTCAGTAGGCTTTCTATTTTTAGCTTTCTTCTCACAAACATAATTGATCAAATTTCCAAAAAATAAGGTTCCTGTTTTGACGTCATGTGAACGTAACGTAAAAGTAAAACAGGGAAGCTGAGCTTGACCATTGAAAATAAGTAGTAGATTAAAATCTGTACATCCAAAAATAATAAATAGTTATTGAGTAAATCTTGAATTTTTGTCACCTCCAGATTTTAACATCAATTCTAATTTTCTAACTAAAATGTCGATTATGTGATAACAATGGAATTTATTTATCAAAAAATCCCCTGATATATTATTAAAAACACATTAAATAAAACATTAAATTATTGTTAAAATTAAAATTGATATGGGTAGTAGAAAATCTCTGAAACAATAACATATTAATACTTGATCTTTTAGTATATTCTAAGGTTTTATTCCTTCCTTTTTAAACTCCTACCAATTGAAATATCAAATAAGTTGTGCAACCCATTTTTTTTTATTAAATTTAAATGGAAAATTTAACGTGTCAAATTTTAAATCTGTTTTTGGGTGCTCAAAATTCGCAATTTAATTAATGTTATATGCTTATTTAAGTGAGAATTAACGAATTTATATCTGTAAAATATCCGAAAATATAAATGTATGTTCGCTGGAAGCATTTAGAAACGTAACACGCCAAATTGTTTCCTTAAAAAAAACACTAACATTAGAATTAAAAGTGTGTATACCCAAAAATCCATAATAAGAAAATATTAAATTTTTGCTCATTTCATGCCTCTTTTAAATTCTTCATCCAAATTAATTATGCCCAAAATTAGTCCGATTAACTCGTGAGCTAATAGACATACCGAGATATTCTTTGATAAAAATTGGTTTTTACACGTTCGCCTTGTGAGAAACTTGAGACATTTAAGACGCGCTAGGTAAAAAAAAATAATATTTTTGCCGTATTTGTTCTCATCGTGGAGATGCAGAAGTACTATTGCATACATGAAAGGTTTTTATTTTATTGTATGCCTATATCTCTTGCTAGTCCCCGACTTCCCTTTGCTGGCCGTGGCTTTTGGATACTTCCGCAACAATTCGGCCATAAACGTAGGCACCCGTGACCGCGCGACGCGAAAAAATGTGGCAGAAATACATCAAAGGATTTGTCGAGGAATGGACCTACTAGTTTAGTTCTACTATAATATTAACTTACGGTTTTCAGCATATCATCGAAAGATGTTGTAAGACAAAGTCCTACTATTTCAATTTTTTTAATTTAAAACACATTTCATTCTACAAGGTGTGAAATGATGTGTGTTCCAAGGGAATGCAATTAGATTTATTAAAAAAAAATGGAAATAACTACAGCTAAGAAAAGTTCAGTTCTCACCTGTGTTACGGACCAGTCATGTGACAATTGACACTGACATGTATTCCTCTTTTTTACTTTTATTAACACACACACTTAACTAAATGGGCTCGTTTTAAGTTTTGTGGATCATATGCAACCCTCAATACTCAAGGATTCAGCCTCTACTTATTATTGTTATACGTCTAAGATGTAACGTGTGATTTGTTGTTTTGTATTTATTATTATTTTGTACCTGGATTTGTTGTTTTAAATGTGTTAAGGTAGCTATACTTAATATTATTTTTTAATTGCATAATTAGTATATTAGGTTTTTCCAACATTGTAGGTCCGATGATGCTCGCAAGAGCGAAACACTTGTCACCTTAGGTTTTTTAAAATATTTGACTTTGTGATTTATTTAATAGAATTATAAACAGGTCTCTTTGAGAAATATGGACTATTTTTTCTAATTTGGTAAGATGCAAAAAAAATAATTTCTATCAGTTTGTCATATTGTCATTTGTTTTGAACATACAAGGTTTTTTTTTAAAGTCGAGATTTCTTACATTTGTAATATTCTAACTTGACCCTCTGCACGCTGTACAGTCAGACATTGGTCACTTGATTTACGATAATTACTTCTGCGTGTAGTAATATCCACAGATGCGAAATAACGAAATTGGAAACTAACATTTTGATAGAAGGGAGTGTTCGAAATGCTATCATTTTTCGTTATTTCTCTTTTAATCTGTTACATATGTATAAATTACTTCTATGAATATTACTACAGGCATAAGTAAATATCATAAATCAAGTTATTAATGTCCGACTAATGTACAGGGTGTCAAGTTAAAATAATATTAATGTAAGAATTCTCGATTTTTTCGATAAAACCCTGTATACTCAAGATAAATTGCTAGAAATTGAATTTTTGCTTCTTACCAAAACAAAAATTTGTTGTGAGAAATTCTCGTTTTTAACAAACTTTCTCAAAAATATGAAGGTGTCATTTCACACCCGTATAATAAAATCTAGTTCAATTTAAAAAATTAACATACTATCTCTTTTTCTTAAAATATATCTTCGTTAGTATGTTGGAAACCGCAACCCCAATATCTCTCGTCTCTAAAAAGTTACAGCGATTTGAACAGTGGCGGCTCGTGGTGAATTATATTGGGAGGTCAATAACAAATTTAAAAATAGGCACAGTTAAAATAAAAATACATTTAGCTTTAAATTCTCTTGAAGTTCAGGTCTACTCTTCGTTCTTTAGAATTGGGAAAATGCTGAATGACACGTTCGTTAAAATTGCACGCACATTCCTTTTATAAACGATTTCTCGATACTTAACATTGCTAAAGCGGATAGTCTATATTGGCCCAACTCCTCAACAAAATTTATAAGCCCTCAAAAAATCCCTGGATTTCAGACTAAGCCGTTTCATCATAGCCACATGGTGCCAGCTCGAATGCTCCACAAAATTTCACACAATCTTTAATTTTGTTTTAAATATAACGATTTTTGGATACATTTTCATTAACATCTCTAAGGGATTTTCTATAAGCTGTGTCAAGGTGAGTGCGAATATCAACACTTCCGACCCTTCACCGAACATTTCATGTGATCTGTAGAAAACGCACGTTTTTTTATTTTTTTTTTAAGTGTTTTAGGTCTTTAACACCGGTTTTACACCATAATGAGTCCGACGAGTCCTTAGAAAACAACAAACAAACATAACAGTAAAATGAGTTAGAGACTTCACAACCGCATATCCAGTTAGCTAAATCGTACATACTTTTACGAAAGTTTCGATGAACCTCTTTATTTTTGTCTTTACTAGTTTGCCGTATATTAAGTTCTGGCAAATTACGACCACTTACCTTGAATTCGGTTATTTTCTCAAAATTAAGTTCGTACGCACTTTTTAGTTGTTTATTTTTTTGCACTAGTCACTATCAACGGTTTATTTCCTGTATATTTCCAACTCACACATGGATCATAAAAATAAAAAAATATATATTACAAAAAAACGGAGTATATAAAAAATTTTAATCGATTAAAAACGTCCTAAACAATATCGAGTTCGAATATGGACCGCGCGACCTCTGAACAATTGAACTTCCGCATGCCGATGTGATGCCGCGACCAATCGATCGAATTATGAGAAGAGACCGGCTAATGACGCAAAACGCAATTTCATATTCCATTTGTTATCACGTTCGGCTGCCGCTCGGTAGCTGTGAAATCTTCGAGTACTTTCGTCAAGCTTTAAGGTAATCAGGGCAATTCGGACTGCCTGGCCTAGCTTAGTAAAGCGTATTTCATTATGCCTAAGGAATAATTCGAACCGCCGCGCGCGGCTAATAGTGTAGCGTATTTAACTTTTCCCAAGGTTCGCGTTTTATTACAACTATTAGGAAGGACGGTCAAACAAAATTTTCTGAAATATTTATTTTACCCAAAATTCAAAAAATGCAGGTATTATGCATAGTAGTCTAGATTGAATATCGAAATACAAAATGACCAAATGATTTTGCTTTTTGTTTTGTAGTGTTTTTGTTAAATTTTATTGGACTTATATTTTATTTTTGTATGCAAAGTGTTATTATGTTTCTGTGTATGTAATATTTAGATTTATACTGTAAGACTCTATGTACACGTACGTATCTACATTGTTTTATGATCGATAATAAAATATTTTAATAATCCATGCATTTAATTTAAAATTTTGTGAAAATGAAATATTAATTCTTTACCCTCATAAAGGCGCACTGCAACATTTGCAAATGGGCGTCAATTTGGGTTAGTGCGGTCCTGTTTTGGGCAATTGTTTGAATAAGCGTCCCAATTTTTTTTTTATGTTTTATGAATAATATCAATAGTAGATGCACTTAAATAAAATCGCTATAAAATATTTTTGTTCTATCCTGGTCTATATATAAGGGTAATGTAGTGTGTTTAAGTTGTTGTTTGTTAGTTAAGTTTAAAATCAAAGAGATCAAGAAATCATAGAACAGAAAGAGATTAGATTTTACTAGAAAAGTGGCCAGTGATGTCATAGTGAAAATTCATCACCCTATAGATTTTTTTTTAAATATTCAGTCACTTTACTCACTTTAGTCATAATCAGCGTCTACCAAATTTAATATAATAATATCTAGGAATGTCCGCGATAGATTAAAAAAATTAAATATATAACGTTTACCTATAAGATTATTTTATTTTTATGCAATAAATCATCACCTAGAGTTTTAGACATGAAATAATTCACACTAGTGATGCTTCTAGTCGACATTAAGAAGAAGCGTCTCTCGATTTTGACCAATCTCAGCTCATCTCGATCTCGAAAATTCGGCAGAGACGAGATCAGAGTTCTATCTGTTGGCTAATCTCATCTCGGCTTAAAGTACATTTGTCTGTTCGGTTAAAAGTTAAATAAACGTGAAAACTGAAGATTAAATTTTAGAGATAAATACTCACATTTGGGAATGTGTATCAGCGAACGGCCAGCATTCAATACATTTATCGCACCTGACTGGATGTTAGTCCCTTCAAAATGCGTTCTAACCATTTGTTTGATAATTTACCACTACATAAAATTTTAGCTCCTATCAAATAACCATATTTTTTATGTCTACATTAAAATATAGAAAAGTGCAGAACTATTAGTTTTTACAGGGCGGCTCCGAAAGTAGCACATTTCAAATGTCACTAACACAAAAACAAATGCATTTCTATATTTAATAAATTGTACAAAAAATATTGGAAATTATGAATAGATTTAACAAAACAATTTCTCTTCGTTTCTACTTCCCTCGTAAAAGGGAAGTATTGTAATCGTGAAAAAATTACCCTCCGGATTTTTTCAGATCTTTAGTCTGTCCTTCTGCCGGTCGGTCTGGTCGCGGCATTGCTAAAAAACTACTTACCCGATTGACTTTAAATATTTGTCAAAAATTAAGGATTATATGGGGATGACCTGGTAATATTTTGGTAAAAATCCAATATGACAAAACAAAATGTCGGCCTAGTGAAATGTTAAAAAATTATTACTAAAAACGTGCTTATCCAATTTATCTCAAATTTTGCACAAAAGTATTCTGTTTGAATCAACTGGTAACGAATACAAGACGGCGGCGGCTTAATAAAATATTTAAAAATTCAGCCTGGAAAATCTATTTAATGAACTGATTTCAAATTGTGTGCCATAACTAATTGTAGTATAGAAACGAACTAGTAAAACTGTGGTACTAATTTAAGATGGCGGAACAAAATGACGGCAAAATAAAATTTATGTAATCTGAAAAAAATCACCCTGTCAGGGGGTCTTCCCGTTTTAGCGACTAGATGCTAAAAATATATTTTATCAATTCCGTCGGTTTGTCTGTCGGTTTGCCTGTCTATCTGTCAGTTTGCCGCATGGATTAAATAGTTCTCATAAGATTGACTTTAAATTTTAGTCCAAAATTAAAACTCATATAGGGATGACCTAGTAATATTTTGGTAAATATGCCATATGCCGGAACAAGATTAATTAGAAGAACTAATTATCCAATTTATCTTAAATTTTGCACAATAATCAAGTATTATGTAGGAATTAACTGGTAAAATTTTGGTACAAACACAAGATGACAGAACAAAATGGCGGCTTAATAAAATAGTTATAAATTTAGTCTAAAAGAAATATTTAATAAACTGATTTTAAATTGTGTGCCATAACTAATTGTGGTATAGAGATGAACTAGTATAACTGTGGTACTAATTCAAGATGGCGGAACAAAATTGCGTCTAAATAAAGTTTTTGTAATCTGAAAAATTCGCCATCTCAGGTTTTACATATCTTCGCGTTCCTAGATGCCAAAAAATATGTTTTATCAATTCCCTCAGTCCGTGTGTCGGTTTGTCTGTCTGTCTGTCATTTTACGGCATAGCTTAAATACTACTCATCAGATTGACTTCAAATTTTAGTCAAAAATTAAAGGTCATATGGGAATGACCTGGTAATATTTTGGTAAATATGCTTAAATAAGATAACAGCTTAGTAAAACGTTAAAAAAATTATTACTAAATAAACGAATTATCCACTTTACCTCAAAATTGACACATAAATCAATTGTTACATAGGACTGAGCTGGTAACATATTGGTATGAATATAAGGTAGCCAAATAAAATCGCGGCCTAATAAGATAATTAAAAAAATCAGTCTGAAAAAACTACTTATTAGATTAATTTCAAATTTTGCACATCCAACAATCCAATATGCCGGAACAAGATGGCGGGCTAGTGGAATGTTAAAAAAACTATTACTAAAAAACTAATTACCCAATTTTTTCAAATTTTGCACAAAAAACAAGTGTTACAGAGGAATGAACTGGAACATTTTGGTATAAATATAAGATAGCAAAACAAAATCGCGGCCTTATAAAATATTTAATAAACGACCTGAAAAAAACTACCTACTCATTAGATTAATTTCAAATGTTGTGCAAGCATTAAGTGTGATATAGAGATAAACTGGTAAAGTTGTATTACGAATTCAAGAGAGCAGAATAAAATGGCTGCCAAACAAAATGTATAAGAAATAAACGTAAAAAAATTTTCATATTTAATTGATTTTAAAATTTGGAAGAAAATTAAATATGATATAAAGATAAACTGGTACAAATTCAACATAACGTAACAAAATCGCGGTGTGTGTCAATGTAAAAACTAGTTATTGAAGTCATTTTAAATTATGCCCAAAAATTCAGTGTCTCATAATAGGTAGAAATTAATAAAATATTGGTAGGAATCCAATATGTTGGAACAAAACGGCTTTCAATAAAATTTTATATATATATATATATATATATATATATATATATATATATATATATATATATATGTTTCTAAATAACTATGTAGTGAACTAAATTGAGTTACACTTCAATATTCCTAATAAAAGGGAACATTCATAACGATAACCATCATATTTGTTTGACAACAATAACAAACCAAAATTCTCCAAACGTAAGAAAAAATATTTCTTAATTCACTTGTGATATACGTTACTATTATAGTGATAGTTAATTAAAACAAGTTGAACATAAATATTGACAAAATTCTGAAACATTTTTTTAATATTTAACGTTGTACTGTCGTTCGTTACGGTCAGACAATTTATCATGATAATAAATCTATATTTTTTTAAGTAAACATATTTAGTATTTGATAATTTAAATATTTTATTACTTACAGACCTATATTGCGCGTATTAAATTTTCAAAATTCAGTTAAGTTTGCGGTTGTACGTAAATAGACTAATTATGATTATTGTGTATATTTAAGTTATTATATCACTATATTTCAGTATTTATTTAACGATAAGAATGCATGAATTCTTTCATCTCAGTGATATCATTTATTTGTTTTTTTTTGGATACCTACGAATCTCCCTCGTATTTGTATAAATTTGGCAGCCAATAGGCGATACGTTTGTCCACCACGTGGTGTAGACTAGGTTTTGGCTTTCCTTGTTCCTCTTAAAGCAGATCATAATAAATACAAGATTTGATATTTAATATTATTATCATTCAATTGGAAAGATAACATAAAGATTAAAACTTATTTTTCCTGTTAATATTGGTTTCTTGAATTATAATATTTAAATAGCTCTAATTAATTGAGTTAATTAATTGTTTTAGTATATATTTAAGCAATAATGTTCCTTTCCAATTAAAATCATTTAAGACATACGTTTACTTTGGAGTTCTAATTTGCGCTGTCAGCCCAGCAAACCTTTGTTGAGATTTGGCTATCTTATATTAAAAAAAAGAGAACATTTTTCTAAATTCTTGTTTCTCTGCTAAACGTATTGGTTTCACGTTTAGCAAAAGATTTTATTTTTAGAAGTTTGTGCAAGTCGGAAGCCATTTTGACGGGTCAAACTCTTGAAATATAATTTGTTAGTTTTTCCCAGAGTTACATCACTCAGGTAATACAGTAAAATTTGTATTTACATTATTGATTATGTAGATTAATTTGTTCAACATTTAAGTGTGATTTTTATATCACATTTTTATATTATATTACTTTAATTTCGCTATGACATGCTGACGCCTATTTTTTGCTTTTCCTTTCAGCTCTACACCGACTTGATTTTTCCTACTAACTAGTTTTTTTTTAAACTATTAAAATCGAAATTTAAAATTTTATTTCATAATTTTGTCTTATCCGTTTTGGAATCAGTACTTGGATTTCTGGATAAGTTTTTATTGCTAGACGCCTAACTAGCCCCCTTTAGAACTAGCAACTAGTTGCTAGCTAATTGTTTTGTTGTCTGCCATAACTCTTTATTTAGGCTTGCCTTGAGAAATTACGATGACAATTGCATCATAAAAATCAATTTTGGTCTGGCTAAAATTCGTCATAAATCCTGTTCGAGTACCATTGAGGGAGAGGAGTAGGTAGACGTTAAAACAAGAACTGATGCAGCCTTGGGCCGTCCACAAGGTCGTGGGTTCTCCACCACGTGGCGCCAGCTATTAAGAGTTTTGGTGAGAAATTTCCATTTTTTTTTTAATGTCTAAAATTTCTTTTATTAGTTTATTTCATCCGAAAATTTGAGTAATTAGTTATCTTAATAGTGTTTAAATTATTGGCCAACTAGGTACATATAATTTAATATTAGTGACCGTAATTTTACAAATTATTTTATTTGACAAGAATTTTCTTTTTAATTATTGCTAATTTTTTTAACTATAAAATAATTCACCTGCTACGTTGATTTTGAACATTTGCCTTAGTGTAATTTAATTATTTTATAATAAATTTGGTAACTTGTTTAAATAGTTTTTTTATTGGTTAAAGTACAGACCATAATTTCAGAAGAAGGATTTTCCGCAAAGTCCGACTTATAACACGGCAGCACAAATAAAATATGCGTTTCTTAGAGACAGGATTCCAAGTAGTAGAATTAGGAAAATATCCAAAGCTCGGTGCAGAGTAACTGAATCTGTAGAATCGAGAGCAACACTGAAATGGATTTAGGCTGTTCATGCAGCACAACACACGGATCATCGTTGGACAAAAAAGGTTCTCGAGTAGAGAAGAGTCAGGATGCCTACCGCAATTATGGGAGTTCAGAAAAACTAGATGAACAGCAACAAAATAAAACACAATGAAAGAACTTTAGGAGCGGAAGGGACAATCATAATATAGCCTAAAATAATATTTGCAGACACTAGAAATACAAAATAACGCTTGAAAAAATAAGCAATGATTAAAAAAACTTTATCACGCTGATTTGGCGCCTTTTTACAAATAAGTTGCCCCCATCGGCCTTAACAAATCATCGCTCACAGAAAAAAGCGCCACTTAAAGGGGGAGTAAACCCAGAAGGGGTAAAATAAAGTGGCCTGCTCCCATGAGACACCCTGTACGTCTTTCCAACTATAATGGCAAAATTGGCA
The DNA here is from genome assembly GCA_030620095.1 of Kuschelorhynchus macadamiae. Taxonomy (NCBI): domain Eukaryota; kingdom Metazoa; phylum Arthropoda; class Insecta; order Coleoptera; family Curculionidae; genus Kuschelorhynchus; species Kuschelorhynchus macadamiae. The sequence goes on from JAUTXW010005118.1 coordinate 692,397, forward strand.
AACAAAACTACCACATTTTTAACATAATTATAAATAAATGTCCATGACTTCATTTTAATGGCCTTGCTGGAAATACATACAACGCCTGGCTACGGTCCTGCATTAACTATTAGTGTCCAATTTCGAGATAATAAGCATTTGTGGGAAATATTTTTAAAAGGAAATTTGCATTATTAATTATTGTGTAGCCTTGACTTTAGAAAATTATAGTTGGGGTCAATGAGAATCAATGTCATCTTTAGTGAAAATTCCTTTAAAACATATCCTAATATTATAATAACGTTATAAGATCAATATACTGAGATAAAAAAAAACAAATATGATTTCAGTAAATGGAGAATGAAAAAATATTTATTTTATATTTAACTCATGTACACAGGTCCTTGGTGAGATGACGTACTACCTTATCTCAAAAGTTGTATGACGTTCAAAAAAAAAGTTAAATAACAAAGTTTCTTGGTTTAATTTAAGTTTTTAAATTATATTATATTTATATATACAAAATGATTATATTGCTCTGAGTTTCTTATTTTAAATGTTGTATCCTGTATATTTAAGTAGATTTTCTAAATGGAAGTCAAGCAATATCATATAATAGTATGGGTGTCAGATGCTAGGTTTCTGATATATTTTGATATATATGAGCATTTTTCTTTACATATATTTAAGGCTAATTTTAAATACCAGCTTGCCCCGAAAAATTTTCTTGTTTAGAGACTCTATTAGGACGCGAGAAAGAAAGCTTCGAAAATGCCAAATGTGATTTTGGCGAAACGTCAGCAAAACTGTTCTTTTCAGAACGACAGTAGTAAACGGATAAAAACACATTGTATTTTTATAGTATATATATATATATATATATATATATATATATATATATATATATATATATATATATATATATATATATATATATATATATATATATATATATATATATATATATATATATATATATATATATATATATATATATATATATATATATATATATATATATATATATATATATATATATATATCTATTAGGACGCGAGAAAGAAAGCTTCGAAGATGCCAAATGTGATTTTGGCGAAACGTCAGCAAAACTGTTCTTTTCAGAACGACAGTAGTGAACGGATAAAAACACATTGTATTTTTATAGTATATATATATATATATATATATATATATATATATATATATGTATACATATGTATATATATATATATATATATATATATATATATATATATATATATATATATATATATATATATATATATATATATATATATATATATATATATATATATATATATATATATATATAAGAGAAACAGAAATTTCAATTTCTGTGCGGTTCTTGGTCGTAAGAAGTTATACAAAACGAAACCAGTAACGGTAAGATCGAGAATCGACCAAAACATGACGCTATGTTTGTTTCCAGGGCCAAGGTGCCAATCTGCTACCGTGGTATCTGCCTCGGCAAGGCTCATCAGGCATTTTCTGTTTTAGTACCGATACCCCCCAAGGAAACTGCCTGATGAGCCTTGCCGGGGCAGATACCACGGTAGCAGATTGGCACCTTGGCCCTGGAAACAAACATAGCGTCATGTTTTGGTCGATTCTCGACAAAATGGTGAAGGAGTAATCCTTACCGTTACTGGTTTCGTTTTATATATATATATATATATATATATATATATATATATATATTAAAGAGAAGGGTGGTCTTGACCGACTAGTTGAACAACAAGTAACCTAATTATTGGGGTATCGGTCCTAATTTAGGGCTAGATTTAAATTGCTTTTAAGCTACGCCAAGCTTTCGGTAATGATTATTACCTTCTTCAGGGTGCTTTGCAATTAGTATCGATAACTTCTTGCGAAAAACAAACACACTTTGACCTTAACATTAAAATTAGATTTTTTGTATATGTTTGTGTATATGTATATATATATATATATATATATATATATATATATATATATATATAATATGAAAAGTGTAGTTTCTTTGATTTAAGTTTATCTGGATAATGGTATTACTAGTGTCAATTATACCCTTCTATGTTTGAAACTATCCTAGTTGCTTATGTGACAGTTTTTTTAGAAATCATAGTTAATGACAAGTTATTTGATTTCAGAATATTTTATTACTGAATGAAACTCACAAAACACAATCCTCTATGTTTTCATTTATATTAACCTGTACAATTTTATTGTTATATTCAGTGACTAAGATGTTCGAGTAAATTGAACTGAGATCTTCTAGAGCTTTCTTTTTATTGATAACTGGGTTATAAAGTCGAATCTCAACCATTTCTAGAAACTCTCTTTTCTTTTGTTTTTCAGATAATAGTACTGATGTTATGAAATGTGATGATTGAGAGTTGAAAATGTAATTTGTTTCTAAGGTATGTTGAGCGAGGGCGCAAGTTTGTTTTTCATTTCTACAATCACTTTTGTATGATATAACGCGATCATTTAGCACTCTGGAAGTTTGTCCAATATACGCGTTTTGACACTTAAACAGGGAATCCTATATATAACCTCTGATTTTTTCAAGGATGGATTTTTATCTTTTAATTTTGAATAGGTGAGAGCAATGCTCGTTTTTTAAAACATTTGCTATTTTAGTTGTGACATTTTTAATATATGGTATTGAAAAACGATAAGTAGGTTGATTAATGGTCAAAAAAGCAGAGATATCTGGATTAATTTCGCTTCTATCGATATCATCTATATCAGGAATGTTCATTTTGTTGTATATTAGTTTTTTTAAGAGCTTTTTAGGGAATGAGTTATAAAGTAGGATATTAAAAAGTTTGGGAAGTTGTTTCTGAATAAATGATGGAAGAGTTTCTCAACTCTTTGTTTCAATGTTAACACCAAATTTTTTTGATTTTATATATATATATATATATATATATATATATACATATATTTATACAGGGTTATTCACGCAACCCGTTCATTAAAGGTTTTTGGTAAGGGGTAAGGTCAAGGTGTACTTCTTTTTTGAAATATTTTCAACTTCCTGTCACTTCCGGTTTAACCGGAAGTTGGTATCAACTTGCTTATTTTAAATGGAACACCCTGTATTTTATGATATTTTTGGATTCTACGAAGAATTTTAATGCTATTTTATGTAGCATGTCCTATACCTAGTTTCAAGCGTTCTTAAGATACTTGACCTTGAACCAAAAATAAGCCTTCGGAGTTATAGAGTGTCCCATTTAAAAAAACGGACTTTAGCGGCTTTGAAAATGTGAATGTTTGCCGCTGAATTTAGGACACCCTGCATAAAAATAGACAAATTCAATACAAAAAAATAGAAACCTTAGATTATTTACCGATCGTCTGCAAAATATAAAGATTATATCTTCAAAACTTACAAAAATATGAGATTTTAAAATTTGGTACCCCGAAGGCTCATTTTCGGTTCAAGGTCAAATATCTTAAGAACGCTTGAACTTAGGTATAGGACATAAGATAGCATTAAAATTCTCCGTAGAATCCAAAAATATCATAAAATACAGAGTGTTCCATTTAAAATAAGCAAGTTGATACCAACTTCCTGTTAAACCGGAAGTGACAGGAAGTTGAAAATATTCCAAAAAAGAAGTGCCCCTTGACCTTACCTTAATCCCAAAATTTGAAATTTTTATCTAAATGGCATCATCAAAAACTTTTAATGAACGGGTTGCGTGAATAACCCTGTATATATATATATATATATATATATATATATATATATATATATATATATATATATATATATATATATATATATATATATATATATATATATATATATATATATATATATATATATATATATATATATATATATATATATATATATATATATATATATATATATATATATATATATATATATATATATATATATATATATATATATATATATATATATATATATATATATATATATATATATATATATATATGCACACACATATATATATATATATATATATATATATATAGTGGCGTCATCTATTTATTTTATCAGTTACATCTAACAGTACTTGGTCGAACGAAAGAATCATTCCTTCCGCCTTGTCCCACAAGGGACATTTTCGTTAAATATTGCCAATATAATGTCTGTGATACATCTTACTTTTTGCTCCACATGGGTTTAGGTGTCTTTCTTAACTAGGGCTACTCTTTCATTCATATGTTTTGTTGTGTTTTTTAGTCCTAACCTGAGTATTGATACTAGTAGTTTATGGTTAGAATAAATATACGCTCCAAGATATGTATCGCAGATAAAAATCTAATTTCTGTAATTGATTTCTAATTATGTGTAGGTCATTATCGGAAGGTGATGTCCAAGTATTCATTTGTCTGGGAGCTAGTCTGAAGCAAGTGTTTATTATTACGTGGTGAATTTCTTTGTACAACTGAATTATTGTGTCTTCTTTGTCATTGTTCTCTGCCAAACGATATGGCTCAACTATATCTTCATGCTCCTTATTTCCAACCATCTTAGCGTTAAAGTAACTTGTTAATAGTGTGATTTCTTTCCTTTTACTCTTTTTGTTTTTTTTTTCGTGCTGTTTTTATTACTTTATATATTTTTTCAGTTCTTCTTCACTGCTATCACATGGCAGCAAAGAAAATATTCAATTAAAGAACTGGAAAAGATAAGATTAGTTTCTAGAGAAATACTGGGGCGAAATAATATTAAATTGCACTACAGCTAGTTAGATTATCGGACAATTGTTATATTTTTTGGTTGTCTTGATATAAAAAAGTTTGTAAACAAAAAATATCATTCTCTACCCAAAACTGTTTCCGAACGCAGACCACAGCACCTTGGTTATCTGGACTGTAATTTGACTGTAATTTTAAGTTGCAACACACAAAAAGCCTATTCCGCCAACAGATTTAAACTTTATGACGTTAAGTTGTAAATTTTCGTTGTGGAAACGTACAGGGTGACTTTCGTAGGATTACGTGCATTACGATTTTTAAGGACGGGCCGACAATATGTTACAGAATAGGTCCGATATCTTACGTTAATAAATCGTGGTTCTTGAGATTAGACCATTTGATATTAGAATTACAACCCGACGTTTTACCGAACCGTGATTTTTTGTATATATAAAAATTTCAAAAGGTTCTCTAATTTTTCGTTTATAAAATTTTGGAACCGACACTAGAAACTTCGTTTCTTTTACGTTTATTATATACCCAGTAGTATATTGGTGTTCAGCTACAGCCAATAGAACAATTTGTTTCTGTTTAATATATCGTTCATGTTCCTTAAGTCTAGTAGATACTAAGCGTCCTGTTTCTCCCACAGGAGCAGGCAGTTTTATATACTCCTTTTATTTGAAAAGATACATCTTTCAGGGACCGGAAGTACTGTTCAATCTTTTTATGTGTACTAAAGATTGTACGTATGTTGGATCGCCCAGGTTATCATCTATTTTATCTGTAGTGACATATATGTAGGGAAGAACGGCACTACCTAACGGTATCATTTTCCTCGGGCAGAGTTGGATTACTAAATCTTTTAATTGAACGCGCAACATCTTCAGTTCAATAGCCATTTCTTCTCAGAGCTCGGCCAGTTTCGCTGTTTCCAATGTTACAGAATCTTGATCAGACATTAAAATAGCTCTAAATACTAATAAGGTAATAACCGATTTCTTTTGTGCTGTATGGGGGTGGGAATTTACATTTAAGTATCTATTTCTATGCGTCGGTTTTCTTTACAAAAAATGTCCTAATGTAGAAAGGTAATCGTTTTATTAAATTCAATTTCCACTGTTAATTTAATATTGTGGGGTTGTTGATTAAGTTGGTCCATAAATATGAGGATCTTCCTACCCATGAGGGCAAACATCAGAAGTATCGTCTATATATCTGAACCAGTGTTTTGGTTTTAGTGGAGGGGATGTGTTTTTGGTCTGACATATAGAAGTTCTTGGAGGAGAAAAGCCATTTTTTTCACGTAAAATCGCTCGTAACTCGTAAACGATGAGTCGTAGGTCAAAAAAAAGAGGTCGACTCTGACATGTTAGTCAAAATTTTGAATTCGACTCCTGCTCCCCTCCCCCTAGATAACTTTGGGCGTGGGGTGGAATTAAGTTTGTAAAATAGGTTGGATGTTAAGCTAAAGCCCTTACTCTTGGAGCCTAGAATTGTATCTATTTTGCTCTTGTCTACATTGTTTTGTTACCTTTTTTTAAAAGACGTTTCTAAAAAAATTGAATTCTTTTTACCGTTTGCAGAATACGAAACACATCTACGATTTCTCTACTAGGGGTCCCTTTAGAAGCTGTGAGTAAGACAGTTTTCAACTATTACTAACTATTATTTTGTATTTAACTACACCCTATTCAGGTACGTCATTAATTAATAGACAATTGCAGCTTAAAAGCTTTATATTTTATTAGTTATCTCAGATATAAGTATCTTGATATATCCAGGTCAATAAAATAAATTAAAATTGCATGTAGTATGTAAATTGTCTTCTGTTGTTAATATTTCTTATAACAACAAACATCACAACATAAAAACCATAAAAAGCACCTAATGTGCATTCAGTGTATCAAACGGTATACCTAAAATAGCATTATCAAAAATATATAAAAACTATCAAATACTAAGAAAAGCAAGTACTTCAATTTCACCATCTGTTAAGGATTGGCATTTTATATTATCTTTATTAGGAAATCCAGTGGCAGTTTATGATCAGGAAACTAATGCTTTAGCGTCTTGCGACAATAAAAAATCTGCGTAAATAAAACGGCATGATATACAGAGTGTCTATTTGGTGTGTAATTTTTCGATATAGTATTAACTATTATTAAAAGAAGGAATGGAACGCCTTATATTTGACATGATATTTTGAATCCTCTAGAAAAACTAAGCATTTTTATGTGATATACTGTATGCCCAAAATTCGATAACTGACTGTTTTTAAACTATTTAAGTTTGAAAATTGAAATTTTCCTATTTTCAAGGGCTGTATTTTATGCTATACATCAAACTATGCCATATAGCAAAACGGATTGCACATTCCTATTTTAGTTTTTTGGTATCTGTGAAGGCATAAGTGAGCGATATCAAAAATTAAATAAATTTGTTTTTTTTTTCGAAATTATAGAAGATATTATTTTTCTATTACACTGGAATTTAATGCTTTAAGATAAGTTGAGCAATATGGATTTTACAGCCCTTGAAAATTTAAAAATCTTACACGCGAACAAATACTTTTTGTAAGTGTTACAATTACAAAATAATAGTGACATAAGCAAGCCACAACCGGAGAACTAACAGTTTTAATTGTCATGGTAACTAGATCTGGTCTAACTTTTAAACCTTCTTAGTGAATACGGGAGTTAATTATTTTTAAACGGATTAGAGTCAAAAACCACTTGAATTTAGGTATATGTTATATTGCAAAATGCTTAATTTCACTAGAAAAATCGAAATATGATATGAAATATAGGTTTTTAAAAAGAAATTTTATTCACACCTTTTTATGCACCCTGTATACCTACCTATTTAGGTTAAGAAGCTATTGAACAATTATTGCATAATAAATAGACAACTTTTATAAAAGCTAACTAATAATATTAAATATTAAAATAACAGATTTACATATAAAATACTTTAAAACAATTTTTAAAATATCTACGAGTTATTTCGTGTATCTTTTGCTAGGGATTCTATTTTCTAAACATTTTTTTTTTGTCCTAAACCTATGTTTTGATTAACACATTTCTGAAGCCCATGAGGGGCGGCAGTTTTTTATTTAACCAGGGTGTTTAATTTTCTTCCAGCTGATAGGTTTCTACGGCCAGTCATACAGCAATTTTTTTGAAACTAATGCTAATTTGGAATGAATGTTGAAATAATTATACTCACTAGGTCTTTCACCAGACATGACTTTATATTTTTTTAAAATAAAACACTCCGCTAAAGGTAAACAAACAAACGAATGTGATAATAGGCCGTTTCAAAATACCTACTTCATACATATTATAAAGTCCCAACGTCTTAATTCCGTCCTTATATTTTGCCTACACGAATCGAGCCGAATAGGCTTAGCGTCGGCAAAATATGAAAATGCTGCCCGGAGTGCAATACGCTAAATTAAATAAGAATATGCAACCCGGTTGCGCTCCACCTAACCAAACCAAACAAATATTTTGTTCTCTCTAAAAGAAACGCTGCAGTCAGCAGAAGACATTATTTCACAGACGGCAGACATTTACTGAACAAGAATTTTTAGGCCAATAATTACTCTAATAAAAATTTGTCGTGTTAAGGCTGAGGGAATGAATTTGCCCGGTGTGCAATACGCTACATTAAATATGAATATGCAACCCGGTTCCGCTCCACCTAACCAAACCAAACAAATATTTTGTTCTCTCTGAAAGAAACACTGCAGTCAGCAGAAGACATTATTTCGCAGACTGCAGACATTTACTGAACAAGAATTTTTAAGCCAATAATTACTCTAATAAAAATTTGTCGTGTTAGGGCTGAGGGAATGAATTTGTTCCTATTTTGGAGAGAACTTGGTTCGCGCACGAAATTTGCTAGCTGGTATTACGGGAGGAATTCAGCTTGTCCCAAATATTGTGTTTTTACTTCCCTCATAAAAGGGAAGTATTGTAATCGTGAAAAAATGTCTGTCAGTCTGTCGGTCTGTCTGTTCGCGACATAGCTAAAAAACTACTTACACGATTGACTTCAAATTTTGGTCAAAAATTAAGGGTCATATGGGAATGACCTGGTAATATTTTGGTAAAAATCCAATATGGCAAAATAAAATGGCGGCTTTTTGCACAAAAATCGAGTGTTATAAAGGAATCAACGAGTATAATTTTGGTACGAAGATGGCAGCACAAAATGGCGGCTTAATAAAATATTTAAAAATTGAGCCTGAAAAACTACTTAATGAACTGATTTCAAATTGTGCGCCGTAACTAATTGTGGTATAGAGATGAACTAATAAAAGTGTTGTACTAATTCAAGATGGCGGCTAAATAAAATTTTTGTAATCTGAAAAATAACCCTCTCAGGTTTAACATATATTCGCGTTTTTTGGAGTCTCTAGTTGCCAAAAATATGTTTTATCAAGGCCGCCGGTCCGTCTGTCAGTTTATCTGTGTGGCTGTCAGATCGCGGCATAACTTAAAAACTACTCATCAGATTGACTTCAAATTTTAGTCAAAAATTAAGGCTCATATGGGGATGACCCGGTAATATTTTGGTTAGAATCCAATATGCCGGAACAAGATGGCGGCTTAGTGAAAGATTAAAAAAATAATTAGTAAAAAACTAATTATCCAGTTTACCTCAAATTTTGCAAAACAAATCAAGTGTTATTTAAGAATGAACTGGTAACGTTTTGGTATAAATATAAGATAGCAAAACAAAATGACGGCCTAACAAAGTATTTAAAAAATTAGCCTGAAAAAACTACTTATTAGATTAATTTCAAATTTTGTGCAAACATTAAATGTGATGTAGAGATAAGCTGGTAAAGTTGTGTTACAAATTCGGCGGAACAAAATGGTGGCCAAATAACATGTGAAAAAAATTAACATAAAAAAATCGTCTTATTCAATTGACACTAAATTTTGGAGAAAAATTAAATATGATTTAAAGATAAACTGTTGCGAATTCAACATGACGTAACAAAATCGCGGTATGTGTCAATGTAAAAACTACCTATTGAATTAATTTTAAATTATACCCAAAATCGAGTGTAGCATAAGTAGAAAAATTTTAAAAGCATTTATCGTTTTAACAAATCAGTGAAATACATTTTTTTTAATTACTCAGTAAATATAGAAACATTATTTTCACTAAACCACCGAAAATTAACAAGACAAGAAGTGGCACAGTATGTCGGAACTTTTATGATGTGCTTACAATAACGCGCCGACGAATCCTAGAAATTCACACAGCTATTCAGTTCCCATGTTTTAGGAGGTTCATGCATACCGTTAGCGATTAAAAAAAATAAACGTCCATTTACCGGGGTGATATAAAAACGAGTTTAAAAATATTTACCCATATTTGTTATTATGACCTATTTTGCTTTATATGTATTAAAAGAAAAACGGGGAAAACGTCAAGTTTGTTTAATTAATAGATCTTAATATAATTATAAGGAGTACTCTTTTTGTAGAAATTAAGTGAAAAAGGAAATGAATTGTTTAAAATTTTAATCCAAAATGGCGGCTTAATAAAGTATTTAAAAATTCAGCCTAAAAAACTAATCGTGATATAGAGCTAAACTAGTAAACCCATGGTACTAATTCAAGATGGCGGAACAAAACGGCGGTTAAATAAAATATTTGTAATCGTGAAAAAATCACCTCAGGTTTTACATATTTTCAGGTTTTAGCGTTCCTAGATGCCAAAAAATATGTTTTTTAAATGACGTCGGTTCGTCTGTCAATTTATCTCTGGGTCTGTCAGTTCGCGACATAGCTTAAAAGCTACTCATTAGATTAACTTCCATTTTAGGCAAAAATTAAGAGTCATATGGGGATGACCTGGTAATATTTTGGTAAAAATCCAATATGCAGGAACAAGAGGGCGGACTAGTGAAACGTTAAAAAAACTATTACTAAAAAACTAATTATCTAATTTTCTCAAATTTTGCAGAAAAATCAAGTGTTAGGAAAAAACTGGTGACATTTTGGTATGGATAAAAGATAGCAAAACAAAATGGTGGCCTAATAAAATATTTAAAAAATCGGCCTGAAAAAACTACTTATTAGATTAATTTCAAATTTTCCAAGCAATAAATGTGATATAGAGATAAACTGATAAAGTTGTTGCATGAATTCAAAATGGTGGAACAAAGTGGCGGCCAATAATTTTTTTTTACATTAAATTTTATAGAAAAATTAAATGTGATATAGGGATAAACCTCGGTATAAACTGGCAGAATTCAACATGTAAAAAGTACTTAGATAGCCAGTAACGTACAGTGTTGCCGTCCGTACTTGAAAGATATATATAGTCGTATGCAAACACTTTTAAAGAACTATATTTTGTCATTATTGGTAGTTGGTACATAGATATTTTTATGGTCTTCGATCATATCAGGAGTTACATTAACCAAAATTTTATTAATATCTTGGATACATTTTGCACCTTCAATCTCATTACGATAATTTTGAGTAAATAATTTCTTGAATGCCTTACAAAATTATATTGGGGTTGGATTTCTCGAATTTTCTCCACAATTTTTTATCAGGACAAAAAAAAATCGAGGCAACCCTGATTAAAGTTTCTTGTTAAAAGAAATGAATAATTTTTGCGTTTTAAAGTTTCCCATAAAGATAGAACGGAGTTAATCGTAATTTTCCAGCCATTTACCAAGCACAAAACACTAAGTAAATTGGTAAATGCTTACTTTAATTTTTAAAAAATAAAAAATTTGTTTCACGCCGCGCGCCGGCAAATATAAAGACAATTGGTATATATTAATGTTTGGTGGTATATTTCAATACTTTATTATATGACGGACAACCGGTTTATGCATCTGGCCCGGCAGCGACTTTGAGAGACCGAAAAAGCATAGCATCCGATATGCGAGTGAGATAGGCATATCAAGGGGAGGAGCTTCGAGTGCTCCTTCTCGTCTTGTTAATGTTCGGTGACTAAACATAGTAGCCGTAGAAGAATAAAACAGTCCCCTGAAAATAAAAAAAAAATCAAAAGCGCTTGTTTTTGTTCAAAAAAACGATGAAAATTTCCTTTTTTTTAATATTAATACGTATGACATGAAGCAGCCTCAAAAATGATTTTTTTCTATTTGAAAGCATTTCGGTTTCAGGTCAACTGTCTTTTGTCTCTTTCTATATACATCATGTTTGTCATATTTAGGGTAGTTAGATCTAGAGAATAAAAGCGTCCCTTAAAAATACAAATATTTTTTATATTCATAAGGCTTAGCTTTTTTAAAAAACATAAAACAGAGCAATTCTTTTTTCCTATAAAAACAAATTTTCCTTTATATAGTTTCTAAGGAGTAAAAAACAAACATTTGAAATTGCCAAATTTTGTTATATTTTTTGTATACGCTATGTCATGCAGTCTCGCCAAAAATGTGCATTAACCTCATAGGGTAAAATAGCTTTTATAAGAACTAGGGTGGGGCAGAGGAAAGCAGCTTTTTAAAAGCCAGTATACCTTTTTACTTCAGAAACTATTATTATTTTTAGAAAACGGCATAACACGTCAAATATCGTTTTATGAAATTTTAGTGGAAGCATTAAAGATGTTCTATTTAACATGACCTAGTTACAATAGGTTAAATATCCATATCTATATGTTCTTTTGTTTTGAGTAAAATAATCGTATTGCTAACATTTATCTAAAATTACATTTATATGCATATTGTTTTACCTTTGGAAATGTGATATCTATGTAATTGCCACACAATTTTAAGATGCAAAAAATCCACAGGTACAATCGAACTTTGCTGGTAATAAATTATTTGCGTGACATATACCTAAGTGTCAACAGATTAAAATAATAACATATCAATGAGTGAACCAAAACTGATTATTATGTCATAAAAAGTATTTTATATTATCATTAAAATATTAAAGGTAATTCATTACAAATGGACATGCACCCTAACATTTATTAAAACCGAAAAATGATGTTTTTATCAGTTTCTGGGGTATCGTGAATTTTTATATTGAAACAAAAATGTTTGCAAGAAAGTCCGAAAAATAATTCCTAATAACTTTATACCGTGTAAATAATTAACAAAAATCACATTTGACATATTATTCCTTATTACGTTATGCCTTTAACACGTCAAAACAATTTTGTATTTTTTTATGTGTGAACATCGATTACTACGATATTGTTTGACCAACTTGGATGGAATTTTTAGGGAATATTCAGAGAGAGATTTTTCAGATCTTCAGTTTCGGGGCCCTTAGACGCAGAAAAACATTTTTTCACAATTCCGTCGGTCTCTCTGTCTGACTGTTTGTTGATCTTTCTGTCTGTGTGCCTGTTCGCGACATAGCTGACAAACCACTCACCCCTTTGATTTTTGGTTAAAAAGACGGGGACGACATGGCAATATTTTGGTAAAAATCCAATATGGCGCAAGAAAATAGAAAACCAATAAAATATTAAAGAAAATGTTACTAAAAACTGTCTATCCAATTTACCTCAAATTTTGCACAAAAATGGAATGTGATCTAAGGATAAACTGGTAAAAATTTAGTGAGAAGCCATTTTGGTGCCACAAAATGGCGACCTAATGAAGTGTTTAAGATCAGTATGAAAAAATTATTTATCAAATTGAATTGTAATTTCACACAAAAATCAAGTATTGAACAGAGATAAACTGTTAAAATGTTGTCAGTCCTATATGGCTATAGAAAAAATGGTGGCCTAATTTAATGTTCAAAAAGTCGTTAAAATTCCATTTCATAGAATAAAAATATTATTTTTATAGAGAATAGATTTTTTTATAGATAAATTATATAATTTATGTTGTAAAAAATTAGAAATAATGAAAATAATAAAATAAAAATAAATTAACAAATAAAAACAAAATTTTAAAATTTGGTATACTGGTGTATCGAAGAAGAGGTTTTATTTAAGTATTAAAATATTTAGTTTCAAAACATCTAGAGTTACATCTTATATAATATAATAGGCTTACGGCCGGTTGCAGAAAGCGCAATTAAAGTTTAGAATGTTTAACGAAATGTCAAATTTGACAGCGAGTTTCTAGATTTCTATTAGCTGCTTGTCAAATCCGAAAGTTAGTTAATTATTCTAAACAGCAATTAAGTCTTGTGCAACCGGCTGTTGGATTTTTGTATACATTTTAAAAAATACAGTAGCGTAGTGAGTAGAAGAACTGTAACTTTGATTAGCCACTTGTTTTAAGATGGCCCTCATAATAATTTATTTTAATTTATAACAATAATTCATGGGATTATTTACAATTTTCACAATCACCGTTCCATCTTAAAAAATATATAAAAATTAAATTAATAGCAAATAGAACTATACAATTATTTAGTTCACAGGTTTTCGAATATACCACAAAGATCGTCTAATACAAGTCATCTACAATAATAAACAAGACTATAAACTATCTGAAAACCTTAAGAGGATATGGGAGGCATTCTAAAATTTTCTTTTGAAGCTTTTATTTATTAACAAGTAAAATGATTTACGAACTTTACTATATTAAACTAAGATAAACTTTTTTTCAAAGAATGGGCTGGTTTTCTTAATAGAAGAAAACTCATTTTCCAAGGTTAGAAGTCATATTTCGTATTTGGATTAACATCCGACTTGGTCGATTGCATACTTAATGCAGTTTTTTCGGTCAGTCATATCGACCTTTCATACTCTATTTTAAATACATTGCGGCAGTAGCGGCTCGCGGGTGAAAAATTAAGTGAAGTGGAAATGAAGCAAGAAAATATCGCAATAATTTTTTTAGCAGAATTTTTTTATGTGTAGAGGGGGTAGAATATTCATTTACGACTTACCTAAATTTTGTTGACTAAATCAATTTTCGTATCGTTCATAGCAGCAAATTTATTTATGACATCCTCATAAAATGGATGAGTTGTCCTAATCTCCTCCAGAAATTCCTTTTGAATTGAAATATTGCCAAGAGAAGAAAGTCTTTCTTGAGATATTGAATTTCTTAAATAGGTTTTTACACATTTGAAGCAAGAAAAACTTCTTTCCACTGAAGCACTTGTCGACGGTATTGTCAAAATAAGGGAAAACAATTTATATGCTTCGGTAAAAATATATTTATTTTTATTAATTTTTTTCACTTGCTCTTGCAGCGATATATTCCAATTACTCTCATTGGTAAAAATAAGACCAAGCTCATTTTTAAGTCGTTGACGTTTTGAAAATATTTCCCCATATAACTGTAACAAATTTTCAAACGGGCGGGAAAATTTAAACTATATTCGGAAAATTGCTTTTTTCATGTTTGGCAGAACCTGCCAAACATGAAAATGTCAGTTTTTCACAGTCTTGAAATCTTACCGTCATTTCCATTAAAATATGGTCCAATATTTCATAAAAAAGGGTTCTAAACTTAGCCCTAATTTCTTCATGTGAAAGCTTAGCAAGCTCACGTTTGTAATGATTTATTTCTGTAATAGAATTTGCTTTATCAAACATGGTATTAAAAAAATGTTCATTTCTTTTTTTACAGAGCGCCTCATGACAGCGTTTTATATTGGATATGCAAAAATGAATGTCAAGCATTTTTTTTGAAGAACGTCAAATAGTATGTCCGTGATTGAGAAAATGTCATTAAACACTAAGACCAGAAACGTGAATTCAAAATCGTTCATCTCATCTAAAAATCCTTTCGCAAGGTGGATTTCAGATTTGTCACAGTTTGTAATAAATTCAAATTTATTCCAGTCTTGAACAATCACATTTACTAACTTCGAATTTGAAGTTGTAACAACACTATAAATAAATATAACACAAAACAGTCAAGTTAACTGCAAAGGAACTCACCGGTTGCAGCGAAATCCGCGAAAATAGAAGTAAACAACCACCGCAAACTGAACGACACGTGGGTGTAGTGTACTGCGCCTGCAATTCACCGAGAGCGCTGTATGGCGCTGGGCTCGACGTCATCGGATACGCGTGGTCATGGTAACATAGTAGGAAAATCGTAAACTAAACATAGCACCTCCAGCAAAGTCAAAGCGGTTTGCGCCACTGTTATAGTTGTTATAATAAAGTTCGATCGAATGTTTTAAAAAGACATGAATAGCCGCCACTGCGATGCGGGAACTTCCAGGTGCACCAAAAAAAATTTTACTGGAAGTTCAAAATTAAATATTTTCAATACGTATAACGATTTTAAGTTACTATTTTTGACCTTTGTTTGATCAATTCCTAAAGTATGCAGTCGGATAAGCACACCTCAGGACTCCATCGCAACCATCTTATACAGGGCGTTATATAAGACCCTGTCATTTTTTGAAACGTTTATTCAACGTTTACTGTAGAAGATTTCTTTTTCTCTTTGTGCCACCAAAATAATCTAAAGCTAGGTACAAAAAAACAATTTCCAGCGGTTTTTAAATTTTTTTTTCCTTTCCGGCATACAGGGTTTTTTCATAAAAATTGATTTTTTTTAGATGCTGCAGACTGCACTGCTGAACAAAGCCTACTTATGGCAATCAGACTCAGTATGGTCTATCAGATTATGAACAAGCAGCAAGTATTCCACCATGAATATTGTATACAGAGCGCACCAAAAACTCTTTCAGATCTTTGTTATACCCACTGTTCTCAGTTAATTCGAAATGATGGGTAAACAATTAAAGTAAGTCTGTATAAACAAAAATTACATGTAAAGCTGTATTTTATTGAGAAAAAGAGAATTATATTAATGATAAAAGACGATTTTTCATTTTTTATTAAAAAATCTGTTTTAAATTAAAGGCAATATCTGAAAGAACCAGAGCAAATTTCAAATGTAAAAAAAACTGTTTCGGGAAAAGGGTCCATTATTACTAAAACTGGCATTAGAAGCAACATCGAATTCAAGATTGATAAAAAAAACAAACCCTACAAATCCTCTTAGTTTTTGGTGTACAGGGTACAATATTCATGTTGGAAAATTTAAGAGTGCCAACCTTGTTCATAATCTGATAGATATACATTTGGTTACCACAAGTGGGCTGTATTCAGCAGACTATTTAAAAAAATATCAATTTTTCGAGAAAAACCCGTATGTCGGAAAAGAAGACAAAATTTTAAAATCGCTAGGAAATGTTTTTTCTTTCCTAACTCTAGATTATTTTGGTTGCCCAAAGAGAAAAACAATCTTTCATATATATCGAACGAACTTTAAAAAAAATCATAGGGTCTTATATAACCCCCTGTATAAGACTGTTGCTATGGTGTCCTGAGGCTGCCCTTATCGGGCTGCATAATATGGATATTGATCAAACAAAAGCCGAAAACCGCAACTCAATATTGAAAATATTTAATTTTGAATTTCCAGTAAAAATTTCCTTGGTGCCCTTCGAAGTTCCAGCAGTTTAGTTTGTTCCAACATCAAAACACTAAACAATATTCTAAATTACAAATCACATATTTTTTAATGTTTTGCCCCCCCCCCCACAGTTTTCGAAAAAGAGTCCCCTATATGCAAGGACCGACAAAAAATACCAGCTGAATAAAAAAAGATCATCCATAGTTTTCCTTGGGCACACAACATCTCAAGACCCCTAGCATCAGTGAACCCTCTGCATTGCGGGGGTGTAGCTATGCTACCGTACGAAATTGATTAAAAGTAATAAAGCTTGGGCCTTATTGTTACCAAAAGTTAATTTCACGAAAATCTGTTAGCCACCACTAGTGGCTAAGTTTTTAATATTCCATTTTTTTATCATAACCATCTATATAGGAAAGAAAGGGCAAGCAAATTAATACAAATGTGACCACTTGCAAAAAATCCTGGTTCTTTTCGAAAAAAGTTTTTTTTAGAAAATTTATTACACACATTAATGAAATTAGTATCAATTTAATAAAAACAGTTACAAAAGAAAAATTAACATCAAAAGATTTCAGTTTAATTTAAATTAGGTAATAAAACACTGAAAATGGTGTTTTGATGCCGATGACTGTATAAACAGCGAAAAAGCTAGGAAAGCAGGTAGTTAAATACAGAAATAAGGTACAGGAAATATATTTAATAAAATAAACCAGGCTACAAGGTAGCTATCGTCAAAGTTTACTGAATAAAAATATAAGTTGCCGCGCTGGGCCGTCGGCACTTTGAAAATCGCAGATAAAAGGTGAGCCGTCTAGTTTCAAACCCCATCGACACTGGCTCCTGTTACCGAGCTGTTTAAAAGTAGTTTGGCTTCGCGCTACCAATTTTTACCTACCAGGGAATTTCAAAAGTATAAATAATAACTTTAGACAAAAATTATTGAGTTGAATTTTGTCATCGGACTAGTTTAATATTTTAAAATTACAGTTTTAAATCTTATTTAAATATAGTGTATTTAATATTAAATTGTTACTTATCTGCTACTCGAATTTAAGAATACAATATTTTTATTATAAAAATAAAAAATCGGTAAATTTCCTTTACTCGGAACTTCCCTTGTATGATTTTTTTCCATTTGTTCGGAATAGTGAAGTGTGACTCAGTTAACTTCAGTACATAAGTGATACATATACTTTTCATTTTTATTGGGCTCCATTTTGTTTCATGATTTTGGATTCCCACCAATATTTTACCATTTTCTTTCTACCTATGTCTCACTTAACTTTTGGGCATACTTTAAAATACATTCAATAAACAGTTTTTACATTGACACATACCGCCATTTTGTTACGTCATGTTGAATTCGTACCAGTTTATCCGATTTACACATTTAATTTTTCTACAAAATTTAGTCAATTGATCAAATTTTTTTTTGCGATGATTTTTAAAAAAAATTATTTGGCTGCTATTTTATTTCGCCATCTTAAATTGAAACCCATATTATCAGTCTTTACGTACTCCGTTGATGAAAAGCATTTAGAAACTTAATATCTGGCAAATATCTGCGAACCAACGGAGTAGGTAAAGACTGATAGTATGGATTTTATGCAGGATATAAAATCTATATACTACTGTGTTGGGAGGATGCAACAATAAAGTTGCGAAACGTCGACAATTTAAAAATAAAGTCTTGTTTCTTTTTAGTGGGTCCTAAACCCAAATAATACACATAATTAACAAGAGGATCGTTAATGAAAACCATTTAGAAACTTAATATCTGGGGAATAATTACGTGTCCTGAGGATGCAACAATAAAGTTGGGAAACATCGACAATTTAAAAAAAGACTTGTTTTGTTTACTGGATATTAACCCCAAATAATACCCACTCTAACAATTTTTTTTTATCATATTACTAGGTAATCCTCATATGACCCTTAATTTTTGGTCAAAATTTGGAGTCAATCGGGTAAGTAGTATTTAAGTTAGGTCCAGTGGCGGCTCGTCAGGGTAGGCCTCTGAGGCCGGGGCCTCACCCCCAAAATAAAGGAAAAGAGAATTTTTTTATATAACTTTTTATCTATTACCAATTAGAAATATACTTTTTAACAGTTTTACAACATAATAACATTAAAAAAAAAACAAAATATAATCCCATAATAAATATTTTAGAAAATAAATTCTGACCACATCAAAAAACCGACCGTGCAATCCGTGCAAACCCATTCCTAAAGAAAGTGCTCTCGAATGAGGCGAAATAATTTTAGCTTGGAAAGTTTCGACTTCTGACCTATTTATCAACGGCCGGTGCCGATGCCGGCGAGTCACCTGATTACGACAGAGCGGAATGGCGATTGCCGATGCACGCGTTTTCTATTGCATTCTTGAGGCGATAAATCTGTAGCTTGGATATGCTTTTATTGGTTATTTAAATCACATGACTAGCGACGTCCGACGCCGAAAATTTTAGCAATATTTAACGATAAGAGGCAAGGTAAAAAATATTCAAGAACTTTTCAAATATCTTGGTACGAAACTTATAGGTGGCTATGCGGAAGTATTTATAAAGAAAGCTTATATTGTTGGCCTTGTATTTTATTAGGTTGCGTACAACAGGGAACAAAACTGATTACCCAAAGTCGTATATTTTTTGCCACTTTATTAGGAATACCAAATTATTTCCACCAATCACCAAAACGGTCTTTTGTGCTTAATCAGATAGTAGGTAAAAGAATTCCGCGAGCTGTAGAAACGCGATGGTATACACGGTCTAAAATTTTAAACTTAGTGGCTAATGAATGGGACAATTTAATTATAGTATTTGAAACTATTATTAATGACTTAAGTTCTGGAACAGAATCTATTAATGGTGCAAAAGGATTTCTAAAGCATTTTAATGATTTCGAATTTTGCCTTTTAACGCATATTTATAAACAAATTTTTAGTTGCACTGATGTACTGTTTCAAATATTACAGTTAAAGCATTTAGATATAAATTACTGCATTTCGCAAATAAACCTTGCCAAGCAACGAATTATTGAATTTAGAAACGAGGACCATTTCAAAGAACTTTTCAATATTGCTAAAAAAGCCACTATTCTGCCAACTAACACACGTCGAGGGCAATGTTCTAGCGACTTTGATATTTTTACTAAATATAAAATATTATATTTCGAAATAATAGATTGTATAATTCTTCAATTAGGGACGCGGTTTGAAAATTTAAATAATTTAAATTTCTTTGCTTTAGTCGATTGCACAAAATATTCGGAATATGTTAAATGCTTTCCAGACGACTTATTAAATAATTTATTAAAAAATTATCCAAACATTTTTGACAGAGATAGATTAAAGAATGAGCTTTCTGTATTATATAGGGATGAACAATTTTCAAATTTAGATGTCGAAAAAAGTCTAGCTTTGTTATTTAAAGATTTTAAAGCAATTTTTGCGGAAGCATATAAGCTTTTTAATTTAGTTTTAACTATTCCCGCAACAAGTGTATCGGCCGAACGAAATTTTTCATGTCTTATACGGATCAAAACCTACCTAAGAAACACAATGACACAAGAACGGCTTTCGGGTTTAGCAATGATGTCAATAGAGCAGGAATTACTGTCAGAACTTAGTGAAGACCAAAACTTTTACGACCAAATTATAGATAAATTTGCAACCTTAAAAGACAGACGTATAGATTTAATGTACAAAAAGTAGTTTTTTTATCTTATTTCATACAACTATTTATTTTAAGTTTTAATAAACTAAATTATGTTTTTATTATCGCAATAACCGCTATATTTTAGTGATAGCTGTACATATTTTACTTGTTTTGTTTACTTTTTATTTACTTTTTTTAGAGTTTATTTTTTTAGTTTTTAATGGTTTAGTAGGGCTATTGGCGATGACTTCCATTAAAAAAAAAAACGTCAACGCGTCGCAGAATAATACCTCATGGGTGACGTGGAAATTTATTCACATTTAAACAAAATTAACCTCATGTAGCCTCACCCTTCAATATACTCACGAGCCGCCACTGGTTATGTCGCGAACTAATAGACAGACAGACAGACCGACAGACCAAACGACAGAATTAATAAAAAATGTTTCTTACAACCATCTACAGAGCAATATCTAATAGGCATATTGGCTCATATTTGTCAAAGAAATAAAAAAATAGCTCAATAACAAACTGGCGCGATCACGGAGCCTAAATAACTGTGTATGTGCCGGTCACGTGTTCAAGTGCTTCAATTTATATTTTTATTCAGTAAACTTTGCCATCGTTTTCTTAAGAGTTTTATAAAATCTTACAAAAATATTTAAAGTTTCGGCTGCCAATTTAAAAAGTGGAATGTTCTCGTTTTTAAACTAGCAATATAAAAAAACGTAGACTATATGACAAAACGATTCGGGTCCCCTATATGCAAATGCCGACAATAACTGCTGACTAAAACAAATAAAAAAGATCATCCATAGTTTTCTTTGGGCTCCATTACACAACATCGCCGGACCCCTATCATCAGTGAGCACCATGCATTGCGGGGGATAGCGAGGATATAGCTGTTTCACTGTACGAAATTGATTAAGAGTAATGAAGCTCCTGCATTAATTCACGAAAATCTGTTAGCAACCATCATGCTGACTAACTTTTAATATTCCATTTTTTTTCTCATCTTACATGTACAAGAAAAGAAGGGTCAAGCAAATTGATACAAATGTGACCACTTGCAAATATCCTGGTAGATATGTTCTTTTCGATACTTACACTCCCATTAATAAAATTAGTATCAATTCAATAAAAACAGTTATGAAAGGAAAATTAACATAAAAATATTTCAGTTTAATTTAAACTAGGTAATAAAAAATGAAAAGGCTACCAAATAAGGTAGTAAGATAAGTGTCGCAATTATTGTTAAATTATTCTTTTAAAATTGTCAATGTGTATTACAGTTTATTGTCAAAATCATGTGTCTTAACACTTTGCAATTTTTTACACTTTAAAAAGCTACAAAATATAAATAGTATAAATTATGCAACCCTTTATCTTTCAATTTTACTTTTATTTGTCTTTTTAATAACAGAATCAGATTTGACTTTAACCAGAACTAATCAAGAGTGGCAAACTATGAAAGTGGAAGCCAATGTTTTCAAAATTTATTTATTCAACTTTTAGATCCTTGCAGAGTTCAAATAAAGTTAGTTTTTGAACAAGAAAAGACAATTAAATGGTAATTTGGCTGCTAGTGATTTATAAAGATATAAATTGCAAAATAAATAAATAAATACCACAAGAAATGTATTAACAGTTCCCACACTCTTTTCTCTCGAGATACATACAATGAGTATTTAGCATTTTAGTTTTATTATTTGGAAAATATGGTATTAAGAGATGTTTTAAGTTTTGTAAGTTTACTGATTTAGCGTGCTTTGATGATGTGACGAGAATTTTTGGAAAAATAAAATTTAAAACAGGATTTCTGTACAATTTAAGAAAATAATTTCAACATTTCGTGCAAAGGTAAAAAATATTTAACATAGTTTGTATCTATCTAAAAGAATGATAAAACCCCAGATTTGCTTTAAAAATATTTATTGTCCCATTGGATCTTACTCGATCTGAATGCCCAAATAAATAAAATATAAAAACAGCTCTGACATTAAAAAAAAACAACTGCTCATAGAATATTCATTATTTTTTAGGAAAATCTATTTCAACTTTTAATTTTATTTTCTCTAAATGTATACCTAATACGTAGATATTATTTGTTTTGGACAAATTCAAATATTTTTACTTTAATAATAAAATTTATTTTTTTCTTGAAATCGTTATATAAAAAGCAGAATAAACTACTAGTGTATAATTTTATTCGACAGAAATAAGGTTTTGAAGAAATCCAGAATGTATGACAGTTAAAAATATTTCATAATAGGCACGACCTGGTAAAATTAACATGCCACTGGTCAAAACTGGTCCTAAATGTATTAGAAGTCTGTTCCATATTTAAGAGTTGAAATCATCACATACATAAAACCATACTACATAATGTAACCAATATTGTATATAATATCTTGTAACTTGTAGTTATCAAAATATTCTAAAACTTTAAATTTTCAACCCGTGTACAAAAAAATATCCAACAAAAATTAAGTTTATTGTCATTTAAAATTTTTGAAAATGTAATAGTCAACAAATATAAATATTGGATTGCTATTGCTTGCTAGAAAAAAATGGCGTTATTTTCGTTGGTCTGTTTTATTTTCCCACTCTCGTAGTTTAACTTAATTATTAATATATATTATTAATAAATAACGACATATTCTATTTTAAAGTGGTCAACTCTACAACTCCGAGGTTTTCATATTTTTAAAAACAATTCTATTTTTTTCAAATTCCTCATATTTTTGCCGGAACTTTGAGAGCCAAAAAAACATTCATTTGCCTTTTACTTTTTAGTTAAATTAGTTCGAATAAAAAAAATAATTTGAGAATTAGAAAGTATTAAGTTTTAAATTTATGAGAAAACTTTTTCAATAAGCACAAGAATAACACCAGGAAAATCACTTACAATAAAATCGACTACAAATTTATAAAAATAAGAAAAAAACAATCTGCTCAAAATTTTTCCACTTACCAAACTTCCCGCTAATTCCGTAGAAGAAGTCCCCCAGGTATCAGTATGTAGTGGTCTGGCGGCGTGCTGTCAACGTCGGCGGCGTGCTACTGCCGCGGTGAGGCTGCCGGAGTCCCACCGCCTCGTCGGTGTTGTCGGACAGCCTCTGACTCGGACGCCAACGTCGCGGGATACTCTTCGCGCTCTACCTCGCGTCTGCGCCCCCCACCTGATCTTCGGGGGGCCCCTGATGCTATGTCCCGTCCCGCCCTAAAGCCCCATTGGCTCAAGACGCGTGGTACGCCACTTGTTGAAACTCCGGAGTTCGTATCTTTTACCACTTCTTTTACGGTTCACCCTCCTGACCCACTAATATATTACTAAGAAAAAGCGGGGGCATATTTTATGGAATTATGTCTTGGGAATGGACTCTACCATAGGAAGGCTGTGGCTCATGCTTAAGGAATTGCTGCAAAAAAAAAAACACATCTGACTTTCAAACAACCCGAGTATCCACTTACTGGTATAAGTTGATGCGTCAAAAGCTATAGATAAATCAGGAAAGTGATCTTAAATCTCATGTTTCTCTTTCGAGGCCTTGACTTAGAAATTTCACAAGGAAAGAAAGTTCAACGTTTTTACTTTTCACAGTGAAAAATTGTCTTATGAATTAAATTTTGACATCTTAACAATTCATAACTTACAATATTTATTTATTTACTTATTTATCTATGTATATTTATGTATTTATTTATTTATTTATTTATTTATTTATTTACCAACAAGTGGTCTATTTACAAAGTAGCATACATAAAAGTAAAAGAATAAATATAAAAGAAAATATAAGTTATTCAAAAGTAACAGTACCGAAAATAATATAACAAGTAAAATTCGCAGACAATAAAGAATAAACAATAAACAACATGTTACCATAATTACTGGTTTTATTAATTTGCCAACCTATATGCCTTTCACTGCCCTTAAAAACTCTGTAATAAAACTAAAAAAATCTATTATGCGATTCCAATTTGGCAACCTAACTCCGCGACTAATAAACGAATTGATGCCATAGGTCGTTGTGTGGGTTGTCTCAAAAAATAGGTCACAATTGCATGTAGGTCTAGCTGAGACATATAAGTATATTTTTTTGAAGAAATGCAGGACATGATGCATCAGTCAAGACCTTAAGGAGCTTGGGGTCCAACTCTGCCTCAAAGCTCTGAGAAACCAATTGGTATGTTAAATTAAAACGATAGCTAACGAAGTAACTTGCGCTGAACACGATTAATTATATAAAGTTGGTAATTGGTAGACCAAACACATGACGCGTACTCGGGAAATGGACGTACCAGGTAACAATAAAGGGTACATACAGGGTATTTCAAAACAAATGCGAAAAGGGGGTGATTCTTGAGTTCATTTTACGACAAAAACTTCATATGAACATGTGCTCTAAACATCATAACTTTTGAGATACAATGTGTTAAACTTTTCAGAAAAAAATTTGTTTATTATAATCTTTGAGATAACATTGTAGATATCTCAAAATACAAGAGTTCTAACCACACTACACCACAACTTGTTACATTCTGGGCCCGCGTTTCGCTAACCTAGTTGGCATCATCAGTAGATGATATAAACTGAGTTTATATCATCTGCCACTATCGATATATCGATATTTTTGGTTTACTATTGTTATTCGATATATCCCTGACCTATCGATAACTATCGAAAAATCGATAAAATGCTCATCTTTAACCCCGACAGGCCCTACAACTTTACAAGCCAAGAGGAACCCTTCAATTTCAGATTTCAAACCGGCTGATTTATGAAAAGAGAATGTCAGTTTAATTCACAATTCCAGTGCCTCAATAGTTCGATAGAAAACGCAATTTCAAGGTGATCATGAAGAAGCAACTGCTGTTCTGATGCTTTGGATTGAGTTTCGATTTATCGTGGCTCCATACGAGCAATCGAGTCTCGGTCGTTCATTTCTGTTGAAAATGTATAGCCAAGTTCTTTTGTCGCTACAGTGTAAAATTCGAAGTAGATGTACTGCACTATTGGTAGCCTTACAAGTCAGACAGATGCCAATACTATTGTGCTTCCATTCCAAACTTAAACAGCCTAGTCTACCCTAATGATGAAATAAGCAAATGCTGGAGAGCGAGGAACGTAAATAGATGCGACGATCAAGATGCATTATCTTTGCGTGTATTCACGTCTAGTTCCTTAGGCCTCGTCCTGCCTTCACTTAATAACCTCAAATGAATATAGTAAAATAGGGACAGTAAGCATGTTCGTAGCAGCTGTTTTATTCTTCCCGGAAATTTCTATATTTTATGGAATCGCTGCCTATACTTGCTTCTTAAGACCTCATTTACCTACCTTGTGTCATTCATAAGCTGTTGCTGACACCTAAGGATTTATAAAACTCGAGGTTCCAAATGGCCAAGGAGACCTCCATTTCAGAAGCGTTCCAGTTCAAATTTCCAAACCGGCCCTTTTGAAGTTTTAAAACTGCGTACTTATCTGGACCAAACTCCATTCCAATGTCCGGGGTGTATTCTTGCACTGTTTTCCGAGACTGTTATAAATCTTGGTCACTTGAGGCATTGAGCTTAAGATCACCCAGAAAGTAGATGTGTAACCTTGCGGGTGCGATTTCCACGAGGTCCGCACATTTAACGACGGATCTTACGAAGAGACATCGCAACGAGACACAAAAAAGTAGAGGACTAACCGGAAATACACCTATTATGAAAGTGACTAGTTCTATAATAATTTTATTTGATCTCGATGTCATAAGAATCTTGATTTTCAGTATGGCATATCTGCTCAGTACAAATCAGTACTGAATATGGCACTGCAAAACAACGTAGAACTTGAAACAACAGAACATGTGATGTGGTATCGAAAACTTTTTTGGAGTCGATCCAAACTATCGACAAATTCCTCTTATGGTAGATTCTTGTGTAATTCATCTATCCCATCTATAGCAAGTTTTCTCTGCAGCCTTTTGGAGTTTCCTTATTCTTCAATCCTTAGTGACAACCTCAAACTATTCAGTATTTGTGGGTATAAAATCAACATAAAAAAATTTAAGGCCATGTATTCGCTCGATATTTTTGTTCTCCCTTTAACTACCGTCCGTGAATATTCATTCAAGATGACTATGGATGCTGGAAAATTTCTTCCACCAGAAATTGTTAAGATCATCCGATGGTGGGGCGGAATAGTTTTTCGTTCCTTCGATAGCCATTTTTAGCTTTTTTTCACCTCCTCTTCAGGTATTATTATTATTATTATTATTATTATTATCGAAATTGACAATCAATTTCTCAACAAATGTTGGGTTCTAAGCCTATCTCGGCTGCATGCATCAAAAGGAGTGGGCTGGTTTCTGTTAGTTCTATATGTTATGATGATGTTGTCACTTGCGAGATTGAGAGGAGAGTACTAGTTGTCACTTAAGATCACTATGCGGTGGAGGCTTGTTGGTGAAGAAATCTCTCAATTTTTGCAGCTGCCGGGAGTGCGAATTGGTGAAGTCAACAAGTCTCTGCGTGGTAAGGTCATTAGGAGAGTTGATGACCTTGGATGGTGTGACTTGTACTTGGTCATTAAGCGTGTAGTTCGCTGTAGTCCCTCTAGCTCCGTCTTAGTCCATTTCAAGATTCCGAAACTGTAAGTCAGCACGGGTACAGCAGAGGTGTTAATTGCTGTAATGAGATTTCCGGCGTTCAGTTCTGTCTTCAGAAGAGCTTGCACTCTTTGAACGTACTGATGGTTTATCTTGTTCTTTCCTTGCTTATCTTGGAGCAATCTAGCTTGTTATTAATATTATTATTATTATTATTATTATTATTTTCTGTGTGTATACAGCTGGACTTTTACCAGATGCAGACTAAATTCAAGACTTCTAGGTTGTCTATTGATACAAAATTGTAAAAATGT
The DNA here is from genome assembly GCA_030620095.1 of Kuschelorhynchus macadamiae. Lineage (NCBI taxonomy): Eukaryota > Metazoa > Arthropoda > Insecta > Coleoptera > Curculionidae > Kuschelorhynchus > Kuschelorhynchus macadamiae. The sequence continues at coordinate 719,998 of JAUTXW010005118.1, forward strand.
TTTGAATTCTAAAGGTGATCAGTATTACAGCTTTTTGGTTAAGAAAGTTTTCAATCAGGTCTGTTGAGACAATACCTGTGGTAGAGATGACTAGAGGGACAACAAACAGATATTTTTTAATCCCCATATTCTAGGTATTTCATGTTTTAAGTCAATATATTTGCGGACCTTCTGTTGAATTGTGTTTCTATCATTGTGGGTGTTTGATACAACGATATCAATTATCTATGCAGTTCCATCTCTTTTTTTAGTAATAATATATCAGGCCTGTTGTTGCTAATGGTGGTATCAGTATCAGTATTGTTCGGTCGTAGTATAGTTTGACGTCGTCATTTTCAGTGACTAGTTTTAGTCAATATTTGTAATATTGCATGGCCTCATCCTCAAGCCCATACTTGCTAGCCAAGCTGCGGTGTACTATGTTAGCTACTTGATTATGTCGGAATGTATAATCATTTTGAGAAGTAAACAGGATCCAATGATGGGTTGAATGCTTCGCTTTTTTCATGACATTTCCTACACGTACCATCCACAGCCTATGTATAATTTAATAAATATTTGCTATAATTCCTTGTAAAAATGACTTGGTCCTGTATTGCAAGCATGAATCCTGTTGCTTTGGAAAATAGCTCTCCCCTAATGAGCCAAGTGTTCGGCGCAATTTTGTCGACTTCAGGTCTGTCTAGGTCATGGACATTTTTTCCGTGAAAAACCTTGCTTTTCCGTGTATTGATTATTACCGTAAATATTATTGTTATTAACATTATTAATATTATTATTACTTGTAGGGAATTGTTAAATTTTGTTTTTAAATCGTTTTGTATTGCCTTTAATTATTTTTTCCTTCTCCCTGTATTGTAAGCAACCTATTTTGACACTGCTTTGACAGGCGTAAGTGAAAGTTACTCAACAAGGTCTTGGTTGCCCTTAACGACATATGTAAATCAACTTACATCCCTAGGGAAATAGTAATCTAAAATTATTATAAAAAGCTTTAATTTTTGATTTCATCAACATATTTCAAAAATCCGGTGAGATTAATTGAAATGAATATTAATGCTACAATTATTACAATTATTCAAATTATTAACAAAATTTGAAAACACGTTTTCTCGTTTCTTCTCGATGTGTATTACATTTTCTGACTCCACAGATCCTTCATTTCTAACCAATGTTTCTGTCACTGTTGAAGGACTGCAAGAGACTTCTGGCTGGGTCTTATTGTATAAAATTGTATTCGCTACTTCCTTTTTATTATTGAGGCTCTCAACTGCATAACTTTCCGCAATAGTAGCGGATCCACCATGTCGTTTATGGCTGATACATTAGCTCCAGTATTTGCTAATAAAGTTGCTGATTCTTCTAAAAGAGTGTCCAGTATACATTCTGAAATTCTGAAACTTTGGAAATTTGACAATTCTACTTGGAATTGACGAAAACGTATTTTTCCCGAAAGGCTGGTTTAACCACTTTCCATTTTGATATCGCATAAAGAAGCGCGGATTAATAGTCGTCATGTGGGATCTTGTATCAATGTACTTTTGAATTATTTTGAAATGACAAACCTGAGTGTCGTCACTTTTTGTCACTGTAAATGTACGTGACATTCCATTTCTGAAGTCAGAAATGGCCACAATTATGACTTCTTGACTTATTTTAACAATGTCCATTTTCATTTCACATAGAGTTCATTGGAAAGGCATGCTCTAGCAACTCCCATTACCATTATGACCTTCATCAATAAGTATATATCATCGGAAGCTTCAAGCATGAACTTATTTACATCTTCCCTGTTAAACACATTCGATTTTTTGGGTCTATAACCATCATTTTTTCTTTTCAAAAATGCTCGAAGTTTTGGATACTTAGAAATATCTATATTTTCCTCTATAAAAAGGGTGGACTTCAACATCGAATATTTACACCAGAAGCTTGATGGGGACTTCAAACAAGGTTTCTGAGACTGCAGTAGCCGTCTTGCTTTGGAACCAATTTTTTTAAAGGATTTATATGGTGCCTCATACCTTTTTTTCGACTTTTCCGGTAGTAAAGATATACTAGCAATATTCTGTCTGAAACATCCATTTTGTCCATACAGGATCAAACAATTCAACTTCTTCAAACTTTTCGCTATGAATTGTCAACTTGACGTGGCTGATAAAATAAAAACTGCTTGTGTTGCTCTATCAACGGATCACGGCTGCCTTCATAATTTAATGAGAATGCTATCGAATGTAATGATAATGAAAATCCAAAAATATATTCAGCATTTTCTTGTAAACATACAATACAGGGAGGGGGGAAAATGGGATGTAACTACATTAACCAGTCTCGAACTTTTTTGCCAGTCCTCGCTATCGCTTGGGCGCAAACTCGTCCTCGACTGGTAAATGTTACTTACATCCTTTATAGTATAAATAACTATTGCAACTTTGTTAATGATGAGTAAATATTTATTTATACTATGCGCGATGTAAGTAACATTTATCAGGACGACTTTGTGCCCGAGCGATAGCGAGGGCTGGCAAAAAAGTTCGAGACTAGTTAATGTACTTACATCCCATATAGTATATAACATTTTTAACACTCCCTGTATTGTATGTTTACAAAAAAATGCTGGATATATTTTTGGATTTCCATTATCTTTACATTCGATTAATTCTCATTAAATTATGAGGGCAGCCATGATCCGTTGCCAGAGAAACATAAGCAGTTTTTATTTTATCAACAACGTCAGGTTGACAATTCATAGCGAAAAGTTTGAAGAAGTCAAATTGTTTGATTCTGTATGGACAAAATGGATGTTTCAGACATAGAAGAATCAGCGAATATTGCTTGTTTACCTCTACTACCGGAAAAGTCGAAAAAAAAGTATAAAGCAGCATATAAATCCTTTAAGAATTGGTGCCAAAGCAAGACGGCTACTGCAGTCTCAGAAACCTTGTTTTTGGCGTATTTCCACGAAAAAAGTGCTATATTGAAGTCCCCATCAAGCTTATGGTGTAAGTATTCGATGTTGAAGTCCACTCTTTTTATAGAGGAAAATAGGTTTTCGTCAATTCCAAGTAAAATTGCGAAATTTCATTGAGAACGTCAAAATGTATACTGGACATTCTTTTAGAAGAACGTCGGCAACTTTATTAGCAAATACTGGAGTTGATGTATTAGCTATCGCGACATGGTGGATGGAAATCCGCTACCATTGCGGAAAGTTACGTAGCTAAGAACCTCAATAATAAAAAGGAAGAAGTCTCTTGCAGTGCTTCAACAGGGACAGAAACATTGGTTAGAAATGAAGGATCTGTGGAGTCAGAAAATGTAATACACATCAAGAAGCAACGAGAAAACGTGTTTCCAAATTTTGTTAATAATGTGAATAATTATAATAATTGTACCATTAATATTCATTTCAATTAATATCATCGGATTTTTGTAATATGTTGATGAAATAAAAAATGAAAGCTACTTATAATAATTTTAGATTATTATTTCACTAGGGATGTAAGTTGACTTACGTCCTGTCGTTAAGGGCAACCAATACCTTGTTGATTAACTTTCACTTACGTCTGTCAAAGCAGTGTCAAAATAGGTGGCTTACAATACAGGAAGGGGAAAAACAATATTTTAATATTCCATGCGTTTTTCTAAGGCACATGACATTTTTCGTCCCACGGACTGAAAATTTTAAATGTTTTGAAAACGAAATCTCGTAAATTAGTACTACAAAGGAAAATTACAGTTTTGCAAAAAATGTTTAGGAGCGAGGATTAACTTTGTGATGCTTACGAACACATATTATAGCGATCGCTGGCTGTCGACTTTTCTAACATTATTTAAATTGCAGACGACCAGGTTACGTAATGCAATTATGTTGTACGTCATCAAATGGACCACTTTCTAAAGTTAACCAGTTTTTAGAGGCACTTTGCTGTATGCTTTAAGCTTAAGCTTATTATAAACTCACTTACAGTCAAACAAAACGCAGGGTAAAAGAATACGAATGCACTCATCTTGAAACTATACAGGGTGTCCAAATTTCGATGCTTTTACGGGGTATCTCGGCTATTTGAAAAGATAGAGACTTGCGGTTTTCGCAACATATGCTCGATTTTTGTGAAACTAAAGATGTCGTAAACAAAATTTCCCAGCCCGCTTCGTTTCTAAGATACAGGATGATTTTGAAAATACGGCATTTTGGGACCCTCCTTGTAGCTCGCTTACCGTTTGAGATTTCAACAAAGTAAAAACTGATTGTTACGCAGTTTTTTACGCAGAATCCAGTGGTGTAGTCAGATTTTTTTTATCACCTAAAATTTTTTAATTATTTACCAATATTATGTTTTTTTTAATGGGACACCCTATATAATGGTTGAGGGTTCGATAGGTTTTTTTTTAGCTTTAAAAATATATATAATTTATGGTATTGATTTAAAAAAAAACCCAATTTTTACACTTTAAGGAAATTTAAACAAAAATCAAAGTGGCCATGGATAAACAAATAAATAAGCAATTGTATATGAATGAAAACCTGTCAAATTTGGTAAGTAATACCTAATTGTTGAGTTTTTACCTCGTTATCTTACTTTTTTAATATTTATTTATTTCCTATTTATATTTTCTTGCTAAAAATGGCTGAAAGGCGAAGTTACGAAAATTTTGAAAAGTATGATGTTAGTTTGTTACATATAGTCAAATGAAAATAATATTGAGGCTGCCGTTTTTTATTATAACAGGTATGTAGGTATCTAGTTTACTAGTAGTTAGTAAGTAGAAAGTTTTTACATCTGGGTATTTATTTTATTTATTTAAATTAATTTTCCACGAATGTCATTGTCCTAACTATCGTTTTTCTTATAATTATTAAGACAACAATTAGGATCTAAAAGGTGAAAGTAATTTTAGGTATCCTGAGCGACGACAGCCTTTTGCAACAATATTTTCAAGACTGAATAAAAATTTGGATGATTATGGAGCGTTTATCCAGCCACGACGAAAATCATATAATAAAGAAAATCGCGAAAATGATGAAATCAACGTCGTGGCCTATGTCGAGGCGAACCCTTCAGTTTCATGTGGAGCTATTGAAGCTTAAAGAAATACACATTTTTTCCGTACAAAGTAAACATGGTGCAGCACTTGCACCCTGGCGATGACGAACATCGATTAAATTTTTGCAATTGGGGCAGAGAAAATGTAATTTTCCAAAGATGGTTATATGGTCTGATGAAGCACACTTTTCAAGTGCTGGTATTTTTAATCGACAAAATACCAGATACTGGCATCGGGAAAATAAATATTTAGTATTTGAACGGCAGCAACAAGGTCGATTTGGCTTTAGTGTTGCATGCTACATTTTGAGCACACAACTCGTTTATCGAATATATGAAGGAGGTCTCTCAGGGGTTCATTACCTAGAAATATTGCAGGAGGTAATACTGGTATGTAGGTATCTAGTTAACTAGTAGTCAGTAGGTAGAAAGTAGTTCGAAGTTTTACCTCTGGGTATTTATTTTATTTATTTAAATTAATTTTCCACGGATGTTATTGTCCTAACTATCGTTTTTCTTATAATTATAAAGAGAACAATTAGGATCTAAAAGGTGAAAGTAATTTTAGGTATCCTGAGCGACGACAGCCTTTTGCAACAATATTTTAAAGACTGAACAAAAATTTGAATGATTATGGAGCGTTTATCCAGCCACGACGAAAATCATATAATAAAGAAAATCGCGAAAATGATGAAATCAACGTCGTGGCCTATGTCGAGGCGAACCCTTCAGTTCCATGTGGAGCTATTGAAGCTTAAAGAAATACACATTTTTCCGTACAAAGTAAACATGGTGCAGCACTTGCACCCTGGCGATGACGAACGTCGATTAAATTTTTGCAATTGGGGCAGAGAAAATGTAATTTTCCAAGGATGGGTATATGGTCTGATGAAGCACACTTCTCAAGTGCTGGTATTTTTAATCGACAAAATACCAAATACTGGCATCAGAGAAAACGGAAATCATTTTCAGTAATTCTCGTAAATAATAAATAAGAAGTAAATTAAACCATTAAGTATTTGTTTTGCTAAAGCTATTAAAGCTTTATATTAAAAAGTTTACGTTGAATTGTTAAATTGTTGAGTTGTTATGTTAAAATTGTTCAATTTAAATTGTTAAATTATTGAAATGTTATGTCGAAATTGTTCAATTTAAATGGTTGAAATGTTGAATTGAATTGTTATATACTTGTTACTTGTTTTTGATGTTTTCTTAAAATTGTTATTAATGTTTGGTAATATATTTATATTACTTAAAAATTTAGCATAAAATCTTAGAATTAATTTATAACATCCAATGTGAGTGCGGTAATTCGTACATTGGAGGAACAAAACGCTCTCTTAGCATAAGAGCCAATGAGCATTTTAATTCTACACAAAAGAGGATATATTAAAACCTGGCACTTGATCAAACCAAGCTGAATGCAGTAGTTATGAGCTAAAATTCGCATAGGGCGCAGCACTGGTGAAAACCAAATTTGGCAGAAGCAGATTTCATAGATAGGAATTAGAAAGTTTTCAGGTAGCCTAGCGCAGATATTTCAAACGTATGGTAGCCAATTCTTGCTTAAAATAACCTCCTTGTGACAATTTATGTTTAAGTTTCTTCAGTATCAAACAGAGCTATCAATCCGTGATCGGTTGAACTAGGTGAAATGTTATATGCATAGTCTGCATTGCCTGGCCTTGACACTGGCTACTTTTTGATACTGACCAAGGCCCATTTATTACCTCGATCAGACGAGGGGTTAAGCTTGACGTTTTCGTTGTTATAGTTGTCAGTTGTGTTGTCTAGAGTACTTGTTTACTTCCTCAAGTGAAAGTTTTAAGACATTTGAATGGATTAATAAGGAAGAGAACCAAAATAACCGAAAAACTATTGAAAATAATTACAAACAGATACAACAGCATAAACTTAGATGCCGCAAGAGTGTTCTTTAGACAAAGGTTGTTTATAAGAATGAAATATTTAAATGAACTGGCGGAGTTTACTGAAAATAGTATACCTATAGTTAAAAAAATATGAAAAATACCCTATAGTGTGTTCTGGGTTGATATCTTGGTACCGGTTAGTTAGTTAGTAGGTATATAAGTCATATATACTAATATTTATATTTAAACTTTTTCTCTGTCTCCAATCATTATCACCAAAAACGACAACAAACCACTGAGACACCTTGTATAAAAAAATGTTTTAAAGTTATACAACCATTTGTCATGCTAAAACTTTTTACAAGAATATTTTTTTGAGACTTTAAAAATACACAATAGTTTTTCAAATACGATGTGAACTTTTTGAAATGCACTCAGCAAAAAAACTTGGTTAAAATTTGAACCACCATCCCTAAACATAAGTTTAAAATTATAATAACTTATATCTTGATGGCTGCATATTATTGTAACAAAAAAGTTTCAATTTGAACAAAAAAAGATCATTATATGTAATAAAACGCACACAGAACAGATTTGGACAATGCCGTGCTAAAGCAAGCCGGTCGCCGAATTACGTAGATCGCTCACATCGATGAGGGGATAGGTCAAGATCGCTCGAGGCTACCTATAGAGTTATTGTGCCTTGGGTACTGACACCTGACCTTCACTAGTGGCTTTTGGATCTAGTTTGGGTCCTGTACTGAACGTGCCCAATAGTTGTACTTACAACTATTTGTTGTAAGTACAGCTATTAATTTTTTAGCTAGTTTAATTTTAATTTTTACTTGAAAATTGGTTTAAACCTAATTAGATCTTTATTTATTTTATAAATATGTTGTTTTATTTTATTTAGCTTACAACTTACTTTTTCAAATAATTATTTAATTTAGTACCAGGAACAAGTAAGTGCCTATAAAATCTAAGACCTTTCAGTTTAGGCAGTCATCAAACTGGTGGCGCTCACTTTAATTCCTTTTTTTTATTGTTGTTTTTCCCCACGCCCTATTCTCGGAATAAATTAGCTAAGGGCCTTGTTTGCACTAAGGTTGACCACTTAACTTTCAAAGTCGTTATAAAAAAATAATTACAACTTAGAAAGTGGCAGTTGAAAAGACCTTGCCAAATATATGCTGCTGGATATATCTTTTCATTTAATATTTTTCCTCAAAATAACGCCCAGCCGTTATCTTGAAAATTGCAATGACGAAACAGTCACAAATAAGAAGTATCGAAGCTACTATTAAAAGAACAAATTTCGAGTTTTCATCTGGACTGCTTCAAAAAAATAAAAGGGAAGGGCAGTGGCGGCTACTCAGGTGAAGTAGGGGAAGTAGGTGAAGTGCTACTTCACCAGGAAAAATAAACAAGCAAACTATATTTATTATACGTCTCTTAAAATTTTAGTTTTTACATTCATTTATTCACCTAATTGGTAAAAAATAAACAGTACATCTCCAATAAATATTTTACTTGACCGTTGGCGGCATGTCTTTATAATAACAGATATAACAGTGGCGCAAACCATTCGACTTTGCTGGAGGTGCTATGTTTAGTTTACGATTTTCCTACTACGTTGCTATGACAACGCGTTCGCGATGACATCGACCGCATGGACGATTAATGCAGTACACTACACCCACGTGTCGTTCAGATTGGGGTGGTTGTTTACTTCTATTTTCGCGGATTTCGCTGCAACCGGTTAGTTCCTTTGCAGTTTGCTTGACTGTTTTGTGTTATATCTATTTATGGTGTTGTTACAACTTTATTTGGTGTCGGGTTTATTAATTTACATTACTGATGAATCCGATCACGATTGTGGTTTGCATTTAATCGATGGAAGGAACAAGATCAGAGTTTTAATCGTCATCCTGGTTTTCGGCGTACAAATGGTTATGTAGTGGTCAAATATTACAAAAATTGTTTTGTTGGCCTTGTTTACTAGTTTCCAATAAATATTCAGTGTGGAATACGGAAGGATTTGCAGGTATGTTAAATATATGGAGGTCTTTACATAAACATGAAGACTCGGCGGAGCATTTAAAATGCGAATTAATGCTAAAAACATTTGTAAAAAATCAAAGCACTATAGCTGACACTTTAAAAGAAAATGCTAAACCATATAAAATACATTTTAACGAAAACGTCCGATTAAATAGACTATTTATGTGCTTGGTAATTGACGCAGTTTTGTACCTTGCAAAAGAAGAGTTAATCTTTCGCGGCCATGATGAAAGCAGCAAGTCAATAAATAGGGGGAATTTTAAAAAGCTTTTTGGTTTATTAATATCGAAAGGTTCCCAAGAACTAAAAGATCATCACAAAAAAATTAAAAATGTTTTCACTGGTGACTCGAAAACTATTCAAAACGAAATAATTAATTATTAATTGAATTTAATTGAATGCATTTCTGATTATTTAAATGATCATGTAAAAAAATGAAATAATGAATACACAGTTTTTTTCTGTGCAAGTGGATGACACCACTGATATTACGCAAACCTCCCAGTGCTCCATAATTTTAAGATACGTTAATTCAAAAGGTTCAGTAGTGGCGAGATTCTTAGGATTTTATAATGTTAGCTCCGATAGAACGTCGGAGAATTTATATTCTCTATTGGATCAAATTTTGGACCAATTTGACTATAAACATAAATTAACAGGGCAATGTTACGATGGCGCAAGTGTGATGTCTGGCCATCTAAATGGCCTTCAAAAAAAAAGAAAAAGCGTCGCAGGCTGTATTTGTCCTGATGCAGTTTAAAAATATTTATAAATGTCGAATTTTTTTGCAAGCCTTAGTGGTATTCCCTGATTTTTTCATCACTCAGCCAAACGAATGCTCTTACATCTGCATCTAGGAGGCATATACCAACAATTACAGAAACTCGTTTTTAGGTGAGATGAACGATTTTGAATTCACGTTTCTGGCATTAGTGTTTAATGACATTTTCTCAATCACGGACATACTATTTGACGTTCTTCAAAAAAAAAACGATTGACATTCATTTTTGCATATTTAATATAAAACGCTGTCGTGAGGCGCTCTGTAAAAAAAGAAATGAACGTTTTTTTAATGCCATGTTTGATAGAGCAAATTCTAATACAGAAATAAATCATTACAAACGTGAGCTTGTTAAGTTTTCACCTGAAGAAATTATGATGAATGATTGAAATGACACTAAGCTTTTAACACTCTGAAAAACTTACATTTTTATGCCTGGCAGATTCTGCTAAATTTTCCGAATATAGTTTAAATTTTCCGACTAGCCCGTTTGAAAATGTGTTACACTTATATAGGGAAATATTTTCAAAAAGTCAACGACTTAAAAATGAGCTTGGTCTTATTTTCGCCAATGACAGTAATTGGAATATATCACTGCAAGAGCAAGTGAAAAAAATTAGTGAAAATAAAGATATTTTAACCAAAGCATATAAAGTGTTTCCCTTATTTTGACAATACCGTCGACAAGTGCTTCAGTGGAAAGAAGTTTTTCTTGCCTTAAAGGTGTAAACACTTATTTAAGAAATACAATATTTCACAAAAAGACTTACTTCTCTAGGCAATATTTCAATTCAAAAGGAATGTCTGGAGGAGATTAGGGCAACACATCCATTTTATGAGGATATTATAAATAAATTTGCTGCTATGAAGGATAGGAGAATTGATTTAGTATACAAAATATAGGTAAGTCGTAAAAAAATATTCTACCCCTTCCACATATAAAAAAAATTCTGGAAAAAAAATTATTGCGATATTTTCTTGCTTCATTTGCACTTCACTTACTCTTTCACCCGCGAGCCGCTATTGGGGAAGGGGGACTTCAAATTACACCATCCAGTTGAACATCTTAAGATCTTCTGTTCGTCAAAAGAACTACTAGTCAACCAACAATTTATTGAAATTTCTCAATGTCCGTCCATTAGACTAAATTCGCAATTCTTAGAATAAGAATCGTCCCAGTTGATAATGCAAAAAAGATTATTTAAGAGAAAATATTACTTCCACTTTCATGAAACATCGTCGCTCGTTAAATAACTTTTCCTAAAATCGTAAGGCTTTCAGCAAATATTAGCTTGTTCCTCTTTTCAGCACGGTAACTCAACGTCGTTATCTGGAGTCCTGTTGTTGCATCTTTTCTGTCATTAGCCTTTTCTATACTTGACACGATCTTTACGGGTATATAGAGCATGATTAAGTGATATTTGTTTACTTTTAGGTTGACACGTTTTTATATATTTCAAATTTTTTTTTTGGTTAAGATTATGCTTAACAATATTTGAAAAGTATTAAAATTGCAATTTTACATGGCCTTAATCTGAAAACTAAACTACTCTTCAATTGCTAGGAAACTAGAACAATTTTACCAATATACAAATATTAATGGAAGGAATTATTTTTATAGGGTTAGTTCCCTCGTAAAAGGGAAATATTGTAATCCTAAAAAAAACCACCCTCGCAGATATTTTCAGGTTGCCTAGTTGCCTTGCCGAAAAACATGTTTTCTCCATTCCGTCGGTCTGCCTATTGGTCTGTTTGTTCGTGGTATAGGTAAAAAACTACTTACCCGAGCGATTTTAAATTTTAGTCAAAAATTGAACGTTATATGAGAATGAAATGCTAATATTTTGCTAAATATCGAATATGTCGGAAGAAACTAGCGGTCTAGTAGAATCTTAAAAAGAATATTACTAAAGAACTGCTTATCCATATTACCTGAATATTTGCCTAAAAATGAAATATTAAGTAAGGCACTTATAAAATTTTGGCACGAATCCAAATTGGCGAGACAAAATGGCGGCTTTTGTGCAAGAATTAAATATGATACAGAGATCAACTGACAAAATTGTGATACGAATTAAACATGGTGGAACAAAATGACAGCCAAATAATCTGTTTGTATTCGAGAAAAATTTACGCATCCAAGATTTGACAGATCTTCACGTTTTTGGGGTCCCCTGATTGCCAAAAAATGAGTTCTCTCAACTCTGTCATCTATCATCATCAACTACTTATCTGATTGACTTCAAATTTTAGGCAAAATTTTGAGGCATATGAGGATGACCTGGTGACATTATGATAAAAATCCAATTTGGCGAAATAAAATCGAGGCCTAGTGAAATGTTAAAAAAATATATAATAAAAAATTAACTAGGTATCCAATTTATCTCAAGTATTGCACAAAAGTCAACTATTACATTAGAATGACCTGGTAACATTTCGATACGAATCCAAGATGGCAAAACAAAATGATGGCCTAAAATATTTAAAAACCAACCTGAGAAAACCACTTATTAGGTTGACTTTAAATTGTGGGCAAGAATTAAATGTGATATAGAGATAAGCTGATAATGGTACGAATTCAAGATAGCGGAGTTAAATGGTAGCCAAATAACCTGTTTAAAAAATGAACGTAGAAAAATCTCTTGTTCAATTTATATCAATTTTTGCACAAAAATTAGATATGATATAAGGGATACACTGGTAAAATTTTGGTACGAATTCAATATGACAAAATGAACTGAAAAAAAATAGCGGTCTAATGAATTGTTTAAGAAATCATTGTAAAAAACTTCTTATTCAATTCAACTGGTAAAATATTTGTGCGAATTTAATATGGTGCAGCAAAATGGCAGCCAATAAAAATGTTTAAAAAGACAGTATATACGTTAATAAATTGCCATCTACGGTGCCAAATTGGGTCCCAGTTCACAAATCTTAATAAAAGGAAAGGTCCAAAATGAGGAATGTTCCGAGTGATGGAAATTTGCCGATTTTTTTATGAAAACGTACCACCCTATTTGTTAAAAGGGACGAAAAGTGTAAAAGAGTTTTTAAAAACATTTATGTAAAAAAAACTACTGCAAAACCTGACTTTTACGTCATGTTTATACAGACAAGATTATAATGTATTACGATCTACAGGGTGTTTTATTTAAGACACCAAACCTCGTTTCTCGAAAATTAACGAATACAACAACATTTTGTGAAACGGGTGCTTTGGTGGGTAAAACGTAATTCTTTAAATTAAACTTTAGGAATCCTAAATTTCGAAAATAGCTTTATTATTTTTGTCAATTCTATTACTATAGTGGTTACAGTGATATACAGGATGATTCCCTTAAATTTCAAACGCTGGTTTCTCGGGAATTAACAGAGATATCAAAATTTAGTGAAAAGGAGTATTTAATTGAGGAAAATATAATATAATTTGAAGCTAAAAGAAAATTACCGTCGTCGTGGCTTCGTGGCGCCAAGAAGAAACGAAACAATTTCAAAAGCTTTAATAACCGTATTCACTAAACCAGTTTAGATTTAGACCAGAGCTAAATCTAATAGGTTTAAAATATCAATTGCAATAAAGGAACAAATACTTTTTGTAACTGTCATAATTACCAAAATGATAAAGACATAAAGAAACTGGCGAACTGAATGGTTTAATTTTCATGACAATTAGATCTGGTCTAATTTGTAGACCTTTTTAGTGAATCAGATAGTAAAATTTTAAATTTCAAATCTAGGGCTATTTCTAAGACTTTCGTTGTTTGCACCAAATTGATTGCTAAATTGATTTCTAAGTTATAGGGAGGCCTTTTTTTCAAAAAGTATTTGTTTTTAAGATATATTTTTTTATAAAAAAGAATTAGATACTTTTGATATGTTGGCAAGAGATCAAAAGTAAACAAAAATTGCTATTATTGTAAAAATATATGTTCCAAAACAACCTTAAAAAAATTATTATTGTACTAAAGAAGCCGCATATCTCATAGAATTTAAAAGTGTCTTTTGTTTTGATTTTTTTCTTGGCGTCACCACGCTTTTAGCAACGTCTGCTTAATGATTATAATTTACTTAGTTAACAATCCACTTTTTACCAAATTTTCGTTTCCTTATTAAATTGTAAGGAATCGGCGTTTCAAATTAAGGTTAAATACCTAGCCCTCTATGTCTCTTTAAGCAGTATAGATATCAAGTTGCTGCAAATAACAAAAGTGTCTTAGAAATAGACGTATTTTTGAAAACTGGCAGCCGGTTGCAGGAAGTTCAATTAAAGTTTAGAATGTGTAACGGAATGTCAAATTTGACAGCGAGTTCTGTAAGCAGCTTGTCAAATCCGAAAGCTCGGTTAAATATTCTAAACAGCAATTAAGTTTTGTGCAGGAAATTTTAAAGTTCTTGCAATTGTTTTGTCTATTCTTGGCGTCTCGATGCCTAGAGTAAAGAAGGCGACCATTTTACGTTTTGAAATTAATCGGGTAATTTTTTAGCTATGCCGTGAACAGACAGACCGACGGAATCGAGAAATGTTTTTCGTCATCTACGGGGCCTGGAACGTAAAGATCTGAAAAAATCTTGGTGGGTCAGGCACGTAGTCAGGGGGGTCTGGACCCTCCCTTCTGAAACTATGTTGGTATAGGCATGCTTCTTACCAATGTTCCAAATATTTGACCTTTTGGACCCCCCTCGCACTGATTCTGGCTACGAGCCTGAGGAGAGTGATTTTTTCAGGATTACAGTACTTCCCTTTTAAGAGAGAAGTAATAATTACAAATGTATTAAGGTACTAAAAATGACGTCCATCGACTTCAACGCATTTCCTTAATCTCCTTGCCAAATTATCAGACGCATCCGCAAGAAATTGGCAAGGGATATTCTCGGTCACCTCTCGAATATTGTGTTTCAGTTCTGAAGTTGTTTTTGGCTTATTGCTAGCAACATATTTTTCACAAACTTAATTTATGAACTACGTAAACGATTGATTATATTATAATGCTGTATAACAAAAAAAATTGTTATTTGTAACTAAAAGTTAAAAATATTAATATATTAAACATTATTAAAGGTTTGCCATCTTTCATAGTTGTATGTCACATAATTATAGCTGCTAAATAAATAGACAGCGGGACTGTCGCACATTGGACTGAAATCCAGTGTGCTGGGGATGCTACGTTGCCAAGTTATTTTATATATGACCTATATAAATTATATAAGAAAAACGGAACACAATTTTTCATTTGTTTTGAGTTTTTTTATTACTGTCATTAAAGTTATTTCTCATAACAGTTGCTATTAGCATGGGGGTAACCAATGTTTTTGATTTAATGGGATACTCTCATTAAATGATGAATGGATTTTGAGAGACTAAATAATTGGCCGCTAGTACGTGAAAATTTGCAGTGTCCTGTAGTGTGGTCCAGGAGAAATTGCAGCTTGCAGCAATTTTTCGAAATTCATTTTATAAAAATAGTAATGTGCCTCTACGAATAATTATTTTCTTGTTATGGGAGTGAGCGTGCGAAATTTGTGCCGGCTGTGCGCAAATTAATTATGGACAGTTTTATTACATACATCGGTACCAGCAGGAGCGCGAAGACACTAGGTGGATTGGTACCAGGTTACGTATAATCGTTAAAGCCCTAATTCTAACGGCGAACAACAGCGAAGTGCATGACTGACGGAAGTCTAACCTTCGGCATCGACACACGGAGGGCAAATGCGTTACTATCGGGAGACAAACATGAAAAATTTAAGCTCCATACGATAATGTAAATTTGGCAACAATGTAGGATAGCTTTTCTTGAAATTGTGAAAATAAAAATAAAAAAAGGGGGATGATCTCTTGTTTTATAAAAGTTTTAAATGTGATTTGTTATATATTTGACATGTAACTTACAATTTAAATGTTTACTGTTTTTAACTGTTTGTGGTAATTTATGGATTTATTTCCTGTGCACACTTGACTAAGTAAGTAGATCACTTATTGAATGATTATTACAGATTGCTTCTTAATACAAATTATCTTCATAATTACTCTTTTTTACATAGTTTCTTTGTCCTTATTCAATTTCACTTTTACATTAGTAACTCTCTTCATAAAATACTTATCGAAAACTAAAGAAAGTGATTTCCTTCCTTTCAGGTGGCACTGATCATGGCGAAAGCCGAAAGCGCTTTGCTATGTTTTTAATAAATTGATTTGCACGAAATACAAAGAAAAGATTTTCACAATTTATTTACCTCTACGTGCACACAGCCCTTCCCCTTTCATATTTCTTGAAATTGTCATATTAAGGAGTATGGCGCATTGAATGCAGTGAAAATATCGAATTTCTTTTTAGATTTTTTTATAGAAAAAATGGTTCGTCCATTTCTTTCATTTTCTTAAAGCAGTTAGGTGAAGGTAAACTTTCTATTTTATATTCAAAAATTATCAAATTCCATGGGTTTAATTGTTTACAAGGCCCGTTCTTCTAAGTTTTGAGATAATGAGCCGCTGCCACTAAGAGATTGGCAAGAAAGAAGGGATCGTATATTCTTGTTCTAAATAATCCACAACAAACCGTAATTTTTTTGAATAATTTGTTCCCTTGATTTCCTGCAAAATTTGTGTTTTGTAGGCCTTGGATTTTAAAAATGCTTTCATTATTCTGTGAACAGTGGTCTATGGTTATGATAGAACTGATCCAGTTTTTCTTAAGGATATGGACGGATTTTCTTGAATACATTCCTGAATGAAAATTATCTTTTCCAAAATTTGATTTTCATTCATCAAATTGCGTCTTTTCATAATTAGAGATCCAGAATATCACATTAATTTATACTACGATTTTATAGCATTTCTGCTTGGTGGTTCTTCATCTGATATCTTTTTAAACTATCATTCTAAAACTGAGTTTCAATAGCCGATTTTCTTTTGGCATACATCACCAAAGCTTTTCCTTTTTCGGATAACGGGAACATTTTTGTTAAAATTGAAGTAGCAATTTCAAGAAACTTGCTATTTTATCAAATTTTGATGTTTCGGCTTGTCATAAAGTAAGGTAGACAAACGGAGTCGTTTCTAGAAAGCGGAAGAACTAAGGTATCTACTGATGTCCGATATCCAGGGGTTCCTATTTATCAAAGAAGTTTTCCTATTTCTGAAAATAGTGAATTATATGTTTTCCTTCCCTGTATAATATTGAATGCTCAAGTCTGTAAAAAAATATGGAAAAATAAGCAGTTTTTCTGCACAAACCGCATTTCAACATCTAGAACCGTTTTCAAGATAAATACGTTTAAAATATATCAAAATACCATGGGACACCCTGTATAATCGAACTATATAATTGACCGTATATCCTTCTGGAGAATTAAAAATGATGATAATATTCTTGTAATGAACTTCTTTCAAATAAGGAGGAGAGTTAACGCCGAAGTCCGCAATATTAAAGCATATAATTTAGAACATCTCTTTATTACTCGAATGCTTTGGCGTTCTTATTGCGGAGAAGGATGTCGAGACGCCGAGAATATGCAGGCTATGATGAGCTTTTATTGAATTGGGAAGCATCTTCGCGCCTCCACATTCCTGGAATGTCTTCGACCCAGCAATAAGCACCGTTCGGAAGGGACCGATCGGAACTGAGGGAGGTGGAATCGTTTAAAATTTTAACGGAATTGGGTGCATTTCAATTTATTAAGGTAATCGATTAGTGCAGGAAAAAATAGTTTGTTAATTAAAATAGAGAAATTATAATAATTTTCTGTGATTTTGGAAATATTTTTCAGTGTGTGTTGGTTTTCTATAAAAGGATGTAAAAATATGTTTATTGTATTTACCTTAAGCACCGAGGAAAGGTAAACGCGTTTTGCCTATAATATTTTTCTTAGTTAACTTTATAGATGGTTGAATATTATTAATACGATAAAACTCATCTGAACCTGACCAAATTATGAAAGTATCATCAATGTAACAAAACCAGACTACTGATCTGAAAGGGATAACGTGAGTTGTATGTTGTTCAACGCATCCATATAAATATTATTTTATAAATTTATGAACAACATGAACACAAACAGGTTGAAAACCCCATTAAAATGTTCACAAGATTACATTACCATTAGTAGACCAAGATTAAACAGTATAAACTAAATTAAGGTTAAATCTTAACAAATGCAAGTCCATAGATTTGGTGTAAATGTACAGAGATATAGTATATCGCACAGCGTAAACAAAACAGAAGAAACTATACGCGTTTTGATTTTACTTACTTACATCGACCACTCTATATCTAAATAAAGTTAGAAATGGGAAATTAAAAAGACAAACAAAAAGTGGATAATTAGAAGTTGGAAAACTCTATAGCAAATTGTTTTTAACATTGTCTTTATCCTGGTTGGTGACATTGTAAATAAATCTAATACATTAGAATAGGTATTACAACATCTTGCCATTCTGCACAAACGTGAATATCGAGAGTAATTGGCCTTTGTAGACGGCATGAAATATAGAACGTAAACGAACTTGAGAAACATTTAAATGTACCTATGACAGAGTGTCTGGGTTGCCTATTTTACAATTAAATAATTTACGCACCAAACATCCCAAATTTTGCGTCTAGAAACTAATATTAGAATATTCAAATATTTTCGAGCAGAAGAAGGTTAACACTCACGCCTCTGGAGCTGCTCTTATAAAAAAGAATTTCAAAAGTTTGTTTTGAATGTGCTCTAAACGATCAACGTATATAGGATTCGAAATAACGCTCCGAAAAGTTGATTTTGAAAGCACGAAGGAATTGTACAAACAAAAAATAGAATTGCTATTACTAAGCACAGATTTGCTTAATACATATGACAACATTCTGGTGGTTTACAATCATTTCCAAGTGAGAATCAAACATCAGTTTTGAATCAATAGGAATTCCCAGATCACGTATAAGATTAACTCTTTTGAGCCTAGTGCCATTAAAATAGTATAATCGAATGTTATCTCAGTTTTATTATGCGTGAATATATCTCTAAACGTTTTGCGTAAGAAGTTACATCTACGTACACGTACTGATTTTGTTGATATATATAATAAGATGCAAGAGCCTTAAATGGGACCCTGGGGGAACGCCTGAAGATATTTCAAAGAAATTTGAATTAAAACCCTTCGGGATGCGTATTACACACCGACCTTAGCAAGGCGCTCCAGAAGTTAATTATGACTTATTTTATCAAAAGCCTGCCTGAAGTGACTACAAACGTGAATATAAACAAGTTTGTCTCCAGTGGATATCAGGATAGGGCCCATGTTGCTATTTGCCACTAATATTTTGCGTTAAGTTAAAAATATATTTGCATACTAGTTTTTCAAAAATTTTAGCAAAAATAGGTAATTTACTTAATGGACACGATAGTTGTTCATATCAAATAGGTATTAGCATGGCTGCTTTCTACTTGGTAGGAAACAGTCGAAAACACTCCAGTGTTCAAAGAAAGATTATAAATTAAAGTGAGTAGTTCCGAAAACTTACAGCGAAAAATTGAAGGAATCTTGTCGGGTCCAGCCCCCTTTTTAGGATCCAAACTAGAAAGTTCTCGAAAGATCTCGTCTTCACTAAAAGTAAGGTTGTGAAGATTTGTGCTATTAAAAGAATCATTATTGTAGACATCAATGGAGGTATATCTAATGATAATAATGGTAACAATAATTGTTTATTGAAGAGGGTTAACCGTAACTTAATGGAAATCCATTTGAAGAAGTAAATAAAAACACTTGTTAAAATTGCCACTTATTCAATAGTTTATATAAAAAAATACACGTGAATAACTGTAGCCTCATCATGTAAAAAAAATAAATAACACAATGATACGAAATCTGGACAATAAATAACTGAACCCTACTGTACTGTACTGTCTATATATAATCTCCAAGAAAGATCACAGCAGAATAGGATTATCACCTATCCTTATTTCGTAAGGACAATTTTTCATTTTTACCATAACAACGTTTCCATATCTGCGTTAACGAATTAAGAAAGTCTGTCTGCATAAAGTGTATAATCTCCAAAAAAGATAATAGCAGCCATCTGTCTTTATTTGGCAAGGGCAGTCTCTATTTACTACATCAGAATATGTCCTGACAAAAATATAATTTAATAGAGGGCTAGTTTAAAAATTTGTAATTTTTTATTTGGCAACATGGCAATAGTATCATGGTTTTGAAAATAATATTGTAAAAAGAAGTAACGGTAAGAATTTAAAAATAAATATAGATGAATGGTTTAATGAACTTAGTTTATTAGAATTTATTAAGAATTAGATTTTTTGTAACTTTAGTACCTCGACTAATAGAAATTTGATAGTCTTCGAGCAGAACCTAAAATTTAAGATTTGTTTTATCATCATATTTTTTTAAGTATTTTAAGTATTCCTGCGAGTTCTGTATTCTCTAAAAGACCATTTTCTGCCATGAGAGCCAAGTTAGTTTGCTCGGAGTTACTTGCTTATTTATTTAAAGGGAAGCTGCCAGTAATTTTATAAATATACAAACAATGATAAAAATCTTTTAACTGCGACAAAATCAAATGCTAAATATTTATTTAGAAATAAAGGTAAAAGTGCTGAATAAAGTAAACCTGTAGAGTTTATGTACCCGCATCTCTAGAAATTTATTACATTTTGCATTAATAATTATATTAATCGCACTAATTGCACATAAAATAAAGTGGTGAATTTGCTTGCATTTTTTAACATATTAAGCAATGTAGACTTGTGGTTTGTTACTATGTCTAGCAAAAAAAAGGATTTGCTGCATCAATTAAAAATCTTAATTCGCCCCTCCTCCTGAACGGGATCCATAAGTCCACTCCTTTATTACATGTTTAAACACCCACCTTAAGAAAATTAGACTAACGAAAGCTCCTCACTTTGCTTCCAATATTTTTCACTCCCCCCCTCGACAAAATCCTAGATCCGCCCATGTGCGCTTTCACGTAACAAGACATATATATATATATATATATATATATATATATATATATATATATATATATATATATATATATATATATATATATATATATATATATATATATATATATATATATATATATATATATATAAATATATATATATATATATATATATATATATATATATTTATATTTACTCCTTCACGGATAGAAAAATACAATGTGTTTTCATTCCGGGTGTACATCTGTTCACTACTGTCGTTCTGAAAAGAACAGTTTTGCTGACGTTTCGCCAAAATCGCATTTGGCATTTTCGAAGCTTTCTTTCTCGCGTCCGAATAGAGACTGAAGTGTTGGTGACTGCGACGCTTCCTTTTATACCCCCACTCGGGGCCGAAGGTTATATCTGCGCAGGCGTTGGTCATTATTTATGTTTTCCGGATGGTGCTGTTGTTGTTGCGCTAATTGCGCTTGAGTATTTGCGATTTTAGATTTGTCGATTATTGTCTTCCATACTGTTGGTAGTTTTAATGATTCGTCCCTTTTATTCAAATCACCTTGTTTTTCAATTTCTATGGCTTCTCTGATTATTCTGGTCTTATAATGTTCTATATTGGCAATCTCCCTACACCCATCGAAATTTATTTTATGGCCGGTTTCCTGATGATGTAGGAATAAAGCTGAGGTTGTTTGTTTATTTCTGATGCTGATTTTATGCTCTTCCACTCTTGCTGATATTCGCCTGTTAGTTTGCCCTACGTACAACTTTTCACAGTCCTGGCACGGAATACTGTACACTCCGTGGTTTTCCAGTTTGATTTTATCTTTTGGGTTTCCAAGTAGTTTACCTATAGTTGTTTGTGGCTTGTGTATTGTTTGTATGTTGTGTTTCCTCAGAATTCTTCCGATTCTGACTGTTGTCGGTTCATATTTTTTGTTGTTCGTTGTTCGGGAAGAAACCTATATATATATATATATATATATATATATATATATATATATATATATATATATATATATATATATATATATATATATATATATATATATATATATATATTATATATATATATATATATATATGTATATATATATATATATATATATATATATATATATATATATATATACACAAACACGTAGAATCTGAATGCACTCCTTTTATTCAAAAATACAGGTTACAGGTATCAAAGGTAGAGACTGGTTATACTTAACAATCGTAACTAAGGTAATTTTAAGCTTGTCAATGTCAGGTTTTTAACACTTCGAAATCTCAATTATAACTGAATCCAAATGAGGCCTCGCGGCGCGCTTATATAGCCTTTAGAAAAGGATGGAATGATCTAGAAAATTCTAGAATAATCTAAATAGTACAGGGTGAGATGAATTAAGCCTAACAGAACATTCGAGAACGATTTTTGACGCTAACATAGTCGTTACATGGATAAAAATTAAGGTAAGTCTACTTCAATAAAATAACAAACAATAAATAAATTCATCTAAATCTTAACAAGTCTATGACTAGGGCTAAATTCGTAACATTACCCCCTTCCCAGAGTTGATCGTCCCGATCAAACATCTTCGGTATCTTGGTAACGGACTAATCGATGGAGATGCACCACTTTCATTTTTGCATGAGGGCTTTTCTGAATCCGGTATACCAAGTCATTTAGTCGGGTCACCACACGATACGGGCCTTCCCAGGATTTCTGCAACTTCGGCGAGCGTCCCTTAGTTCTTTTTGGATTGTATAACCAAACTTTTTCACCGACTGTAAATCCAGTGTGATTGGCTCGTAGATCATAACGTGACTTCATTCTGTCGCTTTCTATCTGTATTTTATGGCGGACTTCGTCATGGATTTCTCTGAGGCGTTTACTAACCTGGCTGGGATAATCCGTAGTAGTTATCTTATAGTTCCGAGGTCGTCCAGTCAAGAGGTCGACTGGAAGCTGTAAATCAGATCCAAATATTACACTGACAGGTGTTTTTTCAGTGGATTCATGAACTGCAGAGCGATAGGCCAGCAAAAATGGTTGAATACATTTATCCCAGTCACTTTGTTGTTCATTAACTTGGATTTTCAGGTAGTTCTCCAAAGTTCTATTAAATCTTTCAACCATTCCATCTGACTGCGGATGAAGAGGTGTTGTTCTTGTCTTATGAATTCCTAATATGCTGCACAAGCTTTTGAATACATCGGATTCAAAATTTCTGCCTTGGTCGGAGTGTATTTCCCTTGGAATTCCATATCGGCAAATCCATTCATGAAATAGTACGTCGGCGACAGTGATGGGTATTGCGTAGACTTCTGACCATTTGCTGAAGTAATCCATCGCTACTAACACAAAGCGATTCCCGGACTTACTAACTGGAAATGGTCCTGCTACATCTATGGCAATTCGTTCGAAGGGTGCTCCCACGTTGTACTGCTTCATTTTGCCACAAGTACGAGTTTGGGGTCCTTTACTGGCGGCGCAGTCTTCGCAGGTTCGGCACCAATCTTTCACATCTGTACGACTTCCTAACCAATAAAACCTTTCTCGAACTTTTTCAAAAGTCTTCATAATACCAAAATGTCCTCCGCCTACACCGTTGTGTACGGCTTGCAACACTTCAGGAATTCTCTTTGAGGGCAAAATAGTTTGGTATTTGTTATTTTTGCCATCAGAACTTTCCCAGATTCTTTTTAACAGGCCGTCTTTTATTACCAAAGAGTCCCATAAAGCCCAGTATTCTTTAAATTTCTGGGATTTGGCTGCAATTTCTTGGTAACAAGGTCTTGGTGAATTTTCTAATTTCAGTTTAATTATAGGGCCAATATCTGGGTCTTCTTGATAAAGCATCAGCATTTTTATTATTTAACCCTTTGCGATGTTCAACTTTAAAGTCATATTCCTGTAGGCGCTGCAACCACCTGGCTATTTGTCCTTCGGGATTCTTAAATTGTAACAACCATTTGAGTGATGCATGATCCGTCTTTAAAAGGAATTTTTGCCCATACAAGTACTTATGAAAGTGCTCCAATGTTTTAACAATAGCCAGTAATTCTTTCCTTGTCACACAGTAGTTACGTTCAGGTTTAGAAAGAACCTTGCTGAAATAGGCTATTACTTTTTCTTCGCCATTTTGTACTTGTGACAAAATACCACCAATAGCGGCATTGCTAGCATCGGTGTCTACAATAAACATCTGGGATGGCTTAGGATATGACAACACTGGAGGATTACACAAGGCTTGCTTCAAGTTGTTAAATGCTTCTCCACATTCTTGGGTCCATACATAGCTGTGACTGCTTTCAGTAAGTCGATGTAATGGTCTAGCGATATTAGCAAAACCTTTTATGAATCGTCTGTAGTACGTACAAAGTCCCAGAAAACTCCTTAGTTCATGTCTGTCCTTTGGTATTGGCCAATTTTGAATGGTTTCAGTCTTCTCAGGATCGGTTTTTACTCCATGTTCGGTAATTACATGGCCTAGATATTTCACTTCTTTTTGAAAAAACTGGCACTTTTTGGGACTGAGTTTTAAGCCAGCCATTCTCAGTTTCTGGAAAACAGCTTCAATATTCTTTAAATGACCTTCAAATGTTTTCCCAAGAATAATGATGTCATCTAAATATACTAGGCATGTTTCCCATGTCATTCCATGTAATGTCAGTTCCATTAAACGTTCAAAAGTTGCTGGGGCGTTGCATAATCCAAAAGGCATAACTTTAAATTGCCACAGTCCAGTCCCAGTAGAAAACGCTGTCTTTTCTTTATCATCTGGATTAAGCTTAACTTGCCAATAACCACTTTTCAAGTCTAGGGTTGAGAACCATTTTGATCCTGTTAAAGTGTCCAAGGTATCATCAATTCTTGGTAAGGGAAAGCTATCTTTCTTTGTGCCGTCATTGAGCCTGCGGAAGTCAACGCAGAATCTGGTGGAGCCATCTTTCTTCTTAACTAAGACTACTGGTGACGACCATGGACTTTGAGATGATTCTATAATGTCTTGTTTTTCCATATCCCTAAGCATCTGATTAACTTCATGTCGCTTTGCCAAAGGTATTCGCCTTGGAGGCTGTTTTATCGGCGCTGCATCACCAGTATTAATTCGATGTTGAACTATGTTAGTTTTTCCTAAGTCGCTGTCATACAGAGAGAAAACATTTTGATTTCTTCTCAAAAGTTCTTCCAACTTGGTCATCTGAACCTTATTCAGTAAATGTGGCGATTTCACCAGGTCTTGGAGTACCTTAGGTAAAGTAGTTCCAGGTTCTGAAGGTGGTACGTTTGTACAGGTAAATATTGTATTAGCAGGTTGACAGGTTCCGATCTTGTCACCTTTTTTTACTTGCTGGGGATGACCTTTTAGATTCATCATTTTGACAAACATCATGTTTCCTCTACAATGAGTTAAGGTTCTTGCTGGTAAAATTCCCTTCTCATGTAGTGGACAGTCTTGAACTGGTTTGAATAAAATTACTTCTTCCTCAAAATCATCAAACGTCGCTTTTACTACACATTCTGAACAGGCAGGTAAGGTAGTATCTTCTAGCAAAACCACTTCTCGGAGAGTGGAATTATTTCTTTGTGGCAGGTTCATAACTATTTCTTCATTTTTTGTACGGAGGACTCGTTGAGGTATGTCAAGAATAAACTAATTTTGGTTCATAACATCAAGACCAAGTATGACATCATCCATTATATCTGCGACGAAAATAGCGTATATGAAGGTAGTGTTCCCCAGGGTTATTTCAGCCTCATGAATGCCTTTCACAGGTATAATTTCACCGTTGGCGGTTTCCAAGACATATTTTTTGTATGGATTTTCTTACCTGCACGGCGCTATAATGTCTGGCCTCACGATGGTGTGTGTTGAACCGGTATCCAGTACCATTTCACAGTCCCGACCGCATATCTTCCCCGATACTACCAAGCTAGAGCCATTATTCTGCAGCCGGGATACTTTGATTTTTGTTGTTGTCGATGGGGCTTGGTAGCACCTAGCCAGCTTTCGCCCCTTAAAACTGGCTAATGGGAGTTTTCCCTGAATATCTTCAGGAATCCCATTGCTGGTACATCGACTTTGCACATGTCTCTCTTTACCACATTTCCAACAACGGATACCTTTTCTTTGTAGGAAAGTTAAAGATTTATTTTCGTCTTTCTGATGTTTAAGAAGAATCTCTTGCAGTTCTTTTAAAAGGTTCGAAGCATTTTTATTCGTAGTCCGGTATTCTGGAGTGTACTGTAGTCTACGCAGTTTTCCTTGACCCCTGGATGTTTGTTTAGCTGTTTCGAACTGAAGGGCATATGCTAGAGCTTCTGAAATCTTCTTTATTCTAGCCATTCTTAAAGGTTGGTTGGTATCAGGATCACGAAGGCCTGATAAAACTGCTTACTGCCAACTCTTGCTTGGTCTCTTCAGGGTAGGATGGATAAGTCAAGTTAATTAGTCGCACGATATCGGTTTCATACTCTTGAAGACTTTCGTTATATTTTTGTCTTCGACATTGAAGTTGTGCTTTATAAACCTCCTGTAGATGTGCCTCTCCATAACGCATTTCTAGATGGCTTACTAATGTCCCAAAGTCATTTTGTTTATCTTCGGATATGTTCCTTAACACCTCCATTGCTTCGCCACGCAAGGAACAAACCAGCGCTCGTGCCTTTTCGGTGGAATCCCAACTATTTCCTGTTGCGGCAGCTTCAAATTGTTTCAGGTAAGTAACCCACGGCACCTTACCATCGAACGTAGGTAGCTTTATCACATGCGATAAAGAGACAACGTCGGATTTGAACTCACTGTGCTGTCCAAATTTCTGCATCTGGGATCGTAAACTTTGGACTTTTTGCTGCATTTGATTATGAACCTCCTGAACTTGCGTTTGCACTTTCTTCTCCATTTGTCCCATTTCCTCTTTTACATCTTCTTTGGTTAGCGTCAGTTCAAGCAACGTTTTTCTAGTGATTTCTTCATGATTCTTTTCCATTTCTTGCATTTTTTGTTTTACGTCTTCTTGGTGCCTCCTCATATCTTCAAGTTCATTTTTTATGTCTTCTTGGTTCTTCCTCATGTCATCTGTAAGTTCTTGCTCTAGTTCTTCTTGGTTCCTCTTCATATCTTCCTTAATTTCTTGCTTCATGTCTTATTGATTTTTCTTCAGGTCGCCTAGTTCTTGCTTCATGTCTTCTTGGCCCCTCTTCATGTCTTCTTGGCCCCTCTTCATGTCTTTTTGGCCCCTCTTCATGTCTTCTTGGCCTCTCTTCATGTCTTCTTGGGTTTTCTTTATGTCTTCTTTAAGTTCCTGCTTCATATCTTCTTGACTTCTCTTCATATCTTCTTCAAGTTCATTCTTCATTTCCTCTTGGGTCTTCTTTATTTCTTGTTTTACATCTTCTTGGTTTTTCTGAATGTCATTATGCATTGCAATAATCAAGTTCATCAAAGAATCCAAATTTGCTGCCATGATTCTACTAATAGAAACTATTTCTTACTTCTTTAGCTTCAACTGGATCCTGATCCCGCTTCTGACACCAAATGTTCCGGATTGGCCGGTACACAAACACGTAAAATCTGAATGCACTCCTTTTATTCAAAAACACAGGTTACAGGTATCAAAGGTAGAGACTGGTCATACTTAACAATCGTAACTAAGGTAACTTTAAGCTTGTCAATGTCAGGTTTTTAACACTTCGAAATCTCAATTATAACTGAATCCAAATGAGGCCTCGCGGCGTGCTTATATAGCCTTTAGAAAAGGATCGAATGATCTAGAAAATTCTAGAATAATCTAAATAGTACAGGGTGAGATGAATTAAGCCTAACAGAACATTCGAGAACGATTTTTGACACTAACATAGTCGTTACATGGATAAAAATTAAGGTAAGTCTACTTCAATAAAATAACAAACAATAAATAAATTCATCTAAATCTTAACAAGTCTATGACTAGGGCTAAATTCGTAACAATATATATAGATATATATATATATATATATATATATATATATATATATATATATATATATATATTAAACGATACCCTAGACACTTTATTATATGAGTTATATGTTTTTCTGACAGAAAAAAAATTGCAAACCAAAATGTAGGAAACTTTTTGCTTTTCTAATATGATAATAACTATTTTTCATGTAACTGTCATCGGAATTAACATGTTAGCGAAAAAGTTATTTTTGAGCTCCTTTAATCTAGATTGCGGCGGAAGCAGCAACAGATCAAGTTCTAAAACTAAAGGATAATAATTACTACATCAAATAACTGTGCGTTTCGCAAGGTAAAATGTATCTATTTCCTGAACTATTTATCGCAATTTTGATATTTCATTATGGTTTCATGGAAATAAAATATATATACTTTAATAATTCTATAAACTTTAATCGACTTGCCTTACACCCCCTCAGCTTATATGGTTATAAGGGTTCAGATATTACGATGACACGTATTTCAAGAATGTGGCAGTCGAGCGCCATGGCGCCTTGGACTTTACTGAAAGCTTATCATAGTCTGAATTCTGTCTACTTGCTTCCTTAAATAAGTACGTCAAACTATGTCGTTTTTAAATTAGAATTTTTCGTATGTAAAACAGAAATCAAAAAAACTTTATTAAAAGTAGTAAGTAAAATGGGATATTACCAAAATAAATATGAAAAAGCTGTTTTTAAATAAAGGCAAGGAATCTGAATCTTTTTTTTTTTGACAGACCAATCAAACTTGAAGGCTATACAATGCACTGTTACGTTTTTGCGGTACTAATCCCTACACTTTATGATAGGACGATGAGTCGTTAATTCTGCGAACGTTTTTAAATAATGAAATATACAAACATTCGCATTTCTTGGTACCTTCTTTAGACAATGTAGTATCACCACGATTTTCATCATATCCTACTACCTAGGCGGCCTAGGTAGTAGGAATTTTTTGTTTAATGAAGTATGAAAAAGACTTAATACATTTTTTTACTCATTACTTTTTATGTATAGCTTATAATCACTTGTATTGTATTGTTCTTTAGCACTTACTCACTGCCTGTTCTAGTGAGTGAGAATTTTCTCAAGTGTTTCAGTTGTTTTAAGATAAGTAAAATATGAAATATTCATAAGAATTAAAAATAATTGTTCTATTAAAAACTTTATAAGACTCTTTGTATACACAAATGCTAATGCAATAAAAACTAAGAATTAATCCCTACAACTTCCATATTTAACAGTTTTTTACCTTGTTTGATTCCAAGACTTAATGATGGGTTTATCCGTCTGTACCGAAAACAGAACAAGCCTTTCTCCTGTTATACAGAAACTGAAATTTATAACTTTAAGGCGTACAAGTATTTATATTTTCAGCAAGATCTACAAGGTTGATTTTATGACATAGAAGACCATTTTAAATACGAAAGTATTAAGGTTTTACCAATTACAAAAAAAAACCTTTACCTTTGTTATTACAAGTAGAACAATGTATATATGTTGTTTCATTAATTGAGTATCTTCTTTTGATACTCTTAAAAAACGAACCAATCAATTTGACGAATAAAAAATGTTTCCAGTCTCATGTTTAAATCGTTGAAAGCTCTTTAGTTATGTTAAAATTGAATTAAAAATGATTTAACAAGGTTAATGTTATATAAAGTACTAGATTAGTAAACTTGCTAATGAAGTCTTGCTAACAGAAAACTGAATTATGCCGGTTTATGCAGTTCCATTCACTAACAATTTAATTTAGATCCTTTAATACAAAGATATGGGATCGTATAATCATGTTTTAGCTAAAGTGTTAAAGTAGTTATGCGATTGAGAAGCAGAATAATTTTTACGAATTATCTTAAACAATATTACTTATTATTATTTGTTACCTAGGAATACAGGACGTTTGCTTAATATATATATCATGATGACAACTACGTTATATACTAAAAGGAAAACATTTATATATATGTTACGTTTGTATAACCAATTTAATAACATCGAAAGATTTAAACTGTAATTAACTGGTATTCTAATATTTAGTATAGATCATACATTTGTAATGATCTAGATTTATTTAAAATATTTTAATAATATTATGGTATAAAAACTGAAATCAAATAGGTAACATATAACAACAAAATGCGTATCATATCCATCAAAATTGTGATCATTAATTTTCTGTAGGACATATTCCGAGATTTAGTTTAAAGGATAAAGTAAAGCAATAGTAAAACTGAGTACTCCTCTCACTAATTGTCTTGTTTTGGCATATTAAATTACCAAACATGTATTTTTTGTCTACGCATAAAAGTTCTGCAACACAGCATATATATATTCAAAACACAAACACTAAATATGCTGAATGAAAAATGTAAATTGTGAAAGATTGTAGCCCCACTCAATATATCCGTGGGGAATGGTTCTGTAAATTTTGGGACTGATAAAATAGGTTTTGACCAAAGCGCATAATCATATTTTTGTCATATGTATATGATGTCTATGCAAATTTTCATTAATAATACAACGTTTATGGTTAAATTTATAATCAACAGCAGGTTATGGTACGAGCGGGGATCGAACCCGAACTCTGGATCAATAGTCCATTGCTCTAACTAATTGCGCTATCGTACCACTGATAAGCAATTCGTTAGAACTTGTACATATTCAAACCCACCAGTATAATAATAATTGTTGATCCGGCCAAATATTCTAACCTTACGGCACGGCATTCCTGACTGGACGTCAAATCTGACATCACTATTATGTACCGTCCATATTAGTAAATTTATTATTTTACGTTGTGCCCGTATAAGCCTAATTTTGAATAGAAGTATTTTATCAGTTTATTTTTAAACTTTGAAAAATATTTTTAGAAATATTTATAATCAATAACAAAAGTTATGGTACGAGCGGGGATCGAACCCGCACCTCTGGATCACTAGTTCATCGCTCTAACTAATTGCGCTGTTTTATTATTATTGAATTATTAAATTGCTAAAATTTGAACGTTTCTTGTAAAATAGTATAAAACAAGAATATGCAAGTTAATTAATTATAAGATTTTTTAAAAAAATTTTTGTTACTATAAATAAAATATACCTGAAAAACTCATTTGTTTTGTAAGCAATCCCAGCCTACTACCAAAAACTCTATCTCTAAAAAAATGCAAATTACTGGGCGATTCGAATAGAAAAGTATATACTATTATATATTTTCGAGAAGCTTATTGTGAACTGAACAATACAAAATAAAATATTCGGGGTGTCCCGTTTAAAAAATTACAAGTTAGTTTAGTAGTTTGTGTTATATCTCAAGAACGACAGCTCACATGAAAAATCTGACTACATCACTGGATTCTACGTAAAAACTGTATCAGAGCCAGTTTTTACCTTTTCGATAAGTTAAACACCAACCGAAATACATGGGGGCCCCAAAAATGCAATATTGTCAATTTCACGCTGTATCTTAAAAACGAAGCGGGCTATGAAAATTTTGTTTGGGTCATCTTTCGTTTCACAAAAAAGTAGCACCACGTCGCGAATCTTCACTAATAAGAGAGTAACCCCATAAAAACAACGAAAACGGGACACCCTGTACTTGTTCTGCATTAGGTAAGAACCCTCAAGGGCGTAAAAAGGCAAAATTTGTGGATTGTTGAATGACGGGCATGTGAGGTTAGGGGACTCTTAATATATTCTTCAGCAAATAGTGGAGTAAAAAACGGGGCAAAAGTCGCTGCCTTCTCATATTTTTTTTGCGTTAGAACACACCGATATATACCTCATTTTATTAAATGGATCACTGTACATACGAAATCACAAAATATTACTTTTTTTGCGGTTTCGACTTTTTTTATTTACAAAAAACTGGAAAAATTATAATTTTTTTAAAATCGTAATTTTTTATGTTTCCCCTCGTATAACTTCTTACCTAATTAAGCTATCGAGACGATTTTTTTTTTACTTAAAGCAGACATTTTGGCGCGTCTTCTCATGTAAAATATGATACCTATTATTTATTTTAAATATAGCTAAAACATCGATGAACTTGAAACTTTAGAAATTATGTAAACAAGTTTTCACTATTGGAAAAAAAATTTTTGTTTTTGGAAATTTTATATAACATGCAGCGAATAAAATGTAGACAAATTATCAAAAAAATTTTTAGTAGCAAAATCGTTAATGTAGCTTTCATACTTTAGGTGCTACGATTTTTTAAAGTGCGCGAAATTTAAAACTTTGGTTATTCTCAACGGCGAATATGAAGCGGCCGGTGTTTTGTACCAGAGCGACGCGTTATAAAATGCAGGACTAAACCAGTGTTTGCACGTATATTACTATGGTGATAATTATTATCGCCACAGCTCTATGTGATAATTATTATCACCATAGTATTGTACAAATTTATTTATTTATGATTTATCAGAATCAGAGAATGAAGAAGCTTAATATATGTATGTATGAATTTTTCAATATTTTTTGCAGCCTAGTATATAAAATCCTCAATAACTTAGTGACGCTTGTATAGCTATGATATTAAGTAAATAAACACTGCCTCGTCTCGTCCTGGGCTCTCCGATCCGATTATATTTGTTGCTCTAGATTAGCCAACTAATGAGCAAATTTTTAAATTTCGCGCGATTCTGCTTCCAAAAACATTTTTTTGATATTTTGTCTACATTTTCTTCACTGCGTATTATAAGAACTTTCCAAAAACAAAAAAAAATCTTTGAAAATCTGACTGTATAATTTTTGAACTTCCAAAGTTATTGACGTTTTAACCATATGCAAATAAAAACAGCTATCATGTTTAATATGAAAAGAAGCGCCAAAGTGTCTGCTTTGAGTAAAAAAAAATCGTCTCGATAGCTTAATTAGGTAAGGGAAATATAAAAAAACACGATTTCAAAAAAATTTAAATTTCCACAGTTTATTGTAAATAAAAAAAATCGAAACAGGGAAGAAAAGTCACATTTTTAGGTTTCAAGTGTAGAATGATGTAGCTAACAATACCCAATAGATTTGATTGTGTTCTAACACGACACAAAATTACCCATTATTTACTCCACTATAACCAAAATTTTAAATTTCGCGCACTTTAAAAAATCGTAGCACCTGAAGTATAAAAGCTACACTAACGATTTTGCTACTGAAAACTTTTTTAATATCTTGTCTACATTTTATTCCCTGCATGTTATATAAATTTTCCAAAAAGAAAATTTTTTTTCGATTAGTGAAAACTTGTTTACATCATTTCTAAAGTTTCAAGTTCATCGATGTTTTAGCCATAATTAAAATAAATAATAGCTATCATGTTTTACATGGGATAAAAATCGTCTCGATAGCGTAATTAGGTAAGAAGTTATACAAGGGGAAACATAAAAAAACACGATTTTAAAAAAATAATAATTTTTCCAGTTTTTTGTAAATAAAAAAAGTCGAGTCCGCAAAAAAAGTAATATTTTGTGATTTCGTATGTACAATGATCCATTTAATAAAATGAGGTATATATCGATGTGTTCTAACGCAAAAAAAAATTCTAACGTAAAAAAAAATCGAGAAGGAAGCGACTTTTGCCCCGTTTTTTACTCCACTAAAACTTCATAGAAGATCTGTTCCAATCCAAACGGCATTTTTCACTGGGTTTTCCCTATGTTTTGACTAAATCTACTGGGCTATGTTCTTTTGCAATATTGTACGTTATATTGCGGATATTACAATGTTTATCTATTTTATGTTACGGTGGATTTTAGTAAATAAGTACGTACCGAATTTTATATCATATCTCAAATAAAATGTTTATTTTTATTTCCATTTTTCTTCAAAACAATTTTCACGATTGATTTCGCTCTACACGCTAAAGATTTCGCGCAATTTGCAAAACTGGAAAAGAAAAGGATCTTTCAGAACGACGGCGCTCCGATGCTGCTGTTGTGGCCCAAATCATTGTAGTTCAAATTGGTGCAATTTAAGCGTCAAGAGAGCAGACACAACCACCTGACTATGGAGTGCTCTTCATCGTCGCACGTCCCTCGCCCCTCCGCACCGGAATTTATCCGCCAGCAATTTACCAGAAGGACTTGGCGCAAATTGAAATGTAAAAGCTCTCGCTTATCTTGACGCTGAAAATCAATAAGATCAATTAACTTGTGTGTTTTGTCGGACTTACTCCGATTTTTCATCGAAATAGCCTTTGTATTTGGTGTATGAAATAAATGAAAACAAAATGAGAATTTTAATAGGTTTTCGGGAATAAAATCTTTAGGAATAGGCTAATTTTAAGCAATGTTGTTATAAGTTTTCGTTTGAAGCAACCGATATATGGGTTAGTAACCAGGTGTAACTGTCTGCGGGTCAGAGGAGTTTGTCCCCAAATGACTGAGGATCATGAAAGATTTGTGCTTTAGAGAGACAAACAGCCGGGTAACAATGTAAAACCAATCTATAAATGAGTTTAGCAAGCAATCGTCAAATATTTCAAAAACCAGGATTTTAAATTTTTTTTGCTAATATATTTTTCGAGAAACTACCTTAAAAGAACCCATGGTCCCATTGTTTACTGTGGCGTGCCATAAGATGAAATATTCACGTTCAATTCAACGTCTGTGCTCCGTTATTTGTTTTTTAATACAATAAAGTCCATAAATGCTAGTCCTCTTCCATAAATAGAATAAATAATTAAATGATGTTCTCCAAACTATTTACAACCATTTTTTTAAGTACATCTGTACTTTAATATATGTTATCTTTATATACAGATTATTCTGTATCAGAGAAAACCCTTGAAGTATATAATATGGGATCCAAATTAGTTTATCTCAAAATCTCTAAAAGATGATTTATATTATGCAAATAAGAAATAAAGTTTATAAACGACAGTCCGCCAACGCTTATTATTGTACCATCGTCACCAAAATAATTGGGACAAAAATTACCCATTTTACTGTCCTGAACTATTATTCCAAGTTAACCTAGAATGGCAATGCCAAAGTTAACCTAGGATTGGAATGTCAAAGTTATTTTTTTTTATTTTGACACTTTTTCTTTTGATTTGAAATCAGTATTTATCTTTGTTGAAAACAAATATCTAATTTGTCCACATTTTATACATCATGCCGAAGCTAACGAAGGAACAAAAGTCAATAAATTTTATTCTACTTCGGGATGGAAAAAAATTAGAGAAATTGCAGCGAAAGTGCATATAAGAAAAAAAACTTTTGCGTTACCTAAGCAAAAAATTGCAGAATATGGTGGAATCATTGAGAGACCAAAGGCGGGACGTCCAATCCTTTTCAAACAGCAATAAAGGCTAAAGAAGAAATCAATTTCCCAGGTTCTGCAAAAACTGCAAGAAGACGGATACGGTTATCAAACCTAAGGAATTCTAAATAAAAAGCTACTTCTAATAAAATATTCCTAACAAATTTTAATAAGCAAAGGAGGTTGGAATTTGCAAGGGAATATGAAAATCAAGATAATTTCTGGGAGAATGTGGTATTTTCTGACGAGAAAACTTATAGACCTGTTGTGATGAAGTATGATGAGAGATATACATGGAAAATAAATTAGAGTGGTCGTTTCTCTATAAAGGTTTGGTGTTGGATAAGTATCAGGGGTCCAGGAGTGTGTTCAGTGATTGAAGAAAGACGATGCAAATGTAAACTAGATATACCAGAAAACATTATGTTACCTTCTGCGAGGCCACTTTGTATTTCAACATGATAACTGCCCAATGCATAGAGCTAGAGTAGTGCAAAATATATTGCGAAATCATAATATCGAAACTTTGCCCTGGATTTCAAAAAGCCCTGATTTGAATCCAATTGAAAACGTTTTGGGGCAAATAGCCAAACAAATTTATAGTAAAGGATTTCGGCCTCGTAATCAAGATGATCTTCGACAATCAATCGTTCGAGCTTAGAACGAAATAACCCCATTGGCGGCTCGAGGGTGAAAAAGTAAGTGAAGTGCAAATGAAGCAAGAAAATATCGCAATAATTTTTTTTCCAGAATTTTTTTGTATGTAGAGAGGGTAGAATATTTTTACGACTTAACTAAATTTTGTATACTAAATCACTTCTCCTATCCTTCATAGCAGCAAATTTATTTATAACATCCTCATAAAATGGATAAGTTGCCCTAATCTCCTCCAGAAATTCCTTTTGAATTGAAATATCGCCAAGAGAAGTAAGTCTTTCTTGAGATATTTTATTTCTTAAATAAGTTTTTACACATTTGAAGCAAGAAAAACTTCTTTTCACTGAAGCACTTTTCGACGATATTGTCAAAATAAGGGAAAACAATTTATATGCTTCGGTAAAAATAAATTTTTTTTTATTAATTTTTTTCACTTGCTCTTGCAGCAATGTATTCCGCTTACTCTCATTGGCAAAAATAAGACCAAGCTCATTTTTAAGTCGTTGACTTTTTGAAAATATTTCCCCATTACACTGTAACAAAGTTTCAAACGGGCCAGTCGGAAAATTTAAACTATATTCGGAAAATGTAGCAGAACCTGCCAAACATGAAAATGTAAGTTTTTCACAGTCTTGAAATCTTAGTGTCATTTCCATTAAAATATAGTCCAATATTTCATAAAAAAACTTCGAATTTGAAGTTGTAATAACACCATAAATAAATATAACACAAAAGAGTCAAGTTAACTGCAATGGAACTCACCGGCTGCAGCGAAATCCGCGAAAATAAAAGTAAACAACCACCGCAAACTGAAAGACACGTGGGTGTAGTGTACTTGGCCTGCAATTCACCGAGAGCGTTGTATGGCGCTGGGCTCAACGCCATCGGATACGCGTTGTCATGGCAACATAGTAGGAAAATCGTAAACTAAACATGGCACCCGCAGCAAAGTCAAAGCGGTAAATAGTGTAATTTAGTGCATTTAATAAACTTGTGAATTATTAATGAACAAGAAGCGTGGAGCGCTTTTCGGTTACGTTTCTTTGAAAAGAAGAAGAAGAAAATACGCCTCACGATTTTTGGCATAGTTAGTCAACATTAAGAAGCGACAAGTTTATTAAATGCACAAAAGTACATTATTTTGTACTTTTTAGTGCGTTACTGATAAAAGAGTTTTTTTTAGTTCTTGTTTTCTTTTTGATACATTATGCTGACATGACTAATATCAATAAAACGACGAAACACGGTAAAAAGTATAAAATGAGTTGTTTTTTTCGAATTGCGAACTCTTTAACCCTCCCAACCTTCTTACTAAGGCGTTACTGGTCATTTTTACAACAAGGTCAAATTCCTATTCTGGTCTTTGACTTTTTGGTCTGTTAGATTCTTTTAATATTCTACACTACTACTGCCGTCTTCAATCTACATTTTTTTCATTTTTGAGTTAAGAGCATTTTTATAGTTATCTGGTAGTTCGGAATCAGTTTTTGCTACCTAGAAAGGCATATCTTTTTCACCGAACATCTAAAATGCACTTAAAAATGTTTAAATCATGACTAAAATAATGCTGTGTGAGTACTTTTATGAGCAGCAGTTTATATTAAATAGATACAAAGTTGGGATGCATTTAGGAGGTCTTTTATTTTCCATTTGTTTGATCGTCTAGAAAAAAGATAACTACCAGTATTGTATATTTAAAGGGTTATTGTATAGTCAAATACAGAACAATGTATTTAGTTATAGATGAAACATAAGATCTAATATATAAGCATATGATTGTAACATAAGTAAAAGTTTTTGTAAAATAACTTAAAAAAGTAAATTATCTTCCAAAACTAAATCTTTTCGGTAGTGGTTCCACGTGGCTGTGGCACCGCGATGCCCTTCCGTACAAGTTATATAGAGTATATAGTTGTTATAAACATGTTTTTGGGTTATTCACATTTGATAATTGACAATTTAGGAATTTGAAAGCCTATAAAATCTAAACACTTTAACAAATGTTATGTTTAGATTATGTTCTCGTATGTATCTCCGCTCAATTTAAATACTTCACTTATTTTTTTGTATACTTTTTATTTAAATCTGTACTATTACAAAAAAAAGGAACTGTTCTTAATGCTTTTAAGGTACTTTGTCTACTGTCTTAGTACATCTCAAGTTGTAAGGTTTTACTTATATCCAAGGGCAGTGGCGTAGCTTCATTTATAAGAAAATAAATACACACAATCCAGCAGGGACCAATCGGTCCTTGTTAAGCCAGTGCCTATTAAATCACATGGTGCTTCATGAACTTATCTCAATTCTGCAATTAGTTTATGATTGTTAAAAGCTTTATGTTTTAAAAATTGGAATCTTTCGATTTAAATATTCTTTTGCCGATGTCCAGAAAAATAAACTTTTATGACGAGTTTTATTATTTGAGTAACCGTTCGATTCTTTTATCAATAATAGTATATGCCTAGAATTACCAGTTCAATAATGACTAATAATATTTTGTGCATGTATATTATTAATTATTAAGACTCATATCAACAGACTTATCAATACTTATAATTAAAAATATTCATCAAAATAGTTGAATTAAAAAAAAATATTGCCCCTTCCCATCTTACTTATTTGTTATATTTTTTATTACCTCACTTTTCAATTCAATCTGACATTAACCATTTTTACTTCCATCGTAAAAGGGAAGTATTGTAATAGTGAAAAAATCACCCTCCGAGATTTTTTCAGATCTTTACATTTCAGGGTTCCTAGATGATGACAAACATGTTTTCTCGATTCCGTCGCACAGTGGTTCCATATTACAGGCCTCGCGGTTATAATTGATAGAAATAATTTAAGCACTTTCAATTTTGGAACAATTATTTGTAAAATGGTAATATACTGTATTTAAATAAAATTATGTTAAATGTTTAATAAATAATTACTAAACATAATAATTAACTAAAATTTGAATAATGGATATTTGTACTACTATAACTACTTACAATTTTAATTATTGGTAGCTTAATTGCATAAGAGTATAAAAAGGTTTTTAAAAGACTAATAACAAGAAAAAGATTATAATTTAAATTAAACGAAATTAACTAATAATAAATTTAAATATTGATACAATTTTTCAAATAGACTTTTAACTATAAAATAATAGGCACCTTATATGATTAATAAATAAAATTACATTATTGATCAATATCCAATAAATACAGAACTTCTCTAGAAAACAAGGATTTCTTTTTAGAGGGCAATTTTCTAAGGCTGGTAATAAACAGATCCGAGTGAAGGAGAAGTCTATTGAGCAGATCAGTATTAGTTGTTACTCGAGACATTTTCTGAGTATGATCTCGTCTAAATAATTTAATATTTTTATTTGACGACTCTGCAGCCTCTTCAGAGAGTTCGCCTATAGAAACTAAAGCATTCTCAGTAATTTCACCACCATGAATTAAGACTTTGTGCACAGAAGCTGGCAAATAAAACCATGGATATTTTTGAACAAGTTGTTTAGCAATATTTAAGGAATACTCTTTAAATCTGTGTTTATTAATATCATACGCTGAAGAAATACAATTTAATATGACCCCAAATCTATCAATTAATATTTGTTCAACACCCGTAATGTTAAGCTGCAATCGACGAATTAGAAAAAAACTTCCGGGCAGTATTTCCATCGTTTGAGGTTCCACTTCTCCCACGTCTTGGCTTGTCAATAATTAGACACAGTCTATTTCTGAACTCTTGCTGCATATTTTTTTTCGTACGGCCACAATAATTTTTTTGTCAGGAGATCTAATTTTCCATTTTTTAATGGCAATTCTGTATGAAATATGAATGAAATATTCCAAAAAACGTATCCATGAATGGAGAGGTGATAAGCCAAATTCAAATTTTCAGTTATCAGCTGTTTTATTTAGACATGCGTCAATCTGATTCATCTCCTTTGGAGATGCACCACATAAATAACATCTACTAGACGCGGAGTCACTTAAGGCACTGCAAATCTTACCATCGACCATTGTTAATTTCAAGGGATGATCTATTTTAATTTCTCTATTATTAAATAAAACAGTAATTGGATTTAACTTTTTAATTTTGCTTTTAAAATATGACTCTTCTTGAATTGAAAGTTGAGATGTTTCCTTAGTGAAATGAAAACGGATAGGTCGACAGTACCGAGTAGAAGAAGGAGGCGGATTTTTCCATATAACTTGGGTTGGTTTACTTGATTGTAAGTTGCAAACTAGCTGAAGAGGTACATAGGAAGTTACAAATAAACTACTATCATCCAGGATACTTGAATCTGCAAACCTTTGCTTATATTCACTATGACCGGTACTTCCGTCAAATCCCCATTTTCCTATTAGAACCAGGTTATTTAAATTTTCAATAGATACCAAGGCATCCGTTTGTGATTCAAGTATCCTGTTGGCAGTATGGTCTAATAAATTTTGAAGTTCTACCTCTGCTAATGATTCTGATACTTTACGTTCTGAAGGATAGCATTTATTTTTTGCAGCAAGAACTTTTTATATGATGGCAATATATTAAAGGAAACCTGACAATTAATAAAATTTTTAATCAATAAATACTGATGTTTAGTAAGTTTTGCCTCTACGATAATAGACAAAACCTTTTCAGAATCAGCTTTCGAAAAAGTACTTTTTAGAAGAATGCATTAGATGTACAACAGCAGAATTATCTACCTCGGAGAGTTTAGCGATTCTCCTTCGCTTGGATCTGTTGCTATATTCTAAAAATGTTTTTTAGGTCGACCCACTTTTACCTAACAACCTTGTTTACTACTGTTTCCATTATTTCTTGAAAGTTTAAATGTTTCTTTTTTATTTAACCACTGAGAATATTTTTCTATAAATCTACTCGTCATCCATACGTGCAAATTTTCCAAATCTAAATTTGGCTCTGGAAGAATTTCTTCAATAGTCCCAATTATTTGACGTATCTTTAAGGCATAACTCCCTTGTTTTGATAGCCAGATCTCAAATATAAACCGATCTGTTTAAAACCGTATTTTTGAAATCATTAAAATCTGTTCTATCTAAAATTTATACACAAAGAAGAGTTGGTCCATGTTATTGATTAATGGCTTGTAAAAAGGGAAGGGGCGAATTCGGGCAAAAGATAATAAAACACAAATATACTAGAGGCTTTTAGATATTTTATGACATAAAATTTGCATGTAGGCAAGAAAGGGCAAGTCTTTAAAAGTCAACACGAATTAATAGGTTTACTGAAAAATTGTACTAATTTCAGCACAACGTATTAGACTTATTTTTATATTTCAAACTTAATTCTTTTATACAAGCATAACTAAAAAATAAACTACTTGCCTGTATCTCCTATCTAAATTATTACACAATATTTCAAAATTATAATTTGAAATCAAAAACTAAGTTTAAAATAGCTCTCAAGCAAACTTGCCAAAATAGCGGAAAATTCGTTTAGATTTTACGTCACTGTCAAATAAAAAACAAAGGCGCCTAACCATATGACAAGTCATGGCCTGCTATGATGATATACAGGGAACCTTTAACAACAGCATCACCATATTTATAAATCAAAATAACTATGTATGTATTTTATAATTATGGCCTATTGCGGAACCACTGTGCGTCGGTCTGTCTGTCGGTCTATCTGTTCGCGGCATAGCCAAAAAGCTACTTCAAAAAATTAAGGGTCATATGGCGATGACCCGGTAACAGTTTGGTAAAATCCAATATGGCAAAACAAAATGGCGGCCTAGTAAAATGTTAAAAAAATTATTATTAAAAAATGCGTATCCACATTTATCTCAAATTTTACACAAAAAACAAATATTATCTTTGAATCAACTGATAAAATTTTGGTATAAATCTAAGATAGCGAA
This sequence comes from Kuschelorhynchus macadamiae, assembly GCA_030620095.1. Classification (NCBI taxonomy): domain Eukaryota; kingdom Metazoa; phylum Arthropoda; class Insecta; order Coleoptera; family Curculionidae; genus Kuschelorhynchus; species Kuschelorhynchus macadamiae. The sequence continues at coordinate 761,476 of JAUTXW010005118.1, forward strand.
ACAAAATGGCGGCTTAATAAAATATTTATAAATATAATAAAATTCAGCAGGAAAAAACTATTTAATGTACTGATTTCAAATTGTGTGTCATAACTAAATGTGGTTCAGAGATGAACTAGTAAAACTGTGACACTAATTCAAGAAGGAGGAACAAAATGGCGTCCAAATAAAATTTTTGTAATCTGAAAAAATTACCCTCTCAGGTTTTACATATCTTCGCGATTTAGCGTTCCTAGATGCCAAAACATATGGTTTTTGGAAAATAAAAGACCTCCTAAATGCATCCCAACTTTGTTCCCTCAGTCCGTCTGTCGGATTGTCAGTCTGCCTGTCAGTTTGCGGCAAACTACTCATCCGATTGACTTCAAATTTTAGTCGAAAATTAAGGGTTACATGGGAATAACCTGGTAATATTTTGGTAAATACCAAGATACCTGAACAAGATAGCGGCGCGGCGTAGTGAAACGTTAAAAAAAATTGTTACTAAAAAAACTACTTATCCAATTTACCTCAAATTTTGCACAAATATTAATTGTTACATAAGACTAAGCTAGTAACATTTTGGGATGAATAGAAGATAGCGGAATAAAATAGCGGCCAAATAAAATAGTTAAGAAATCAACGTAAAAAATCTTATTCAATTGACTTTAAAATATGGAAAAAAATTAAATATGATATAGGGATAAACTGGTACGTAACCAGGTGTGTCAGTGTAAAAACTGCTTATTGAATTTGTTTCAAATTATGCTCAAAAATCAAGTGTCGCATAGGTAGAAACTGGTAAAATATTGGTAAGAATCCAATATGTTGAAACAAAATGGCGTCCAATAAAAATGTTTGAAATGATAGTGTGTATATATTTCTAAACAACTATGTACTGAACTAAATTCGGTCATACTTCTCTATTCCTAATAAAAGGGAATATTCATCACGAGGGAAGTACCGGGTAAAGGAAATTTACTTTCATATAACTTTGTACCATTTTCAACTATTTTCGAGATATCCTCATTTATAGTTTGACAATTTAAGTTATTCAGAGGCTGTGATTTTAATATCTAAACAGTTTGACTTAAGGCAAAACGAATTAAACATTTCTATCGTAGTTTTTATGAAAGCTTCTTCTGGCCTAGGTACAAATAAAAGATTTTTGCCTTTTAAATTACAATATTTAAACGATAATTTACATTATCTTGCCATGATGAATTACGCCTCAAGCGATATTTTTTCAAAAAACCCATTTTTCTAACCATAAAAATTCTATTTTTACGTGCATTTTCTTTTTTGGGTAATTGTTCTTATGTTACAACAGAGAACATAGTATATCTGGCCAAAAACCCAATTAATTGTTTTAATATAAATATTTCTTTAGGAACATAACAGAAAATCTCTGACAAAAGAAATAACCTCATAGATTTTATTTCAGATGTTATATTAAAACTGTCTTGCCAATTTTCTTCTACAAAGCCATTAGAAATAACTTTTATTTTAATATCAATTTGTACCAACAATTAGGACTTAAGAAGGAAACTCGGTTTCAGAATAGTTTAAGCAAACGGAGATTAGAGCTTTGATGTCTTGATATTTCAAATGCACACACTCATAGTCTAGATAACCGGGTTATCTTCAAAAACACTCACTGGATAAATTATTTAGGTTTTGAATACTCTAACCACTCTGTAGTGTCTAACTTAGATTTTATCAACAATCCTGTTAGCAGTAAACGTATCAGCGGCCTTAAAAATGTAAATTTGCAAAAAAGAATGGTTGTATTTCTAAAGCTATTAACAATAAATGCTAACGTAAAAAAAATTAATAAGAAATTGTTTTTATCATTTTTTACTTCCCTTGTAAGAGGGAAGAATAATTGAGAAAAAATCACCCTCGATACATCTGTCCCTGTGTATGTGATCTGTGTGTTAGGGACCCTAGACCCCGAAAAATATGTTCTCCCATTTCCGTCGATCTGATGGTCTGTCTATACGCGGCATAGCTTAAAAAATACTCATTGAACTAACTCAAATTTTGACCAAAAACCCAAGGTTTTATAAGAAGGGTTATATTTTGGTAAAAATCATATATGGCGAAACAAAATGGGCTTCCTAATAAAATGTTTAAAGGTTAGTACCAAAACATACGTATCCAATTAATTGAGCAAAAATAAGCTATTAAAGAGGGATAAACTGGTAAAGTTCTATATCTTCACCAAGTGTAATTCAGAAAAGTTCAAATGAATTTCAGAAAACGTCAGCTGTAATTCAGGTTTTTAAATTGAATATCAAGAAAGGTCAACTGTATTTCAGATAAGGTCAGTTGTAATTCAGAAATTACTTATTATAGGTAAAAGAAATACACCACTACTCGAATTAATAAATGTTAAGATCTATGAAGACAGTTTATTTTCAAACATTTCAAACAATATTTTTACAATATAACAATAATTCAATTGCCTGCTAGCATGTTTTCCATTGTTAACGCAGTTGAATGGTGGGATTGTGGTGTACTGTACTGCGCTACCACATTCTCCTCCAACAATGGTTCCTTTTGCTTGGTCGATAGCTGTTCTAAGTATACAAGTCTTTGTTCACCAACTCCAGGGGCTACAACCTGGGGGAGATGATTCTTCACGTGAGACTTTATTTTAGATCATATGGTCTCAATAGGATTCAGCATGGGTGAATATGGTGCTAAATGTAATAGATTTGCACCTGTTCCATTAAACCCTGTTTGCAAAGTGGAGTGGCAGGGTGCATTATCGCACACCACCTATAAATCAGCGAGTTGATTATCCATATCCTGCCAGTGATGCAGCAGTAATCCAAGCATTTGCTAACTCAACCGTGAATGATCCTCTTCTTTTGTACATTTTCACCACGCCTGCAGCTGAAATTGCCCCAATCAAATGCACATTCGGACCTCTTGCTGATGGCGAATGTTGGACAGCTCTAGCACCGGCAAGGGCGCGACCTCCCGTTCAGCGGCAGAACAATTGAAATTAGTCTTGTCAATCCATACTATTTGTTTACCCTGTTGGATATATCTACTGAAATTGTGAACGTATTCGGCTCTCCTCTTATTTTCTTTGGAATTCATGTTGGTTCACAGTGAACCTGTTTGATTGTAAATGATCTTCCTTCAAGATAATTCCCTAATGGAGATTATTTTTAAAAATCTTGCCTGAAGTTTCTCTTGTAATTTGTCATGTGCAAATTCACAATCCTCCTAAATCCAGGAAATAACTTTTCTTTACATCCCCTTTAGCTAACATGGTGTCCTACGTTGATCGTACCCAATAAAATGCTTATATTTCACACCTAATATAAAGGCTAAAACAGCTCAGTCATCTCCTTTGTTGGCACATTCCACAGTCAAGTCAAGTCATAACACTGGAACCTATGGTGAAAGATAGATCAAAATACAAGAGTTCTAACCACACTACACCACAACTTATTGAACTTTATATAACGTATTGAAAAAATTCAGTACGTCCCAAAGTCAACTAAGGGATTCATTAAAGAGGCTTGCAGAAATCAAATCTCAAAAACGTTGTTAACAACAAGTCAAAATATGTTTCTCATAAAAATACTAAAGAAACAAGAATGTTTTTATTTAAAAACTGACAAAGGAAATAAGCTTGTTATACTAGACAAAACAGATTATTTTGAAAGAGTAGACAATTTGATTCAAGCTGTTCCTTACGATTTGATTGAGAAAAACCCGTTATCAAAAATGATAACAGAAGTAAAAAGTACCTTTAAACAGTGTCCGATAAACTTAAATTCAAACTAACACATAGTAACCCACAGTTATCTAAACTATATTGCCTTCCGAAAATCCAAAAACCTGGGAAGTCCCTGAGACATATTGTTTCAGCTGTTGGATCACCAACGTACAATATTTCAAAATGGTTAGTAGGAGAATTCAGCAAATTAAACATCTCGTACGATAACTTTAGGTAAAAATAAGAATGTTCACTTAAAAGAAGCTGAAATTTTAATATCTTTTGATGTAGATTCATTATTTCCTACTGTACCCATAATACTAGCTTTAGAATACCTAAAGGAACTACTTGAAATCAATAATTTGAAGAAAGAAATTACTGAGGAATATTTGCTTCTCACAAAGTTATGTATGAATCAAAATGTTTTTCAGTTCAACAATAAATATTATGAACAACTTGAAGGAACTGCGATGGGCAATTGCTTATCTCCGTTCCCTGTAAATTTGTTTATGGGTAGAGACTAGAAACTCAATTCAAAAAAGAACTCAAGTATTTCCCAAGGGTGTGGTATAGATATGTAGACGACATATTTGCTATTTTTGATACTAAAACAGTTGGACACTTTCTTAAAAACATTAAACAATAAATATCTTTTCGTTAATTTTACGTACGACAAGGAGAACAATGGGCAATTACCTTTTCTCGACACATTAGTTATTAGAAATAACGATAAATTAGAATTTGATATTTATAGGAAATTTACTAATGCTGATAGGTTTATAACATCCGACTCATTTCATTGCCGTCAACACAAAATGGCAGCATTTCATTTCTTAACTCACAGGTTAGTCAATTTTCCATTAAGTAAAGAACGTTTTAACAATGAAATGAATCGGATTACAAATATAGCTAAAAGTAATGGATATATAATGATAATTTTGTACATAAATTAATAAATAGACATAAGCATAAGAAAATGTTAAAAGATGCCACTACTCTTCAAGCACCTGTGGCTCCCAATAAGTTCATAGTAATCCCATTTGATCCCAGATATACGAGAGGTCTAGAAAAAGTGTTTCAAAACGCAGGTTTTAGAGGAGCCTACAAAACAAAGAACAGTTTGAAAAATCTCCTTGGAAACCCTAAAGACAAAGTCGACTTGAAGGAGAGGAGTGGCACTATGAAATTAGCTGTAATGACTGCGATCTAAAATATGTTGGACAAACTAAACGCTCCATAAACATTCGTTTTAAAGAACACATGACGCATTTAAGATACAGAAGAACAGAAAAGTCAAGCGTTGCCCAACATGCTTTGGAATAAATAATCTTAAGTTGATTAAAATTGTATCTAATAATAGATTATTGGATGCATTTGAGAGTATTGAAATAGTTAAATGTGGTAAGAAAGCACTAAATAAAGACAGAGGGTCTATTCCCTATAGTCCCCTCTATTGTTTACTTGACAACGGTGCAGTCGGGTGCAACCAAGTGTGACCACATTTACCTATAAATAGTCTCGGTTTGAATAAGTTACTTTAGTTTATATCATCTGCTGATGATGCTAACTTGATTAGCGAAACGCGCGACCAGAACGTAACAAGTTGTGCTGTAGTGTGGTTAGAACTCTTGTATTTTGAACATTCCACAGTTCTTTTCCTATCTTTTTGATTGTGACGGTCGTATTTTTTTCGTTCAACCAGCTCTCTTTCAATTACTTTCGTCCTGCAAAAGTGGCAGAGCACTTGTTCATTGTCGCCTAGATGTGAACACTTTGAATGAAATAAATGACGAAATGGTAGTATTCACATTATTGGATGTCGTGTCATAGAAATACGGCAAATTGCGTAGTTATCTTTTAGCTCCATAATTATACACGTCAACACTTCTTACGCTCTATTAAGCTTTTTATATAACCACCACCGTGACAAGAAGTAATAGGTCTGGTTGTCTAGTTCTACACACTTATTTTCGATCCTATTTTAATATTGTTCTAACCTTATTTTTGATTAACAAACATCCGCTAGTTCGATACATCTGCTTACGGATATATATGCTAAGCATTTATCCGTAAAAATCTCATTTAAAAAAAATTAGCTATTTAAAAGTTAGGGATACTAGACGAACAGCTGAAAAAATATTTCTCTAAAAAAAATTAAATAGATGATGCCCCTAAAAGTTACATGGACCTGTCAAAATCGTATATAAAAATTTTAAGTAGTTCAGAAGTTACAGGAAAAAAACATTTTTTTTTGAGAGCTGTCACAATATTTTTTCAAAATAAATTACTCCTCTAAAAGTTATATCGAAATTTGAAAATTAATAATCTACAGTTTTTTTTTTGTGCAAACTTCATCTGGTAATTGCAACCCCTGTATAGATTCCAAGACCCTTCCTAAAGAGTTCATTTTGTGTATCTTTTTTAGTACTTTCCTGCGCCGTAACCAATTTTCCAACCAAACGCCTACTTTTTTATTTGAAAAAAATTAGTTCTTCTCTAAAATTTCTTCTTGCGTTCTTCTCTTTAACGCGTAAATGCACAAACAGTAATCGAAACGATAAAAAATATCACAGAAATATTTGCTTTAAACAAACCAAAACTCAGCCGTGACATCTATCACAACTGACATGTCAAATATCTCTGTAAATTATCCTAGGCCAAGGCCACCTGTCATTTCGCGTCGTATATGGATCGGTATCTCGATTTTTGACCGATACCGCACTTTTTTCTTTAAATCGAATTTTCACCCACTTGCTAAATAGTAGAAGGGAAACGATATTAAAGCTTTTTTGTAGCCAAATAAATGCTTCATATGCGGATCTAGAAATAATTTCGATTACCATTTGCAATAAGCGGTAAAATGAGGTTAAAATTGGAATTTAAATTATCAACTTTAAAAAATTGCAGTAATTTAGCCGTTAAAGTTATGAACTCGAAATTTGGTCACGGTCTACCTAAAAATATCTTGTTTTGTAAAACAAAGACCCTACGGGCTTAGACATATTAGTTTCATTTTAATACAGGTTAATGTTAAAAAAAACACGGTTTTCTGAAATGACACGCCCCACACCAGGTTTTCGTCCCTGACTGTGAAAGCCATAGTAAAAATCGACCGCGAAGCTGACGTTGGTTAACAATATTGCACTTACACACAATTATTATTACCAAACAAATGAATCATCAAAGTCGTTGCCACAGAAACCAAACATTTCAAAGGTGTGCTGATAAATTGAAGTATTACAAATGAAAATTTCTGAATATCGGGTTTACTTAAAGTGTCATTTATTTTTGTATATTGTGTTCTATTTGATAAGTAATTTCGGAATATTTCAAGGACGGTGCCTCTGATACCATACTTCTCCAATATATTAATTAAAATATAATGCGAGACTGTGTCAAATGCTTTTGACAAGTCTAAAAATACCACAAGACTTTTTTTACCGCTATCTAGATTTAAAGTCAATTGTTTAATTAATTCATGCAACGCATTTTCAGTACCCAGTTGTGGAATGAAACCAAATTGATTTTTTGATAACACATTATTGCAGTTAAGGAAGGAAAACAATCTGTCTTTTAAGCTTTTTTCAAAAATTTTACTAAAATTTGTTATAACACTTATAGGTCTTAAGTTTTCCATTAGTAACATTGATCCTGATTTATGAATGGCAGTCACTATAGATGATTTAAATTGTTTAGTGACTTTCCCTGTTTTAAAAATAAGGTTTATAATATGTGTAAGAGGTTCAACAATATACGCATGTAAAGACTTAATCACTTTGGTAGTAACACCATCACTAGCTAGTGAACAATTGTTTTTTAAAGAATTAATGTAATTAATTACATCATTTTGGGTCACAGGTCTCAAATACATAGAAGTCAATGATGTGTGTGTTACTTCAATAGGATTTTGGGGATTAGGAATAGTTTCTGCTATTTTTTGGCCTATATTAATAAAATACTCATTAAATAGATCAGATAGTGCCTCATTTTCTGTAATCAAGCTGCCATTTTTGTCAGCGATATGAATTTTTTCACTACTTTTGCATTTGTTTTCATTTGTGGCATCATTTATAAATTTATAGACTTCTTTATTTTTGTTCTTAGTTCGAGTAATAATTTTATTCAACCTATTACGATATTCTTTATACTCTACTAACTTTCCGAGCTGGAATTTTTTTTCACCATTATCTTCATTCTATCCCTTGTTCTGTTCTTATTGATATTATAATTCCTTTTGTTATCCAATTCTTTATTTTATGATATTTATTGTTAGTTAAAATTTCTACCTCTGACTGCTTTACAACATCGGTAACATGTTTGCTCAGTTGAATGTTTATAGCTGCTTCTGGATCAAGAAGCTCCAAAATATCCCCCAAATTTCATCTTTTGCTAGATTATAAGCATATTAAAGTCAACCTTCTTGTCTTTTTGAGATGTTTCTGTATTTTCTTTGTTCATTGGTAAAATGTTTATAAGTATTGGTAAATGGTCTGTTATGTCATGATTTATTATAGCTGTCTTCACTTTAGATATATTACTAATTTTACCCTTCCCAAAAACGTGATCGAGGCATGTCTGTGACTCAGGCCTAGTGATGTCCTGATATAGGGTATCAAAACAATGTATATTCATTAGAGACACATAATCGCAAACCATGGGATCTGTATTATTTATTATATTAAAGTTAATATCACCCACAAATAGTTCTAAATTACAATTACAATTGAAAAAGGGGTTGTGTCAATCCTATGTGGCAAAACAAATAAGGAAGGCATAGATCACGTTAAAGTCAAAATAAGACTAAAAAAATCATATGAATAATGAATAATTTTCGAACAATAAGAGGCTTTATCTACTTTGATTATATTTTACGAAGATTTTATTTTATTGCAGACATGTTTTCTTCTACCTCTTCTCTACCAAATTAGACATAATCAATTAAATAAGTAAGGTTGGCTCTCCGTAAGCTTTAAGCCTGCTTTAGTGGTTTTTCGTGTACAGTGACATTTGATATCATCCCGTTGTACAGGCACTCGGTCATGTTCCGACGGCAAGCAGCTTCTGATTTTTATCCCTTTAGATGTATGTGCCGTAATTCGCACCCCTTATATTTCGAATTTATTTCATGTGAGGGATTATAAATGAACTGGAGCTGAATTTATCGATTCTAAGTGGGAAATGGTATTTTTATGGAGCGGGGCGTCCTAAACACAGTCTAGCTCATGTATTGTCACTGATATCTCTGTCCCTGTCTGGATTGGCCTTATTATTATTTTTGTCGGAAATAATTTTGTGGAAGATGCTTAAACAAACATCAATTACTTTCTCTAGCTACTTACATATTGGCGCTACTTGTTTTTTGAAATACGACGTCATCCAGAGTTTATTACCCGACTGTCCCGCAGTGGCGGCTCGCGGGTGAAAAAGTAAGTGAAGTGCAAATGAAGCAAGAAAATATCGCAATAATTTTTTTTCTAGAATTTTTTTTATACGTGGAAAAATATTTTTTTGCGACTTACCTAAATTTTTTATACTAAATCAATTCTCCTATCCTTCATAGCAGCAAAATAGTGAAGTAAGTCTTTTTTGAGATATTGTATTTCTTAAATAAGTTTTTACACGTTTGAGGCAATAAAAACGTTTTTCCACTGAAACACTTGTAGACGGTATTGTCAAAATAAGGGAAAACAATTTATATTCTTCGGTAAAAATATCATTATTTTCATTAATTTTTTTCATTTGCTCTAGCAGCGATATATTCCAATTACTGTCATTGGCAAAAATAAGACCAAGCCCTTTTTAAGTCGTTGACTTTTTAAAAATATTTCCCCATATAACTGTAACAAATTTTCAAACGGGCCAGTCGGAAAATTTAAACTATATTCGAAAAATTTAGCAGAATCTGCAAAACATAAAAATGTAAGTTTTTCAGTCTTGAAAGTTTAGTGTCCATTTCCGTTAAAATATGGTCCAATATTTCATAAAAAAGGGTTCTATACTTAGCTCTAATTTCTTCAGGTGAAAGCTTAGCAAGCTCACGTTTGTAATGATTTATTTCTGTAATAGAATTTGCTTTGTCAAACATGGTATTAAAAAATGTTCATTTCTTTTTTTACAGAGCGCCTCACGACAGCGTTTTATATTGGATATGCAAAAATAAATGTCAAACGATTTTTTTTGAAGAACGCAACTTGAACAATCACAGTTACTAACTTCGAATTTGAAGACCAACGAGTTTCTGTAATTGTTGGTATACGCCTCGTAGATGCAGATGTAAGAGCATACTTTCGTTTGGCTGAGTGATGAAAAAATTAAGGAATACCACTAAGGTTTGAAAAAAAATTCGACATTTAGAAATATTTTTAAACTTTGCTGCATCACAAGGTTAAGACGATGCGCAAGACAATACAATACAAATACCTGCCTGCGGAGCTTTTTCTCTTTTTTTTCTTTTTTGAAGTCTAGTTAGATGGTCAGACATCAAACTTGCGCCATCGTAAGATTGCCCTATTAATTTATGTTTATAGTCAAATTGATCCAAAATTTGATCCAATAGAGAATATAAATTCTCCGACGTTCTATTGGAGCTGACATTATAAAATCCTAAGAATCTCTCGATTACTGAACCTTCTGAATTAACGCATCTTAAAATTATGGAGCACTGGGAGGTTTGCGTAATATCAGTGGTGTCACCCACTTGCCCACAAAAAAAACTGTATGTTCATTATTTCATTTTTTACAGGATCATTTACATAATCAGAAATGCATTCAATTATTTCGTTTTGAATAGTTTTCGAGTCACCAGTAAAAACATTTTTAATTTTTTCGTGATGATCTTTTAGTTCTTGGGAACTTCTCGATATTAATAAAACTAAAAGCTGTTTAAAATTCACCCTGTTTATTGACTCGCTGTTCTCATCATGGCCGCGAAAGGCTAATTCTTGTTTTGCAAGGTACAAAACTGCGTCAATTACCAAGCACATAAATAGTCTATTTAATCGGACGTTTTCGTTAAAATGTATTTTATATAGTTTAGCATTTTCTTTTAAAGTGTCAGCTATAGTGCTTTGTTTTTTACAAATGTTTTTAGCATTAATTCGCACTTTAAATGCTCCGCCGAGTCTTCATGTTTATGTAAAGACCTTCATATATTTAATATACCTGCAAATCCTTCCTTATTCCACACTGAATATTTATTGAAAACTAGTAAACAAGGCCAGCAAAACAATTTTTGTAATATTTGACTACTACATAACCATTTGTACGCCAAAAACCAGGATGGCGATTAAAACTCTAATCTTGTTCCTTCCGTCGATTAAATAGAGTTTCTCACAAAATGCAAATGACATCCGTGATCGGATTCATCAATAATGTAAATTAATAAACCCGACACCAAATAAAGTTATAACAACGCCATAAATAAATATAACACAAAACAGTCAATCAAATTGCAAAGGAACTAACCGGTTGCAGCGAAATCCGCGAAAATAAAAGTAAACAACCACCCCAAACTGAATTGGCGCTAGTTAACATTATTCTTCTATGCGCTCGACGTCATCGCGTACGCGTTGTCATGGTAACATAGTAAAAAATACTCAGAAATTGCTTGGTGGTACAGCAGCCCCAAAAGGGAAGGCCGTAGCGGAGATGGGATTCGAATAGAGAGAAATAAGTAAGCCCAGCAGAAGACACGATGCTTAGACTATTTTGGTTGATATTTAGGTTGTTATTTATATCCAAACCCAGGGTTTTAACCGACTCAACGTATTTAATATTGCTGTTAAGTAGCTGTTAAGTGGTTGTAAAGTCCCCTTATAAGATGAGGCCACTGTTTTATTCACATTCAAGCAAAGCAGATTGGAATCGGACCAAGCCTTAATTATAACAAGGTCGTTGGAAATATTAGATTGTAAAGACGTTGTATCAAAATCACTCCATGTTATGCTTGTGTCGTCAGCAAAGAGAGAAATTTTTTCATTAATTTTTAGGTTGGTGATATCATTAATGTATAACCAAAATATAATAGGTCCCAAGACCGAATCCACTTGTAATCAGTTTAAAATCAGAATCAGAACCATTTGCCCTTACAAATTGTTGCCTATTACCGAAATAAGATTTAAACCAATTTAAAGAACACAGTCACAGGCTTTTGCATAGTCACAAAAAACTGAGGCGGTGGGGTGGTTCTTACTGAGGGATAAGTAAGCAACGAGATCGTGGCGTCACTGGTGCACTTGTTGGGTAAAAATCCAAACTGAGAAATGGCATAAGACATTTAGTAACCTTTCAATGATTTTTGATAGCACTGGTAGTAGAGCAATTGGGCAATAATTGCAAGAGTTAGTTTTTTCGCCCCCTTTATCAACGAAACTCTCATTTTTTAAATGAAACAGCCTGTATATTTTTTGTTCTCAGATTTCTTGCTTTTTGGCCATTCCCCAAATGTAGGGTTCGTGGAGTCTATACACAATCATTCAAGATTATTGGGCACTTTTCGAAAATATTAAAGGTATATTTGACGCCCTGTATTTTTTTAATGTATATGCATAAATCATTTTAGCATAGTACAAACTTCCAAATGTGGTCTTCTTTAAACTGCGGAATTTTTCTTCAGAAATTTTTAGTAACGGTATACAGGGTAAATAAAAATCCTGGATGCACATTTTTTCGATTAATTTAAATGGAATGCTGTGTATATTATTATATTTCCAGATTCCTCTCTTTTTGGCCAAGAGGGTGTGGGTTTAAAAAATTTAAAAAGTGTACTAAAAAGTGAAATATATTATAATCGTGGTATTAGACATTAAAACACTCAGTACATACATTTATTTTTGTTACAAGTTTGACGCCGACGAAATATTATTTTTCACTATTTCGTGCATTTTTTTGAAGTCGGTTTTATTTTTTACATTTTTTGCTTTTGCTATCAATATTAAAAAAACCAAATTACTATATTTTTTCTACAAATTCTCCGTATTATTTCTATTTAGTGCTGAGTACTGTATTGATTGACACATTAAGCACCGAAGCAAGTTCCGAAGAAAAAACTTGATGAAACATTTGTAAACAATTTAAAGACAGGACTGTGATGTATTCCTATTGTTTGAATCCCCAGTATTTTGAGCATTGCTTACGTTATGGTTGAGTTGGACACATTTACCTATCCAGCAGGACCGAGATGCTAACCGAAATTACTGTAGTATGACATGACCTCTTTTTTTTAGTCATCGCATCGCTAAAGATAGTTGGGTATTGTACTAATATAAAAGCTAGGACCATGTTTTAGTGACTTGGTTTTCTCCCACTCCCCCCCCCCCCAGAAAAACTAGGGTCTAAGGACGCCCCTAAATTTTTAGTTCTTAAACAACCAAACATTTATTACGCTTCGTCATTTTCTGCTAGCAACTGTAATTTGAATTTGTAATTCTCGATAAAATAGTTGTTATATAACTAACTATTTTAATTGGTCAATGTTAGATATAACTGGGTTATATTTTCTGCCTGCGTGCTTACAAAACTTTTTGATATTCATTATTGTCCTTCTGCATAATATAGATATCCTTAAGTGTAACTGGGATATTTCTTATTTTAAATTAATACTTACAAAATTTAACTATTTCACTAATGTCATTCTGTGTGATTGTGAAATAGTGAATTTTATATACGTTTCTATAATTTATTTAACTTTTTACCAATTTAAAGGCTAGAACCTTTATTTTGCAAGTTGGTTTTCTCCTCCGCCCGCCCCCCCCCTCCCTCTAAAAACGAGGGTCTAGTGAAACCCCTGCATTTTTAGTTCTTAAACAACCGAAGATTTATTTTCTATTAGCAGCTGGCATTCACATTTGTAATTTGATCAGTAACCAGATAAGGTGATTATTTGTGGGGATTTCAACTGTCCTAATCTCAACTAAGTGTTCAGCAGTACTAATGATTTTCTTACATCACTGAGTGCTGATAACCGATCAACACCATTGTTGATCCTTATGCGGACTGGTCCAGCAGAATTACTTAAGAAATAACATGGCCAATATATTGCAATTGGTCTTTGTAATGATAGCACTGTTAACGGGCATTTGTGTCACTGTTCATTACCAGTGGTTAAGGATAAGAATTATACGTATCAACCTTGCATTAATTTTGAAATAAAAAATGTCGTACTTAACACATTAAATATTCCTAACAAAAAATTCTTAAATTTTCGCAAGGCAAATTACGCCAACATATTAAATTCACTTCTGCAAATACCTTGGGCTAATATTTTTGAAAATAATACGTTGAATGATAATATGTCAATTTTTAGAATAATATAATTATAAAAATTTCAGAAAATGTTCCATGTGGATATCGTAATCATAGATATGCCGAAGGTATCTCGCTGCCTTTCATTCAATCAATCACTATGCGAGGGACTCTCCGGAAGTGGAAGCAAATTATATTAATCCCTATATTTAAGTCTGCGGATAAAAATAATATTAATAATTATCGACTCGTTTCGAAAACTTTTGCAAAAGCTAATACTATTTACAAGTACTTTTTTTTTGGTTAAAAATCAAATATGTAATCATCAACACGGATTTTTCCTAACATGTCAATAGACACGAATCTTATTTACTCCGAATACATTAAGAGAAGTTTGGATGAGCGAATCCAGGTGGATTTCATCTACATCGATTTTAGCAAGACTTTTGATAAAATCGATCATTCTTTATTGTTAGAAAAATTGGCTAGGGTTGGTGTGGATGGGAAAGTACTGGAGTGGTTCGGGAAGAGAAGTTGTTTCAGTGGCCGAATTTTACTCGAATAATTTTATTTCTACCTCTGACTACAGTGACGGCAAACTAATTGAAAACGATACCTTACGAAAATCTAAACCGTTGCTAGTAAGAAATTGGTTTGAGATATTTCGAGTATTATAATCATTGTTGCTATTGTTAGAGTGTATATCTATTATTATCGCGACAAACTAATTGGAAACGTATTTCTGAATCAACATTTTCTAACAACTAGTTTTTGTCTCAATCGAGTACCTGGCATTTAGTTGGATATCCATTGGCTTCAATTACTTTTAAACACCTCCTAGGCATACACTCGAATACTTCGTCGAATTTTTGGAAAGTCTTTGAACATAATTTCCTTTTAATTATCATCCAAAGATTTTCTATTGGGTTAAGATCTGGATTACCAGATGGCCATTGTAATACATCTACATGATTTATAAATATTTATAATCAACAGCAAAAGTTATGGTACGAGCGGAGATCGAACCCGCCAAATATTCTAACTTTATGGCGCGGCGTTCCAGACTGGACGTCAAATCTGACATCGCTATTAGGTACCGTCCATATTAGTAAATTTGTAATTTTACGTTATGCACGTATAAGCCAAATTTTGAATAGAAGTATTTTATCAGTTTATTTTTAAACTGTGAAATATATTTTTTGGAAATATTTAGAGGAGAAGTGCCAAATATGGAATACCATTTTGTTTTTGCCTTGTAATTTTTTTTGTTTTTTGAGAAAAGGTTTTGTTTTTTTTTTCAAAACCACACTTTATTATTTTGGTTACAAGGT
This sequence comes from Kuschelorhynchus macadamiae, assembly GCA_030620095.1. Lineage (NCBI taxonomy): Eukaryota > Metazoa > Arthropoda > Insecta > Coleoptera > Curculionidae > Kuschelorhynchus > Kuschelorhynchus macadamiae. The sequence continues at coordinate 776,767 of JAUTXW010005118.1, forward strand.
TTTAATATTAGAGTTAAGAAAAATTGTATACCGGGATCCTCAAAACATAATCTTTGAAAAAGAGGATTTTTGCACCTAATGTGGAATATGTACCTTATATGGTATATACTATGATCCTAATATGGAATAGGGCATAGGATATATTTATGCAAATAATGTTGTTAAAAATTAAACAGTGTAAATTTTAAGACAACATCTTTTACTTAAACTTTAAACAAGAAAAAGTAAACTAAACCTATATAAAAAATAAAAAAGAGATTCCGTATTTTTTGAAGTATCGGAAATGCTAAGTTTAGATACTCAAGAAACGATTATTTGCAAATATTTCACAAATAAAAATATCTGTTTCACATCCCGAACAATCGATATGGCACCACTCTTTGCAGACCACGCATTCTATCCACTTTTCTCCTCTCCTATCGTCCAAAAACGTTCCTTGGCAATAGAAACAAGTAGCATCATTGTCTTGTGGTTTTTCTGTTCCAATGTCCCCCATCTCATGATCCTCAGAAGAATTATCTTTGAAACTCGAGGATTCTGATTCTGAAGAGGAATCTTGAATTGCCACCTTCTTCTTTAAAACGACCGTTTGACGTAAATGTTGGCCACTACAGGATGGTAGATTTAGATCATCTGATGGTTCCGCTAACACTTTCCGCTTCACTGTTTTGGCTATCTTTGAAGAGACTGATTTTATTGAAGTTCTAACTCATCTTTAAACGGAGATGAAGTTATAATTGCCGCCTTTCCAGGCGCTCTTCCTCTTCAAGGGCCTTTCTTTGTCTTAAAGGTTGGCACCGGTGAAATGTTTTCGGGTCCAATAAATTCCCTTGGTGCTACATTATTGTCGGCAATATTCTCAACTGACGTGGCTCCCCCTTCCTCATTAATTTCTCGTTCTGCAGCAAGAAAATCGCTGTCTGTAAAGACATGACGATTTGGAGGAAATATTCCGATTTTCTTAAAACCGTTAACGGCAATTGCCCCGGCAATCATTTCCAAATTGCGACAATGCGTATGGTGTCCATCTAACACTAGCAACACAGGGTCGTATTGTGATGGTTTCACCTTTTCTGTAGGAACCACTGCGTAAATATATAGGTTTGAATCCAGCCGCTTGGGTGACAAACAACTTTTGATCCAGGAGAGGCACCCTTTTCCAATAGAACGTTGGTATTTTTTCTAGGGAAGATGAAAAATAGTGGTACAAAACTTCCTCCAGCACTCATACACAAGACTGCCGTAACTAAGGAACCTCTTTCAGCGGATGTTAAAGCTCCGACCTGTTTCCTGCCCCTAAGCGCCAGAACATATTGGACTTTGGACTGAACAATAGACAAGCCCGTCGCATCCACGTTAAATACTCTATCAACTGGATATTCATGCTTTTCAAATTCTGCCTCCAAAGTATCAAAAAAGTGAGTCACAGATTCTTTATTGAAGCCTTTGACTCTATGGATCGACGTCCCAGTTGGCTTTCTGACGGAAATTCTGCCTTTGTGTCGTTTTAGGAATAAATCTAACCATTTTCTCCCAGCGCTTTCATTACCTTTGGAAAATGGGTTTGGTAAATTATTTAAGGTAACCAGCTGATAAGCCATCCTTTTAACATCACTACGTGTTAATCCATAAAATTGTTTCTCCTTCAGAAGCAAATAATCTACCAATTGATCTTCTAACTGTTGTGGTAAAACCGCGGATCTTCCCAATTTTGTTTCAACAGCCTGAGCTGGTATTGAATTTGACTTGGTTGATAGACGGAATAATGTAGTGCGTGGAACATTAAATGTATCTGCCGCTTTTTTGAATCCCATCTCGTGACTTCGCACAGCTTCGATTGCACGAACCATGTCCTCTTTTTTCCATTTTTTACGATCCATAGTATTTTTTTGTAAAAAAGATTAATTATTAATTTTTTCATCATTTTCTCTAAAAGGATTTTGCAGTTTTGTTCACGAAATTCCAAAAAAATGAATGTAGGTACCCAATATGGAATATTCCAAAATAGGAACAGCATGCTATTCCATATAAGGTACCCGGCCATCTTTCTTTTCATTAGCCAAATTTACGTGTTTACAACAAGCCAATCTTAGACTGCAATATCAGAAACTTAAATTTAAGTTATACAAGCATACAAGACACAATCGAACATGTCTCCGTTTATACTAACTAGGCGTATCAAAATTTCGAATACTTATCTTAAATAATTTACGATGTCGCGTAAAATCAAATCGAGCTGCGAAATAACAACACCTTCGTTAAACAGTTGATAAACGACTGTCGGCAGTCATAACCAGCTGTGACGATGTGTTGGTAATGCTATTGCGGTGTTGTCACTCTTGGTTTGTTCATTTTATGGGTATTCCATAAAAGGGACATATTCCATATATGGCACTTCTCCTCTATAATCAACAGCAAAAATTATGGTACGAGCGGGGATCGAACCCGCACCTCTGGATCGCTAGTCCATCGCTCTAACCAATTGCGCTATCGTACCACTGATAAGCAATTCGTTAGAACTTGTACATATTCAAACCCACCAGTATCATAACCATTGATGTCAGATTTGACGTTCAGTCAGGAACGCCGCGCCATAAGGTTAGAATATTTGTCAGGATCAACAATGGTTGTGATACTGGTGGGTTTGTTCCAGTATGTTAATGTATTCATACTGATCCACAGTACCAGTTATACTATAAAGAGGGCCAACACCATTCCAAGAGAAGCAGCCCCATACCATCATACTTTATTTGGTCCAACCAAATCTATTTACCTTGGATTCATCTGACCATAGTATCTTTTTCCGTTGTTGGACGTTTCAAGGAAGGTGATTTCTAGCAAATTCCAAACGGCTCCTTCGATTCACTTCAGAAAGGTGAGGCTTCTTCCTTGGTACCCTGGCAAAAAATTTATGCCCCGTTCAAACGATTTCGAACATTTCGAACACTAAACTCCCTTGGGTTTTCAACAAAAATTTCTTTCCAAATATCAAGTGCTGATTTGTGAGAGTCTGCCTTAGAAATGCGAACAATTAGACGATCTGTTTCCATACTCGTTTTCCTGGGACGTCGCTTCCTAGGAACAGTTTTAGTGGTTCCATGAATCCTAACATGATGAACATAATTAAACACCGCCTTTTTGGAACGATTAACCGTTCCTGCAATATTTTTATACGAATATTTCCTATGAAGATAAATAATGACTTGTCGTTCATTTTCGTTACAACTTTTTCGCGAACCCATATTTGCAGAAATTCGAATGAAGATTCACATTCAATTTTAAAATAAGCCTTCTTGTTAGAAAATGTTCATTCAGAAATACGTTTCCAATTAGTTTGCCGCTTAAAAATGTAGTGTTCTTCGAATTTTGTAATTAATATATTATTTTTAAACTTAATAAGCTTGTTTAATGCGATACCAATAGCTATACACCCTAACAATAGCAAAATGATTATAATATTCGAAATATCTTAAACTAATTTCTTACTAGCAACGGTTCAGATTTTCGTAAGGGATCGTTTCCAATTAGTTTACCGACACTGTACATCAATGATATTGTTTGTTGTTTTGAAAATTATCACTTCTTATTTTATGCTGATGACCTTAAACTCTATAGACGCGTAACTGCAATCTAATCTAGACAGGTTCCATTCATATTGTCAAAGTAATTATCTTTTTGTAAACTTAAGTAAGTGTTTCTCCATTACATTCAGCTGTAACCAAAATTTTATATCAAATAATTATAAAATCGACAATGATGTCTTAAAAAGAGAGAGCCAGGTGAAGGATCCTGATGTTCTATTCGATAGTTAGTTGATATTCGATGTCCATATTAAAAATATTGTCCGAAACGCGTATAGAATGTTGGGATTTCTTTACAGACAATCTAAGAACTTTAGACATCCCAAAGCTTGTACTATTCTTACATCTTTAGTCCCCTCTATTTTGTCTCTACTGTATGGAATCCAATATACAACGTATATAAAAACCGCATTGAACCCGTTCAAAATAGATTTTTAAGATGTATAGCATTTAAGGACCATCTTGATTTCGATGATGGCTACGCTCTCGTACGTTCCAAACACATTGTTCTGTCCTTGAAACAGCTAAGGTTACTAACGGAGATGCTTAACTTTACAAAATGTAACTCAAGAATCGACACTCCTGAACTGTTAGAACTAGTACCTTTACAGTACCTGGCAGAAACTTTAGACATACAAATCTTTTCTCTATCCCTTTTTCTATATCAAATAATTCTTTAAATTCAGAAAGTAATAGAACGGTAAGATATGCAAATTCTTATTGTGAAAACCTGCAATTTTTCCATGATTCATTTAGGGTGTTCAAAAATAGCTTAAAAAGAAATCTTACTCCTGTCAAAGTTTTACACTTGATATTTAAAACCTTATAACTTTAAACCATACATTTGCATGTAAGTTGTATAATGTTTCATTAAGTAAAATTAATTGTAATTAGTGGGTACTTAATTGGGAGTGTATCCTGTCCATAACCTAAATAAAATAAATAAATAAACATATATACGTGTTAGATAATACCATTTTACTAGATCCATTATCTTTTTTCAAATTTTTTTTCTGGATTCTTAGACATTTTTAATTGTTCAACGTTATTATTACCTGGACTATAAATAATTGAATAAAACTATTAATATATTTTTTGTAGAAAATTTCACGTATTTACACATTTTTGTTAAAATGTCTAATTACATAGATATTGAGGGAAAATGTTTCAAACCCTCCCGCACCCCTGGCCCACCACCGGGGAGTTTCAGTATGTGATTTTTGTCCTCTAATTGGCGTTTATGAACCATTGTTGCATGGGCTATAGCAGAATATTACAATTTTTGTGTAGTACTATTATATTTTACACCATTGGTCAAACAGTATTAATCGCTCAGCTATGCATAGAAATTTATGTGTTCCATTTAAAAAAATACAAAAATAAAATTGCTTACTCATCTCACTAACGAGCTTACGCTATATCAGAGATGGAGTCACAAGCTTGTATAGGTAGTTAACGCAAGAGATGCGGTCCTTCGTAATGACTGATATGTTGGGAAACCTCATTAATAATAGAAGTTATTTTCTTGTCCAAGGGTTGACGTTGGTAAACAGTTCTCATGAATTGAATGCCCTAATAATATATATCCAGGGCTTTAATTAAATGCACTTGTCATGAAAATATGAGGTTTTACGTAGATTTTGATTGTATTATAAACGTATTTTAATTTTCTTTATTGATTTAACTACCGGGGTAAAGGGGCAAAATTATTATATTTTCAAATTCCGTGCTTTTTTGTATTTATAAATGAAAAAAATTTAAATAAAATCGGTTTTTCTGAAATTAGAAAAGTTTACAGGGTGTCCCGTTTTCGTTGTATTTATGGGGTATCTCTCTTATTAGTGAAGATAGAGGGTTGCGGTTTTCGCGACGTGGTGCTACTTTTTTGTGAAATGAAAGATGACCCAAACAAAATTTTCATACCCCCCTTCGTCCCTTCGTTTTTAATATACGGTGTTAAATTGAAAATATTGCATTTTTGGACCCCCTCGAATTTCGGTTGTTGTTTAACTTATCGAAAATGTAAAAACTGGCTGTGATACAGTTTTTCACAAAGAATCCAGTGGCGTAGTCACATTTTTTATGTGAGCGTCTTTGAGTTATAACACAAACTTCAGTGGCGGCTATTCAGGTGAAGTAGGTGAAGTGCTACTTCACCAGGAAAAATAAACAAGCAAACATCTAACTATATTTATTATATATCTCTTAAAATTTTAGTTTTTACATTCATTTATTCACCTAATTGGTAAAAAATAAACTATACACCTCGAATAAATATTTTACTTGACCGTTGGCGGCATGTCTTTTTAAAACTTTCAATCGAACTTTATTATAACAACTATAACAGTGGCGCAAACCGCTTTGACTTTGCTGAAGGTGCTATGTTTAGTTTACGATTTGCCTACTATATTGCCATGACAACGCGTATCCGATGACGTCGAACCCAGCGCCATACAACGCTCTCGGTGAATTGCAGGCGCAGTACACTACACCCACGTGTCGTTCAGTTTGCGGTGGTTGTTTACTTTTATTTTCGCGGAGTTCGCTGCAACCGGTGAGTTCCTTAGCAATTAACTTGACTGTTTTGTGTTATATTTATTTATGGTGTTGTTACAACTTTAAATTCGAAGTTAGTAAATGTGATTGTTCAAGACTGGAATAAATTAAAAGACGTCTATGAATTTATTACGAACTGTGACAAATCTGATGAGAAATCCGCCCTGCAAAAGGATTTTTAGGTGAGATGAACGATTTTGAATTCACGTTTCGTTCATTATTGTTTAATGACATTTTCTCAATTATGGACATACTATTTGACGTTCTTCAAAAAAAATCGCTTGACATTCGTTTGTGCATATCCAAACAGAAATGAACATTTTTTTAATACCTTGTTTGATAAAGTAAATTCTATTACAGAACATTTCACCTGAAGAAATTAGGGCTAAGTATAGAACCCTTTTTTATGAAATATTGGACCATATTTTAATGGAAATGACACTAAGATTTCAAGACTGTGAAAAACTTACATTTTCATGTTTGGCAGGTTCTGCTAAATTTTCCGAATATAGTTTAAATTTTCCGACTGGCCCGTTTGAAAATGTGTTACAGTTATATGGGGAAATATTGTCAAAAAGTCAACGACTTAAAAATGAGCTTGGCCTTATTTTTGCCAATGAGAGTAATTGGAATATATCGCTGCAAGAGCAACTGAAAAAAATTAATAGAAATAAATATTTTTTTACCGAACCTTAGTGGTATTCCTTAATTTTTTCATCACTCAGCCAAACGAACGTATGCTCTTACATCTGCATCTACGAGGCGTATACCAACAATTACAGAAACTCGTTGGTCTTCAAATTCGAAGTTAGTAAACGTGATTGTTCAAGTTGCGTTCTTCAAAAAAAATCGTTTGACATTCATTTTTGCATATCCAATATAAAACGCTGTCGTGAGGCGCTCTGTAAAAAAAGAAATGAACATTTTTTAATACCATGTTTGACAAAGCAAATTCTATTACAGAAATAAATCATTACAAACGTGAGCTTGCTAAGCTTTCACCTGAAGAAATTAGAGCTAAGTATAGAACCCTTTTTTATGAAATATTGGACCATATTTTAACGGAAATGGACACTAAACTTTCAAGACTGAAAAACTTACATTTTTATGTTTTGCAGATTCTGCTAAATTTTTCGAATATAGTTTACATTTTCCGACTGGCCCGTTTGAAAATTTGTTACAGTTATATGGGGAAATATTTTTAAAAAGTCAACGACTTAAAAATGAGCTTGGTCTTATTTTTGCCAATGACAGTAATTGGAATATATTGCTGCGAGAGTAAGTGAAAAAAATTAATGAAAATAAAAATATTTTTACCGAAGCATATAAATTGTTTTCCCTTATTTTGACAATACTGTCGACAAGTGCTTCAGTGGAAAGAAGTTTTTCTTGCTTCAAATATGTAAAAACTTATTTAAGAAATTACAAATTATTACAAATTATTACATTTCTTGGTAATATTTCAATTCAAAAGGAATTTCTGGAGGAGATTAGGGCAACTCATCCATTTTATGAGGATGTTGTAAATAACTTTGCTGCAATGAAGGATAGGAGAATTCATTTAGTATACAAAATTTAGGTAAGTCGTAAAAAAATATTCTACCCCCTCTATATATAAAAAAATTATTGCGATATTTTCTTGCTTCATTTGCACTTCACTTACTTTTTCACCCGCGAGCCGCCACTGACAAACAAAGAAATGTTCAAATTTTTGCAATTTAAGAATTCAATAATTATAATGTAAAATGTAAGTAGATTTGTAATAACTATTATAGCATTATTTATCTTACACTGTTATAATTTTAGCCTGTTGTCCCTATCCATTTTCCAAGGAAATTATTTTCCAAATTCTGCCTTATTCTACCGGAATTATGAGCAGATGCTACGTCCTGCTGAAAATATAAGTAGGCCAAAGGCACATCATCCAGTAATTCCGGTAGAATAAATTCCAATATTTGGAAATACCAATCTGTATCTAAGCTCCCCTGGTATATCCGATACATTATTTTTGAACCCAATATGAAACAAGAAATATTAAACACAAACCTACCCTGTCGTTCGCGAGGAAATATTCGATGCTGGTTTTCTTGCGACCAGTATCTAGAATTATGCCTATTTAATACTCCGGCGCCACTTATATATGCCTCATCGGAATATATTACTTTTCTATAAAAGTCAGGGTCATTATCGCGTTTTTCTAGATACCATTTACAGAAAATAATACGACGATGCGCGTCGCCCGGATGTAAGTGTCGCACCAATCTGAATTTAAATGGTTTATAACCTTGTTTCCTTAAAATTTTTTGTACCCGGGTTTTTGGAACCCAAAGAACTTGAAAGACCTACATCACTGGGCATCAGAACATTAACTACGTCTTCCTCGGTTTCCTTGTTATAGGTTTTACTTCGCGGCTTATTAAAAGATCTGAAATCAACTAGATGTCTTTTCATTCTAAGAAATATAATATCATAGGGTTGTCTTCATTCTGGATACCTATGTTTAAAACGCCAACAGCTTCATAAAAATGTATTTGTTATAAAATACGACGAACGCTAAGCATACCTTAATAAATATAGTTCCGAAGCCTCTTAATCTTATTTTCTTCGTTAGATTGTGCAAAGCAGAGCAACATGTCGAATTTTTCTTCATTAGAAAACGTTTGGTTTCTACCCATTTTTTATTATAAAATTTTAAATAATTGTTGCGGTTATCTAATCTAGCTTCAAAACGAACCAGAGGTTTTTGACATGTAATTTATTTTAACTTGATAACAATTTTCTTTTGTTTTGTTTAGGCAATCCCAGCCTACTACCAAAAACTGAGCTCTAAAAAAATGCAAATTACTGGGCGATTCGAATAGAAAAGTATATATTATTTTGTATTTTCGAGAAGCTTATTGTGACCTGAATAACATAAAATAAGAATATATGGGTTGTCCCATTTGAAAAAATATAAGTTTGTATTATATCTCAAAAACGGCAGCTCATATAAAAAATCTGATCACGCCACTGGAGGCCAGTTTTTACCTTTTCGATAAGTTAAACAACAACCGAAATACGAGGGGGGCCAAAAAATGCAATATTTTCAATTTCACAGTGTATCTTAGAAACGAAGGGGGCTATGGAAATTTTGTTTCGGTCGTCTTTTGTTTCACAAAAAAGTCGCATCATGTCGCGAAAACCAGAACCCTCTATCTTCACTAATAAGGGAGATACCCCATAAACACATCGAAAACGGGACACCCTGTACATAACAATTTTTGTGATGAGCAACTAATATCTGTGCTCTCACATAAAAAGACCAATGGAATGATAGTGAATGGTATGAACAAATAGCGGGCGCAGTTTAAAAATCATAATAGCAAAGAGAATAATAATTTTTAGTAAATTACGTTATAGGTCCGATCATTCAACAGGCCAGCCCCCCCCCCCCAAGACTTGTCTATCACCTAAGAAATGTTCCTAATTTATTCCAGTTTGGAACTACCTATTTTTACATGGGTTTCCCACTCCTTTACAGCGATTATTATACTTATTTCAAAAGAATTCATAGTGGAAATAGTTAGTATTAGTAGCGCCATCTCACGCTATTGCAGACGGCTTACAATAAGTAATACCCATGTATTTTTACTTATAATACTAACTTGTAAAATATTGTGAAGCAGGCACAGATCTAACTTATCGACCATTAAGCCGGGTTGCATAACTTCGGTATCTATTTTCCATACTATTGAATATTCAGCGAAGCTCTATACCTATGATAATTTTTTGTGTTGTAGGCAGCTGAATGATGAAGAAAAATAAAGGCAGTCCAAATGTTTTATTGAACTTTTTAAAGAAGAAGAAACCCAATGAAAATACTGAAGATTTAACTGAGAGTACGCCCGAAACCCCAAGTAAGGAATCCGTGAGCTCTAGCCGTTCTAGCCCCGAACCTACGAAAACTCGTTCATATGAACCAAACGACATAACAAACTTTGTTTATCAATCCACAGGTGATCAAGAGAAACTTTCTATTCTACAAAATGTATGGATGCCTTGCGATAGTTTTGTATTTACTTGGAATCAGCTAGAATAGGCGTAAGTTTAATCCTTTTTGGCTCAAAAAGTTTTTGTGGCTTGCGTATTCAAGCAAACTTGACGGGGCTTTTTGCAAATACTGTGTGTTGTTCGCAAATCAGTTTACTGGACAAAGTGGCAGTCAAGTCAAGAAATCTTTGCGTTGGACCCTTTCGAAATTGGAAAAAAGCACTGGAAAAATTCCAGCAAGATGAATCAACGAATTATCACAAGTTTTCAGTTCTACGCGCCAATAATTTACAAAATAATTCCTCCTCCTTAATTCTGCTTCCGTAGAAATTGCTCGCAAAAACCGGGATAAACTTGCGCCTGTAGTTAAAACCATCATATTTTGTGGAAAAATGGGGCTTCTATTAAGAGGGCACAAACATCCGGTACTCTTGAATTTAAAAATGATTTGAATGAGAGCTTTGATAAAAGCGAAGGCATTTTCAGAAACTTACTTAAATTTAGACTGGACGCCGGCGATAAAATTTTAAATGAGCATTTGAAAAAAAGTCTAATGCTACTTATATAAGTTGGAACATTCAAAATCGGATTCTTGAACACCATTTTTAGTTATTGCAATAGGCAAAAATTTTATAAACAAATATGCCTGCGGCATCTTTTATTACCTTACCCTATCAACTGCAAAGAAGTCTGACTGAGAAAAATCCTTCATTTAATAATCTTAAACAGTTTGCTTGTTCCCGCAGTATTCGTACTTCAAAAATATGATCAGTGCCGGATTAATGGCGGGACAACCCGGGCACTCGCTCCGACTGCACTGAGTCCCCCACGAAAGGGAAGCTCCGTAAGCTTTACCAATCTCAAAAAAAAATACAATTTCGATATTTTTTCGGGACGTATTTGAAAATGCTTAAGTTTCTAATTGGATATGTAAAACAGCTGCGAAAATCTAATTGTAAAACTCTTAGTCTGCAGATATTATTGATTCAATCCATACAGACTTTGCCAAGGCATTTAACAAAGTAAGTCATTGCATTATTTTGCAGAGACGTGACTGTCTGTGGCCCTCTTCTGTGCTGACTTCGTACTTACCTGATGAACCGGAAAAAGATTATTCGAGTGCCAAGCAATTTCTCATTTAAAATCAATGTACTTTCTGGAGCTTCACAGGGGTCATACCTTGGGCAGTGGCGGCTATTCGGATGAAATAGGAATAGTGCCTCTTCCCCAAAAAAAAACTGGCAAATTATTTTTAACACACTTTAAAAATCAATACAATATACTAATTTTCAATATTAAATCTTTTCAATAATTAATTTTATTAAAAATTATCAATAACTGCAATGTTAAATTTAATGCATTCCTAGTATTACCGCTGGCCGCTCGTCAGAAACCTAGAGACAAACACAAAACAAAATGATATACTTCCACGTATTAAGCAAACCCGTGTGTGCGCAACTCGTTTGTGTCGATCCACCAACGGAAGAGCCACCTGCGAGCTCTGGTAACGAGAGTATCGCATGTACGAAGACCCCGCCTCTAGAGAAGAGCCGCAGTTTAACGCTTCCGTTCGTATTGTACGTAAAGTGGATCGCGGCGATCGCGCTTTATTCAGTATTTTATCTGCGGTCTTTTATTTTATTGTTTGGAGGAGTGGAGCGTGTGTGTGGTTGAAAATGAATTCGTTTGAGCCCGTTAGTGACAATGTTTGTGGTTTGTTAGAAACTCCATTTTCCCGTTGGAATCAAGATGACAAAAAGGAACTTTTAATTACGGGTCACAAACAAGTGTGCTGACAATTAGTGCTAAAAAAGACATTAAAAAATCTGGTAAATCCTACAATATTCATTTAAAAAATTCTTGGTTTTCTGAATTTAAGTGGCTGTGGAGCAATGGATATTTGCAAAAAATGTTTTGCATGCGGTGCCCATTTTAGACCTTGTCTGTCCTACTTTTCTCTAACACTTCCGCTATTTTTTTAGCAACGAGCCGCCACTGACCTTGTGGAATCTTTTATTTATTTTAATTTACTTATTAATAGAATCAATGAGTTACTCCTGCAAACTTCTATTTGCTAATAACCTCAAAATACTTTTTAAAAATAACATCTACAGAAGACTCGCATAATTTACAAAATTCCTTAACAAGCTTCTACCAATGGTGTACCATCAATCGAATATATGGAGCTGAACATAAATAAATGTCATGAAATATGATTTTACTGTACCCGATCAGCAATAGTTACTCAGTACATCTTAAATGGCTCCCCTTTTACAATTTTTTCCATTAGAAGTTGATCTGGAAGTTTCCCTCGACCAATCATTATTATTTATTAACCAAATAAATAATATTATCAATAAAGAACTAAAAATACTTGAATTTATTAAGTATGCAAATCGTGCATTTTGACTAGCCCTGGTTAGGCTTTTTTAGGGTTGATGTAAAAAAATGTACCTAAAAGAAATATGTCACGGATTGGTTTTGAGATTTAAATGCTCGTGCTAGGACGGCTGCGGCGTTATTCTAAATAGTTTTGGGTCTAGCCATTTTACAATGGTAAGAATGAAAAAAAAATCTTGAATAAACGTAATACGGAATGGAAATAAAAGCTGTTTGATTGGCTTTTATACTTACAACCGAATCTATCGCTGGTTCAGGAATATATCAGTGTTGCTTTGCCTAATTTGTGATTCTTAAATCGTGGTGTAGGTCCGCGAATCTATGCAGTTTCATTACTTTCTTTCCGTGTATACTAATCCTAAGAAAGCTTCTGTAAGATACGAATCCAGGCTTTGTCGACGGTCCTTGTAGAATACGGAGCTCTTCAGAGAGTTAATAAAATAAAAATGAGAAATGTAAGGTACCTGCGGTAAGGTTTTGAATTCAATAATGTCTAAGCACCTAAGTTATGAGATGGCAAGTTGCTTCTGAGCTTTAGGTTGCATAAATATACAATATAGGGTCATCGTGCCAATTTAAATGATTTTTGGTATACTAGTAGATGTAGAGGACGCTTATCACCAATACGATATTACGGTTTTTAGCACCATGTTTGTCAATAAAGCCATATTTGTCAATAAAACCATTATCAAAGCCGTAATAAATATTATTAGAAAGCAATGTTCAGGAATATGCGCGCACCTTTAAAATGAAGTGTTCGGTACCAGGTTAGCAGACCGTTCTTTCTGATTATTGTTTGCGGGTCAGTTTATATTATTTGTTATGACTTTAATGACAGTTTTATTGGCAGATCTGGTGCTAACCTTACGGGACGGAACCACCTAACAGTTCAACTACTGTATTATGAATTTGTAAATTTTTATGGCGTATATCTCAAAAACGGAACGTTGCCAAAAAAAATGACTTTGGATTCGTGATCAGCGCTCTAAAATTTACTAGATGTACCAAAAACCGTTCAAGGACCCAGGTGACACTATACTGCATAATTACTTTAAGTGGGGCCATAGCAGAGCCGAAGTTAAAAATAGTAAGGCAAAGAAAAAACAGTGAAGGCCATAATGCCCAAAGTTTATAAAATAAAAATTTAAAATCTGTTATGCTTTGTATAAGGTTTTGAACCCGACAAAGTTAAAACATCTTTTATAAGAGATTTTTCAATGGGCCTATTGAGATTTTTCTCTGAGCCCCAGATTAAGCTTCTGGGTCTCAGCTTGGAGTAGAGCCAGAAAGGGAAAGACGGGTCGTAGAATACCCGAATGTAAGGCAAGAAATTATCTTTCCTTAATCTCTATATAAGGAAATCACGTAAAAGCAGAAATATTCTAGGCCTGTGATTGGCTGAAATCCGGTCTTTATAATGTGTGTTTTGTTTGTTTGTTTAATGTTTAATATATATCTGCTTTGTCCGTGAATTCTAGACATACATAAGACTCAAATTAACTAGTACGATATTGCCAAACGTATGTTAACGACTAAAAAAACAAATGTTTCCGGCCTAAGCTCTATGATCTATTCGGAACAAATACCTTTATCTGGACTGGATGGCAATAGAAGGAGGCTAGAACCCTTGCTTTTTTTGTGGTCTCCAAGCTCCCCACGTTAGAGTTGCCTACGTTTGCTTAGGCTCTCTTAATTTATTTATTTATCCGATACACAGTAGAAATAGTAAACAAAAAATTACTTTATATAAATATTAGCATCATGATTACATATAAAAGTATTTAAAGGAATTATTTTATTTTTAATAGTAGATATGGCTTCCCCCGTTTGCATAGTATATGCGTTAGGACTAGACTAACCAGGTCTCCCCATATATTCAAGGGCACCATAAGATAAAACACATTGGAGCGCAAACTAAATTCTGGTATTTGAATTAATATTCATTTTCCTAACTCATTCATAATTCAAATAGACCATTATTTCTGAAATTAACAATATTGTTAAGGTCTGTAACTTTATGGTTTTTGTGAAACAGCGTTTTTTTTACTTGCCGATCGTCCGGATGTGCTAAAGTATCTTCAATATGCTCCAACACATTTAAAACTGTCGGTTTTGTAAGACGGAATCGTTTAAAAAATGTCATATTGTCCATATCAAAATAATTAGAACGGTCCAAATTCTTCTAGGAAAACCATTTTTCACAATATCTAATATTTCCAAATCGCCGAGATTTTCCTAGTAGTAGCCTGGCAAGTTTCTGTTGCTTTACAGCAAAGCCGAAAACGGAGGAAGGAAGAAAGCAAGAAGAATGGTCGGTCTTTCGAATGACCTCGTGGAAGACAGACCTTTGTGGTTTTAACCTAAGTTGTCAGTGTGGAAACTTACGACCCCGCTAGAAAGCGGGCAGACGCTGTCAACGTGTGAGGCCTAGTTGTTCCTCATTCTATTCTTTCCGCCTGCCCAGTTCTACATAGAATATTAGCGTAATAGACGCTATGAGACGAGAGTAGGAGGGGTAAGGGGATAGCTTGAGAGAAGAGGTCATTTCGTGATACCAGTAGTATTCTCAAGAAGCATCTAATGGAAGTCAAGATGTATTTCAAAAATTTTAAAAAGGAGGAAAAATTTAAAAAGATATTTGTAAGAATCGGGGTGCTCCAGAAGCTTAGAGCTCGTCATCCAGGCATCCCATCAGTAACTTCTCCAAACTGTAAATTAGCTGGGAGAGTTGCCCCAACTTTGCCCCCAGACGCAAAGCACTCTGGCACATAGATTGTCATCCGCGCCAGCAATGTAGAAATTCAATAGAATAAAATAAAGGATGAGCTGGCAAATCGTATCCCAAAGAGACAAGTGTCACTAATTAAAAAAAGAAGAAAAAGTATGCTTCACGTCTTTACGATGTTTGTTTATGTTTATATTTTTCATCTTTTTAATTTAATATGTTCATAACGTTTTAATTTTATGTTGATTAAGTGTGTCATTTTGATTTTAATTGAATCTCATTATCGTACTTTTATCTGTACGAGATATTATGAGCTGAGTAGTTGGACTTTGCCCTTTACACCTTAATACATTCATTTTAGTTTTTTCTTCAAGCTGTTAGGTATAGATATTGAAATTTGAGTTTTTAGCATTTTTCTTTACCTAAACTAAATGTAACTATTTGTTAGTTTAAACTAGTTATAATATCCCTCAAAATTTGAAAAACAAAGTATATTTTTAAGAGAAAAAAAGGAAATTCGTCAAACATTATGAGCTTAATTGGACGACTGGCATTTGTTACAGGTAAGGTAATATAAAGTTAATATTCGAAAAATTTCCATGAGAATGGTCACGTTCATCAGCACATAGCGCCCTTTTTGCATAATTAGGAAACTTCATACTGTTGTTGAAGCTAAATATACATACACATGCTAAAGGCTGCTAGCTCTACACATTGGGTCTGACATTGGAACAATATTTTATTCAAGAACTTCATAAATAAAATAAAGTGTTTGCTATCCATTCATTGGAATCGAACTCTAGTGACAGAGAGCTTTGCCTATACAAAACGAAATAATTACCTGCATTGGAAAACAAAATACCCAATTTTATCTGCATAAGTAATTATTTCTCTTCTATTTGATTTAGTTCACTTTATTTTTATAAAGACCTATGAAAATGGGAAGTATAATCAAACAACTTTCAGGTTTTAAAACAATTATTTCATAACCCATGTACTGTCATCTCCTATCTTAAAACTGGTACAAGGTTTGAGCTATTTTATTGTTTGGTTTGGGATTATTTTTCTAAATATTTAGATTTAATATGTTTTCTGGATTACTGTTACCATTCAAGATTGTTAAAAATACTAACATTTTAGGAAATTACACACAAATTAGGAACTCTTCATAAGGTTGAGATGCAGTCTATTTGATGTTCAGCCAAAAAATGAACACAAGATGGATAACTTCCAATGTTAACACCAATTTTGTCCATTCACACATTGGAGCGAGCATTGTTGGTGAAATGCTGCTGGGGATAACATTGCTTTCAAAGTATGAAGCTGGCATTATAGTGAGAAATTCAGTTGGGAAAAAGAGAATAACCAGATCTCAACACTCAGTAGTAGACAGAAAAAATATGTCATCAAAAAGCATTTTTACAATGAGTCTGTAAATTAAATGGAATAGTTTACTAAATTTTTTAAAAACTTAGTTTTGTAGATCAAGTTATGTAAAAAACTGGTATTAAAACAGTTTTAAAAGTTAGTGTCTACGTATTTATGGTTTAAATGTTATCTGTGTGTATGACAAATTAGATATGAAACATATATAAACCAAAAATTATATTAACATTAATATTTATTTATCCTATGTTAAATGGAATGAAATTTTTAATATTTGTGATATTGCTATCTGTGAAAGTGTTTTATAAACATTCCATATATTGTGATAAATTGATATGTTCCTAAAGTAAAATATAAATCAAATTTCATTGGCATAACTACAAGTTTTGGTCCCCCTTCCCTGCAGTTTTTGACAAAGGGCCCCTATATGCGCATACATAAAATCCAGTTATACTTCTAGGGTTTTATTGCAGAGCTCCTGAGGAGAAGCTTCTTTAGAAATACCTAATTCATGCCAAAAAAAATGCTGTTAAGCTGCTAATCCCCCCTCTTAAAAAAAACATTTTCCCTTGGGTTTCATTATTGTATTATCACATTTCATAATCCCAAAATGCTAGAATCCCTTGTTGCTGCCCACGTTTTAAAAGTATTATACCATCACAAATCTTGAATATTAGCAGGGTTTCTTGGAGGCTTGTGAGAATAACCACCAAGTGTATCTTGTATATAAAGACTACAAAGACATTTCATAGACATAACAGACTTCGACATTATTATGGTTCAAAATCATTTATTTGATAAAGAAATTATCATTTATCATTAACGAGACTATAAAACCACTAGGGTTAATATTGAGATCATTAAAATATTTTAGTTAATAATATGTATGCCATAAGAGATGTTTATTGTGCAGTTGTAAGGTCCAGTCTTGAATATGCATGTCCAGTATTGTCACCATATTACACAATGCATATAGAGTCACTAGAACAGTTTCACAACAAATTTCATAGGCATAACACATACAAATTAAAACTCCTGAAAAAATGAATTGTAAGGATTTAGAATGTCTGCTTCTCATCTTTCTTCATTAGAAAGTAGAAAAAAATATTATGATCTCTGCACTCTACTTAAGATTTTAAACATTATGTTTCATTTGCCAAGTTTGCTGGCAGAAGTAAATTTTTATGTTCACCTTGACAAACATGTTTCAAGTTAACTTCCATAAGAACAATTATACATTTCATAGTCCTGTTACTCAGTGTTATAGGAAAGCTAGACTTGCCTCAGAATATAGATTTATTCAGTATAAGTTTTGATAGATTTAAAAAGGAAATACTAATTATTAATATGTCTACTTTTTAAGCAGTCAAAACATATTTAAAAGTTATGTCACACAAATGTGAGCCCATATGTTTAGAATAGAAATAGAATCATATAACCCCAACAGAAGTATCTAACTAAACAAAAACCAGTTTTTGTTCTATAAAAAAAATTAATTGTCAAACAAAATTAAATAGATATCTGAGAGGGAGTTAAAGTAACTAATTAACTAGCTAATCAGATTTCTTTATTTTCTTTCAATTTCATTATTTTTCTTAATTTCCTGTAAGAAACTATATGTCAGCAGAAGACACTATGAGTGATCTATACTTTAACAAATTTTCTATATTTTTATTGAATGCCTTTCTGTGTTCTGCTTTAGTAACAAATATTTCTTTAAATAGGTGCGGGATCAGGAATTGGAAGAGCTACTTGTCAATGTTTAGCCAGGGAAGGGGCAACTGTCTTAGCAGCAGATAAAAATATATCAAGTGCAGAGGAAACAATCAAGCTGCTATCTAAGGATGAAAAACATTTGCCTCTACATCTATCGGTTGAAAACAGAGACAATGTATCTGAAGTTTTAGACAGAGTCATTAAAACATACTCTAAACCTCCCAGCATTGTAGTGAATGCCGCTGGAATAACACGAGATAATTTTATAAGTAAATTATCGGAGGCTGATTTTATGGAAGTTTTAGATGTCAATTTAAAGGTATAATTATATCTATTTTAAGGCCTATATTGTGCAAATATTTCTAATATATGTAAGAATTTGGAATAAGAGCTGATTTAAGGTTAAAGACACCACATATAGAGTTTATTTAAAGTCAATTGGAACATACCACTGTTCGCCAGCACGTGGTAATAGTTATGTCACTGTTTGGCAGCACGCCTTTGGTAAGCCTTTGGTTTACAATCGACTGGTGGCATAATTGTTTCGTTGTTTTTTGCTGTTCCAATTGACTTTGTATAAACTACATGTTTTTTTAATTTGCATTTTTGTGAGTCCCAAACATAAAGTCAATAAATTTCGGGTTACAGAAATATTTCAGACCTCTTGCAAGACTGACTTTAGTTGCTTGAATTTTCTAACAGTACCATGATATAGTTTTCTTTAAAAAGAATTATTTAATGCAAACTAAGGTTTCTACTCTGGCTCACTGTCAGTGGTAATTAAAAACAGGGCAGGCCTGTTTGTATTTGTATTGGTTCTTGAAAGGATTTCATATTCTTTCCCCTGGTTGCACAAAACTTAATTGCTGTTTAGAATATTTAACCGAGCTTTCGGATTTGACAAGCTGCTTACAGAAATCTAGGAACTCGCTGTAAAATTTGATATTCTGTTAAACATTCAAACCTTTCTAAATGCCATTTTGGACGAATTTATTAAGGGTACTAGATGGGTACTCTTTGATATTTTAACCAAAATATTTAATAAATCTTTAGGTGATGGTATTTTTCCCAATCAATGGAAACTAAGCTATGTAACTCCAAAATTTAAGAACGGTGATAGATCTACCCCCGGTTCCATAAACCTTAATTGCTGTTTAGAATATTTAATCAAGCTTTCGGATTTGTCAAGCTGCTTACAGAAATCTAGGAACTCGCTGTCAAATTTGACATTCTATTAAACATTCTAAACTTTATTTGAGCTTTCTGCAACTGGCCGTTAATGTCATAAGTTATAGAGGCTAAACAAAAGTGTCCATAATTTCAATAATTTTTGATGCTATAGTTGCCAATTATATCTCGCCACATTTCAAACACCTAATAGTTCCCGAGCAGCATAGGTTTGGTAAGTTTAAGTCTACCTTGTCAAACCTCTTAGAATATCAAAACACTATGTCTGAGTCATTGGAAAATTATCATCAAGTTGATGTAATTTATATGGACATGGAGAAGGCATTTGACAGAGTGGACATTTCAATTTTGATTGATAAGCTATATGCTTACGGTGTTACTGGCTCACATTGCATTGGTTTCATAGTTATCTATCAGAAAAAAAACAAATTGTTTAGATTAAAAACTTTTTATCTGATGGATTTACTGTGACTTCCGGAGTGCCTCAGGGTGGACATCTTTCTCCACTGATATTTTTGTGTTTTATTAGGTAATGATCTGGTGTAAGGTCTTAAGTATTCATATGCAGATGATCTAAAAATTTTTAGAATAATCAAATCTCCTTTTGATACCTAAAAATTACAGTGTGACCTCGATAATCTTGTTTCATGGTGCAGTTTAAACAATTTAAATTTGAATTGGACTAAGTGTAAGGTTCTAAGTTTTTATAGAATACAAAACCCCATTTTATACCCATATCATGTAAATAATCACAATCTTAAAAGAGTAGACCATATTAGGGATATGGAGTTGTGTTTGACAGGGGACATTTTTAAATTTTTAAATTATATTGTGTTTACTGGGCACTAGTTCCTTCTGTGCTGGGGTATGCTTGCCCTGTATGGTCACCTTATTACAAGATTCATGTGGAGATTATTGAAGGAGTTCAAAGGAAGGTTTTGTAGTTTATTGCTTATAAATTGAAAATTAGTAGAGATGAGATTAATTATGATCAGCTACTAACTATGCTAATTTTGCATCTTTGCAAAAGAGACGAGAATATCTTGATATATGTACTTTTTTTTAAATTATAAGGAATTTTATTGACTCCAGCTTTATTGTCTGTTATTGAGTTGCATGTCCCACAACAATATGCCAACAATTTATTTAATATTAAGTATCATAGGACGAATTATGCTGTTAACAATCCGATCACTAGATTTTGTAAGAAAGCCAATAGCTTACCAGCCCACGTTGATGTTTTTTCAATGTCGTACAATCAAGTTAAATGTATCGTTCGTAACGATTTGTGATCTGATATGTACAAAGTACAAAATTATATTGTTTTTTATGTTTTATATGGTTTTAAAAAAAAAAACAAAAAGTTATATATTCTAAATTTGTCAAAATTGTTTATTTATATGTTTATATATGTATATATAAGTCCGTAAATAAATTATAAACTGGCTTTTGGACCACATATTTTGAATAAATGAGGACAGAAATTTCAGCCTTATTTTTCACACTTCACTAATTTGAACCACATATTAAAAATAAACTTAAAATAGCATATTTGCGTCTAAAAAATATTTACTATCTGAAATGTTTCTTGGCCTCAAAAACCAAATTCTTACTTTGTTATGTGGGACAATTCTCAAAGGAAATCCAAAAAATACAAAATTGGTGCATGCGATTCTCATTCAACATTCCATTAAAGAAAACATAATGTTGAACCTTAATAACAACATTCTTTCTGTGCATAGTCGTGGGAGTTATAAGTAACTATTCATCTACAAAATTATTAAATCTGGTCTACCAAGTACCAAATTTGCAGGGAATCAATTCACAATAATCTACTAAAAAAAAGATGCCAAGGTAATATGCTATTTTTGTGGTGTGAAGATGGACATCTGTTTGGTTTTGCAAGAGTCAACGAAAACATAAGAAAAGCGCATGCTATCGCTCGTGTTTGTAATTGTTGCTATCATGGTCAACATTGCAGTTGCTGCATTGTTTGTGCTACTGTCCTTTTTTTATTTTATTGTTTGTTGTTTCTTGTGGAACTTTCGACGAACGGGAGCATGCATCTTTCCAGGATTCTAGCCCTGTCACCCTCGAACCCCCCTACACACTTATTGTTTTCCCCTTCCCGATTTTTTTTTCTTTTTTATATAAATTAATTAAATTATGTTAGTTTTATTATTTACTAATTTTTAAATAATATAAGTTAAAAGGAGGGCTGTTTCACCCTGATACAGTTTATGCTGTGAATCAGGGGTATTGGTTTACATAATTGTGAAACATTACTTTTTGTGATTGAGAAAAGATGGTGATAATTGTAATGATATTAAATTGTAATTTTTCCATTGACAAATAAATGATGTTTGAAGTATGAATATTTTACAAATTATATCCAAACATTAGTTTAAAGAGAATGTGATACTGTTCTTGCAGGGTGGATGTTTTTATTCTTTTAATTCTGATTTTTTTAGAATTATTTTAAACTCTTTGTGAATGTACCTAATGTTTTAGTCCTTTTTGTTATTTTATGTATTAATTTTATTTTATTATTTTTTTATTTATAATTAATTGAGAGTGCCTCAAGTTCTTTCATTGGCATTTTATTACTGTCAGTTTTGAAGCTGAAATAAGATTTTTATACACATCTACTTATTAAATAATACGAATTTAGTAAAGGTAGCTTTTTTAACATTTAAATTGACTTACTGACTAACTGGCAAAAATATTTAACCAGTTGTAAAATGTTAAGTTACTAAATAAACTTCAACTATATTGTTAAATGAATTATTTATGTTGGTCTTTTAAATGGTTATACTTTTTGTGTTTATAATAAATTCTATTCCATTCATTACAATATATATTATGTGTTAATACATAGTAAATAAGATTACACAATTAGTGTACAATATTTTATATATATTATTTTTAATACTAATATTTTTTTTTAAATCTTAGGGCACTTTCATGGTAGTACAGTCATTTGCCAATGCCCTCGTTCAGCACAAGGTAGATCAAGCATCTATAGTAAATATTGGTAGTATTGTTGCTAAATTTGGAAATATTGGGCAGGCTAATTACTGTGCAAGCAAAGCAGGTTAGTGAAACAAGTAAGTACCTAACTAATATTTTTATTGTTAGATGTAACTGTTTGGTACATGTAGACTGCAACAATGATAATAAACTAATAGAAGTTGTACCATATCTATTTCTGAAATTGTTTTTGAAATACATATATCCTGTTTTCATTAAGTGTAAATACCTTTTCTTTGGTTTGGTTTTTATTAACATCATAATGTATCAATTACATTTGTGGAACTATTTTCAGGAACGGTTCACTAAGCCAAACATATTATAGCTTAATATCTTCAACTGCATTCCAAACTATTTATTATCATCATATGATGTATTTTATCTGTAACTTGAATAGACTTGCTTCCTAGTTTGAAAATATTAATTTCATTCATGTACATCACCAATGAAAATTGTAAACCTGTGTAAAAACTGAAAAATGTGTCTCTAAACTTAAATTATATTTCAGGTGTTGAACTGTTGACAAAAGTCGCATCTAAGGAATATGGCAAAATGGGCATAAGAGTTAATACCATTATACCTGGTACTATAGAAACTCCAATGTTTGCAGCAGTGCCTGAAAAAGTGAAAGCAAAGTTTATTACCATGATTCCTTTAGGGCGATTGGGAAAACCAGAGGGTATGTTTCTAGTATTGAATTTACTATGAACTAGTAAAAAAAAAACAATGGATAAATTGGAACTTAATATTATCTTAATCTTTTATAGATCATTTTTGTTATATCTAAGAATTTAATTATTGTTATATTTAGGAGTTGAATTAGCAACTCCAATATTCTTTATGTTATTAGAAGTGTAACTGTTGTTTTTTTTATCTATAAGTGTCCAGTGCGAATTACTCTGTTATTTCCCCTAGTAAATGCACAATGTTAGTTTCATCCCTAAAGTTAATTATGTGTTTTATTCAATGATTTATTCCATTGCTGAAACTGGTAATAGGTTAGTGAGCTAGATCCAAAAATATTTGTACTGGCCAATTTACTTTTGCTCAAAATGGTTTTCTGATAGTACTAGTTTTTATCAAGTTTCCATGGCCCATTTATTTTCTATTGCTACAGCTTGCTGAATGCATTTGAAAAGAAAATTTTTGTCTAAACTTTCATTACAAAATACACTATGTCGTTAGAAACAATGTAATGCTCAGTGTCATATGAAAAGGGCTTGTTGCTATGTTAAATACAAAAGTTGCTGTTTTAATGCTTTTATAATAGTTCTCGGAATGAAATGTTATAACAAGAAAAATAATATTGATTTAGGATGAATATATTTCCTTATCTTGACCTTTTTGTTTTTTAGAAGTAGCAGAAGTTATCACGTTTCTTGCATCAGATAAAAGTTCCTTTATAAATGGTGCTTCCATTGAAGTAACTGGAGGATTTTAATATTTATTTTTGTACATTTTTATTATTAAATATACATATTTGTTTGTTTGTATTTAATATATTTCTTACAAAAATGTTTACTCTAACATAGAGCTATCATTGCCTTGAATATATTGTTCACTGTTTAAGGTATTATGTTAATATATTATTATAAATCATTGTGTCTTCGGTATTGTATGAGATGTTCCAGACAAGTATAATAGTCTTGTTATGATGTTGGTGTAATGGGAAATAAAATATATTCATATTAATTCTCTTAAAGACACAGGAGTCAACTGTGTAATTTAATGCCAGTCATGGTATTATTGTTAGTTATTTCTGTGATTCCATTTTGTATCTTTACCATATACAGGGCTCGCTAGTCAGTGGCAGCCTGATGAGCTCCAAAAAAAGAGAAATCGAGATCGTCGTTTGACTAAAACGGATCATTGCCCCTGCAGCATTGCAGGACATGTTCCAGAGAGGGAACATATGGTGGTATAATGCAAAATAAAAGTCACTAACAGTGTTCTTACATATTTAACTCATGTAGTTAATTAAAATCGAAAGCAAGGTATTTTAAAATGAGGTCCTATCAACACTTATCAGAGAAACATAGCTACAATCTATTTCTTGATAGACTCTAATAGAGCTTATTAACAAAAGGCATCCCTTGTCTTTTCTTCCTTCTTCTTTTTGGAAACCACAAAAAAAGTTGATCAAAAATATATTGTCATCATGATATGAAATTTAATTTAAATACATTGCCACCATATGTAAGTATGAAAAAAATACTAAGGGTTAAGACAAAAAAAATTGAGCTAAAATCATAATTAATTATAATAAGTCTTTTATACATTACAAGTATGTCACATTGAAAAATTCATAGCTTAAAATAAATTTCTAAATAAAAAACAATATAATTTTTTGGACCTTATAGATAAATAATCAAAATCAAATCATACCTTTGGTGCTGATGGTATTTCTGCTAAGATGCTAAACTATGTAGCGGTTCCACTGATACATATCAATGTATCCTTCTTAACCAGAATTGTTCCAGACCAGTGGAAACTCGCGCTTGTTAAACCAATTCCTAAGGCATCTTCTGGTACCATTGGGGGCTTGGAAAATTTAAGACGTATTAATTTGTTACCGGTGCCTTTGAAGATGGCTGAATCGATGTTGCATGAGCAACTAACTATCGATGAAAATGAAATTTGATTGTAATTGCGTGAGTTTGGAATGGTTACTGCTTTGTGCAACGTTCTTGATAATTGCTTGGGTGCTATTGACCGCCAGCGAGTCACCTCTTTGACCTGCCTGGATATGTTAAAGGCGTTTGATTCAATAGATCTTGACTATCTTACAGCCAAGCTGAGTTATCATGGAATTCGCGGTTATGCGTATGACTGGTTGTGAGGTTATCTTCTTGGTCGCCAACAAAAAGTTATATTCAATTCACATACTTCCACAGCTGAGTCTGATTTAAGGTCAATTGACTCTGGTGTTACGCGTGTCTCTTTGCACTGCATGACATACAGTCTGTTCCTAAATCCTGCTACATCCATCTTTATGGTGATGATATTCAGATCTCATTTGATTTTTCACCTAATGGAAAGGAGCAAGCAAGAAATATAATTAATGAAGATCTTCGTATGTTAAACAATGGATAAGAGATAATGGACTTGTGTTGAATGCATCGAAGAGTCAGCACATGTTGATAGGTTCAAACTATCATCTCGAAAGGGTCGGTGATCTGGTAGATAGACAGGTGATCGAGTTCGGCCAGTCTATTAGAAATCAAGGGCTGAAAATTGATTCACAATTGAAATTTCAGAGTCATGTTTTGGATGTATGTCGCAAGGTCTATCTAAGCTTGAAGAGGTTTTATCCTTTTAAGAACTTGCTGGGAGACACTAAAAAAATGCTTGTTAGCTCCCTCGTTTTTTCTCATTTTCATTATGCTGATGTGGTTTATAGCCCATGTTTAACAAATGAAAGTCGCTCGAGACTGCAGAAGATGTAGTTTTTGTTATACTGCAGGAATGAGTTTAGGGGTGGAGGCACTCTGATACTTACAGACATAAATCGTAATTTTGAAAAATGTGTTGAACTTGCCTGTGTATTAATCAAATCGATGAATGTTTTTGTTATTATTGTTTATAGGTCACCATCTGGCGACTTTGGCATCTTCTTGGAGGGAATAGATTCTACGCTTCGGCAGGACCTTTATAAATGATAATAATATCTCTGTAGATCCAAAATTTAAATCTTTTACTGATCTTTTGGTTAATTCATACTTGCAGTAATTTCCAGAAAAAACTTATCATGTTAGATCAGACAAACCAAATAGAGTAGAGTGGTTTACTGAGCCATTAAGAATGATGAGGGTAAAACTTCATTTTTTGGGGGAACTATCTAGACAGTATGATACTCCAGGTAATCGAGAGGAGTTCAGGTCATTCAAAAACGTTTATAATCAGGCCATCTTAAATCACAAACGCATAGCAAATGATAATATGATTAGAACTGCAGCAAATCCTACCAAACGCATGTGGGACATCATAAATAGCAACAGGGGTCACTACAAAAACAAAGACAACATAAATATAGATCCTGAAACTTTTAATAACTTCTTTGCCAATGTAGCTTATAATATAAAAAAACAAATACCAAAGAATGACCTGGAGCCCTTCCGGAACCTGGAATATGAATATCCCAGATATTGAATTCTCGTTTGGGGAAGTTTCCTTTAATGAAGTTAGGGATGTTCTCAACTCTCTTAAAAATAAAAATAGCACTGATATTTACGGCTTTTCAGTAAGGCTTATTAAACATATAAAGAATATAATAGAAGTACCACTCACTAAACTGATAAATTTATGTTTTGAAAAAAATTTTTTTCCAGATATTTTAAAGAAAGCTATAGTTGTCCCAATTTTTAAAAAGGGAGATAGGTCTGATGTTTCAAATTATCGACCTATCTCACTTCTCCCAATATTGTCAAAGGTTATAGAAAAGTGTATGTCAGTTAAAATTAAAAAGTACTTTGAAAGCAATGGCTTATTTAGTAATTGTCAGTTTGCATTTAGGGAGGACAGGAGCACTGCTCTCGCTATGCTCGACTTATTCTCCAAAATTATGGATTCCTTTGAGGATCTGCAATATGATGTTCAATTTTTCGACCTGAGTAAGGCGTTCGACTGTGTCTCCCATGATATCCTTTTAAGGAAGCTGCTTTTCTACAAATTCAATAGCAGCAGCATACAAATGCTGAGGTCATACCTGGAAAATAGGCATCAAGTAGTCAGGGTGGGTGGTGTGTCGTCTGCAGAGAGAGTAATTGATGTGGGAGTTCCTCAGGGCTCTGTTCTGGGGCCGGTCTTATTTTTGATCTATATCAATGATCTGACCCTGGGCGAGACCGAAACAGGATATACTCTTTTTGCTGATGACACGACACTCTCACTGAGGGGATCTCGGCTGGATGGCGTTTTTCAAAGGGCGAGGGAGGCGCAGTCGAGAGCTGAGGCTTGGTTTAGTTCCAATGAGCTTTTATTAAATACCGAAAAAAACCCAAACCATCATATTTTCATTACGTGATCTTAATGGAAGAGAAAACAAAGACTCGGTCAAATTCCTGGGCGTACATTTAGACCCCAAATTAAAGTGGGATGTCCATGTGGAGAGTGTGTCTAGCAGGTTGAGAAGCTGTGTCTTCTTGATCCGTAATTTAAAGGGTAGTGTATCCGATGATGTTCTTATGGCTGCGTACTATGCTTTATTTTACTCTGTTATTTCTGGGATTTCGCGATGATTGCAGGCACCCATTTCTCCAGCTGGGTGTTCTTACATTCCCCTCAGTATTTATACTACATAGCACCGCTTATATAAGATTAAATGTAGACACATTTATTACATACAGAGATGTGCATGAGCACCTGACGCGTAAGAGGAATGATCTTCGTGTCGCCTATTGCAGACTTGGAAGGTGCCAGAGTCGGCCGGAACACTTGGCTGTCAAATGGTTTAATAAGATCCCCTTGAATATCAGAAGGCTTCCCCTACATAGATTCAAATATGTCCTTAAAACACTTATACAAAAAAATATTTTTATAGTGTTCAGGAATTCCAAAACTGTGATATCAGTCAAATTCAAATATTAAATGTATAATTCTGTTCATTTTTATTTTAATGTGTAAAATTGTTAGTGGCTTTTTAAATCCTATAATTTTTTATTATATTTGAATTCATTTTATTTGTATAATTATATATATCACTTATGACATGTGTGAGCAATTATTATTGTATTGACATGAATAAATTATCTTATCTTATCTTTTTTAGTTCATGTTCCAAGCTTTGCACATATTTCTCCCTATACTCGCGGTCTGAACTTTGATAAATTGAATGAGATCAGATTTGTTCACTAGAGATCACTAGAGACAGTGTACCGTGTCCTTTTGTGTATATTGTGCTTTCTTATTGTATGTTTCTTATCCTGAATTTTACATAATAAATATTTTTTGAATTTTGAATTGAATTTGAAAAAATAAAATTAACATTGTCTCCGAGATGTGTTATGGAAAAAAAATACAGTATTGGATTCACAGAATAAACACATAATATGTAGGTAAATACGTGTTAGCATTAACATCTTAATATTATATTAAAGAAAAAAAATTACTGTGAATCAAACATCTGTTACCACGGTGTACCAGATTGAAATCTCACAAAAGTATTATTAATTTCTTCAAGTACTTAAGAAAATTAGCTTTATTTATTTATTGAACAAATAAGCATATTCAAATGATATACATCTGCTTTGTCCAAAAATATTATTTTCGACAATAATGCTTAATTATTATTAATTTGCATCCATTTTACTAAGTGTCGGGCTTATTTATTCTACCACATTCTACATTAGATACAAATACACTTACAAATGAAAAGTAATTTCTCTTTATATGTTTGGGAACAGCTATATGCTGCAGTCCACACAAATCACCAAAGTTTGTGTATTTCAGTTTTGGTAGTTAACGTCCACAACGTAATTCAGAAGGAAGGATTAAGCAGGTTTTTTGGACAGTTCTATTAAACATTCAAATCGAATGCTTACTTTTCGACATTGACCACTGATAATGTTAACATTAACATCAACTTGAATCCTCACAAATTATGTTGCTGTATGTCACTCGTATTTGAAAAAAAATTTCGTATGCGAAATAATAATTTTACCAGTCGTAAGAATCTGGCCCTGATGATAACACTGATCAGTGTCAAAACGTAGGCACTTGATTTAAATGTTAATGAAACTGTCTAAAAAAGAATGCTTAAATATTTCTTTTTGAAAGTCTGCGTACCTATTTTTTTTTTGTAATAATAACTTTTCTGATCCACCACAGATTTTGATCTTTTTTGTGCTGACTTTGGACCTTGATTACAGTCAAATCGCAATGAACTTTAGTTCATTATTTTTTATCAAGTTTGTGTTGTGTATCATGATTATTTCTTTTGGCATCTTGTTTTTTAACGGTAACTGTTTGAGATAGACTTAGATTACCTTAAAGCTGAAGGATGTTCAGAATGCAAAAATAATTAATGTAATTGTCACTTTTGCAAATAAGTAATTTGATTACACCATTTTGATCCCAAAAAATGTAGGTATGTACAATTTGTTTATATTGTGTTCTACTGACTTAAATTTTCTTTTTTCATTCTTTAGCAGGTTTTAGCTCATAATAATACTCAGTTCAATAACAATAAATAAATAAATGGTTAAAAGTTAATGGAAAACTCCTTGGTTTGGTTAAAATCCTGAAATGTATTTCTGATTTGTCACTGTCAGTCAAATGTTTATTCTGAACTTGAAAAAATTAAAATTTACTTTAATTTGCTTTTGTTCTGCAGTTGCATGGCCTTATCCCTTGGAGACTACCGTCAAGATTTAGAAAAATTGTTTGACCCTGATATTTCACACGCCAAAAGTCTTGTATGTTACCAGTGCTGTTCTTCTTACTCTGATATTTTACCAATATGTGATGCCAGTGTCTTTAAATTTTCAAAGCCAGAAGATCAAATCAGCAGAATATATGTTTGCCCACCAAACAGAAAGTCTTTTTGTTTTTTGGAAGTTCTTGAAGTTAGTAAGAATAAAAGAGATACTCGAAGAGGCTGTACATATGCTTTCGACAACAAAAATGTTAAATTGAAAAATGGCTGTATTCATTTAGACAACAATAAAATAATTTGTTTTTGCAACTCAA
Organism: Kuschelorhynchus macadamiae; assembly: GCA_030620095.1. Taxonomy (NCBI): domain Eukaryota; kingdom Metazoa; phylum Arthropoda; class Insecta; order Coleoptera; family Curculionidae; genus Kuschelorhynchus; species Kuschelorhynchus macadamiae. Next base: position 807,064 of record JAUTXW010005118.1, read on the forward strand.
ATTTATGCAACAAGAGCAGAAGGTGTAAATTAAACTATTATTTAATTACAACTGCAATAATGTATAATTACTTACAATATATTTTTATTAATAAATAGAACTCTTTAAACTCATTAAAAACAATGAATATAACTTTTAATGAAAGTACCTTAATATTAATCATTCGTATTACTTACCCGCTTTGAAGCCATGGTAGGTAATAAATATTCATTTCCAGCACAGTTTATTATCTAAGTACATATTTTAATAAGGGTTTTGGGCTCAACTTTCGTTTAGCTGAAACCAATAAAATAAAAAGCAATTTTTTCTTGACTATCTAGACGCTTCTAGTGCACAAAAATAAAAATTTTCCTGCAGAAATACGTCATTTCCATTCTCGTTACTTTAGGATAGCAGAAACCAGCTATTCACTTCTATTTTTCAGGCTTTAGAATAGTTGACAGTAGTTACATGGAAACTTTGTTTTGCTTTGCATTCTAAACATTTTTCAGAACATAAAAATGCAAAAATGTTCTCTTGCAGAAATACATCATTTTCCATTTTCCGAGAAAATTTCATTTCTCTTTTCCAGACTTTAGAATAGCTAACCAGTTACACAGAAAATTTGTTTTGAATGAATGAATGAATTAAATATGTTTATTAGCAACATTGTGCTATACATTACAATACCTACCAAATATAGTAACAAATGTAAACAATTTAATAAAAACATTAATAATTATCTCTTACAAAACCTATACTTAATCTTCTGAATTCTCTTACACTTGTGGTTGCCCTTATAAACAATGGAAATGCATTATACTCCACCAATTCCCTGTAAAACAATGAATTTTGAGTACAACTCATTTTTGCCATAGAAACATGAATATTTGAAGAAGTTCTTCTTTTTTATAATAGTGACAAATTGTATTTTCTTAGACATATATTCTGGCATTTTTGCTTTGCGTTCTAAATATTTTTCTGAACATAAAAATGCAAAAATGTTCCTGCAGAAATACATCATTTCCATCTTCTGAGGAAATTTAATTTCTATCTTCCAGACTTTAGAATGGGTAACCAGTTACGTGGAAACTTTGTGTTGCTTTGCATTCTGAACATAAAAATGTTTCTGCAGAAATTCGTCATTTCCATTTCCCAAGGAAATTTTGTAAACTTTGGAATAGCTGAAATGTGAAATATTGATAAAATATGTTTCTTTTTTTTTTGGCCTCTATAAAGCCTCCTGAATGTGGTAATTAAAAAATTTCTCTACAGAAACTCACAATTTTTATTTATTTATTTAAAGGTTTTAACCTATCGTGTTATTTAATTTTTGTTGGCATATTACCTTAGCACTTGTCTTGGATCAAGACATAGGCCTTTATTAACATAAAATGAAAAAGCAGATAAAAAAACTAAAACTATATAATTTATTTCTATACTATGAAACAAAATTAGCTTGTTCTCAACAATTTTGCCTCCTTCTTTTCTTGCAGCTCTTTCTTTTGTTGCTCAACTATTATAGCTCTTTCTTTAAGAAATTCTCCATATTCTTTATCATCTAGATGCTTTACTACTTCTATTCCACAAGATCTGAAAGAAGATATATATAAAACAAGCAGGTATTTACATTAATGAAATAAACAATCAATTCAATATGAATATTTTTTTAGAGAATATTAGAATTTCTTAGTTTTTTACTGAAGTTTTGAAACAACTCATACTGAATTGAAATTTTGATATTTTTCATTTTACAGGCCTGCATAACTAGCCACTCTTGATGGGGGTAAATCACCTTCAATCAAATCCAGTGTTTCTGTTACTTCCCTTTCAAGCATTATTGAATTAAAACTGCATTGCTTATTTTGACCAAAATAACTAAACTTGGTGTGTGTAACACATTTTGTAACATTAGTATTAATTTTAGTTTTAACAGCAATACAAACAAGATGACTAAAAACAAGCAATCAAAACATGAATTCTCAACCCTGCAGTACACTGGTAGGCCACCAGAATTCGTCTAACTAGGTACCTTTTTCACTTAACGGAAAGGATAATTCAGAGCAAGTGGCGATTTGGTTTAATAAGTTGTCTTAGTGATATGGCTAATTTGTTTGTGAGACCCAACCCATTTTTTCCAGCAAGTTTTTTTTGTTATGTCATTTTTATATAAAATTGGAAATTAGGCCTGTTTGTAGTCTTATAAAGAAAGCAAAAGGTTGCAAACATAGGTTGAAGTCTTGATAGATACGGAAATCACTGTGAACATGACAGTAACTCGGACCAAGAAGTCAGCTCATAAGATGAAATGGAGAGCTATCTTCCAATCACTAAACTTGACACAATAGTGAGACCAGTTATATTTTTAAGCTAAACAGTATCGAAATGCAAGAAGCTCTAGTTCAAATTCGTAATATATGAGGTCATTGTGGGTTCTGTAAAGATCATAAAACATTCTAGATCTGTTTGTCATGCTTACACTGAGAATATTTTATTATTATATTACTGCAGGTGTACAAAATTTATATGCCAAAAATTAATAAGTTTTTAACATTGTAGTTCTTAAATTTGACAAATTACAAAAATTGTGTTTGTATAGAGCACTGACCTTAAATAATTTCAGGGGTAACCTATATAATTCCATTGAGGCAGTGAGGTAGGTCTAAATTTAAAAAAATTCTGTAAAATTTTTGGAAATATATTATTATTATCATAGAGATTAAAAACACCTTAATTTAAGTAGGTATCCTGTAATCACATTTTACATAAAAAAAAAATATTTTGTTTATTTACTATTTATTTATTTAATAGGCCTGATAGACCCAACCTGTTTGGTCAACAGTGAAAAATTTACCCAGGCACTCCGGGGTTAACACTAAAATTACAATTATATCTAAACTTTGTTAGATCAATCAAGCTTTATTGTCCATAATTAAAACCTGTTGAAGTTTCTATTATGTTCTTAAAATCAAACTTAATTTAATGCTCATTAAAACACAGTAATTACATAACTAATCAAAAACAAATTACTTCTTCAGTTGAACAGACCATCACACAAGCATGATACACAAAGCTAAAGAATTAAGTACTGTTGCTGGATAGCCATTGTACAATTTTTTATCAAAAAGGCACCTTATATGCTGCTTGTAGGATTTTTAATGCACTTGACCACGATATTCGTAAATCTGCTACTATTGGTATTTTCAAAAATAGAGTCAGAGAAGTACTTTTGAGAAAAAACTGCTACTCTCTCCAGGATTTTTTTATAATTTAGACTCATATGTTTTTGCTTTGTTTAACCTTTAACTTTCTCTCCAATTATCACAGAAATTTAAAAAATAAAAATTATTATCTACCTTGCAGTTCCAACAATCATTTTACATAATTCTTCCATTGATAATACTTGCAAAGAAGGTTCTTCTGCTTTAATCTTTGCAATTTCATAAACATGCTTTAAAGTAATTTTTCCAGATATTTCTAAAAAAAAAAACATTCAATATAAAAGATTCTTGAAAGTAAAATTAACCAACACTTCATAGTACCTTTTCCACTTTGCATTGCTCCTCTTTGTATCCCAGCGGCCTGTTTTAGAAAATATACAACTGGAGGTTTGCGTATTGTTATATTAAAACTTCTGTCAGGGTTTACACTCATAAGAACAGGTAAAGGGATTCCTTCTTTTATATCTTTGGTTTTTTCATTAAATTCTTTGCAGAATGACGCTATGTTTACGCCTCTCTGTAATCAAAATTAAGGAAAAAGAGAAATTCTTCCTTTAAACCGTTACTTAAACTTAGTTTACCTGTCCTAACATAGGTCCCAAGGGTGGTCCTGCTGTTGCAAGACATGCCGGAATATTAGTCCTCAATTTTCCGTGATTAATTTTTTCAGTGACCAATTTTTTAGCTGATTTTAGTCGTGCTCCAACTTTCGACATTATAGCAATATTTTTAATTAAATTTTTAAATAAGAGATATTTGGTTATACTTATGACTGCATATGTCAGTTTCTTCTTTTTTTTTCCTTATTTTTTATGGTGTTATGTTAATTAGGCCGTGAAGACCACGGACTTCATGACTTCCGTGGTAAAAATTGGGCTTAATTATATTTTATAAGGTAAATGTACCTTTCACCGACCACTTAAGCTTTTTCCTCAGAAAAGGGGTAATATTAAGGTTTGTAAATAAAAACTCAATTTTCTAATATTTTTAGTTTGAAGTTTAAAATGTTTTTAAGAAACAGAGAGTCAGAAATTCAGAATCAGAAAAATTGATCTTTATATTGAAAAGAAATTAATATTTTTTTTATCTGAAACTTCTGATATGTACTCTTTACCGACCGTTCCTGTGTAATGTTCTTTTTATCGACCATTTTGGCTCTTATTACCGACTGCCATTTTTTATGCAGAATATCACTGATATTTACCTTGATTTTTTAGCTGTTTTTATTTACTTTTTGTAGTTTGTGTTAGTATAATACAAGAAATTATAATAAATCACGAAGTCGAATCTAAGTGAAAAAAAAACACAAGCGCTTATAACTATGTTCCTTTGGGAACAAATTGCTTTTTTAACCCCTCCTAAGGTCTTCAATTTCAGGTACACAATAAATGCCCCGGCGATTAATTAACTTTGGTGGATTTATTTTGCGTACAATTTCATTTGAACTGTGTATAAGTATATTCACACCACTCTTTGCCATTGTTTTTTCAACTATACGATTCGCACTTGAATCGAGGATCAAACCAGGAAAATATCCTTTTTCATATATTACAATGACATGCTTTACCTCGCTATCAGTCTCATTTGTCCTATGCTTTGTGCCATTATTATTTATCGTCATATTTGGTTTAGAATTGTCTGCTTTTCTCATTTTTTTCATTTGTTTCTTTGGTTGTTCTTTTCTCTATTTTTTCTTTTTCCGCCCTTTCTGATTTTTCTTCTTAATTCTTTTTTTCTCCGCATCTATCTTTTTCTGGTATTCTATATATTTTTCCGATGTAACAATGGGCTTAGAGGTAAGTGAATTGTGTTGGAAGGTACAAGACCTTCTGTAGTTTTTAAATTGGTTTCTTCTATAGTGTTTGATATAGATATTTCTTCAAGCGCATTAGTTGTCTCTTTAATGCCTTTGACCTTCATGGTTGACTTACAGGCATCAAGAATTTTATTATCAATGAACTTTGCATCTAAAAATAAAGGATAATAAATAAATGAAAACAAATGGACATGATTGTCACGTAACACTTACTATAATAAGTACTTACCATTAAGAGTACATTGGTAATCGCTATCGTATTGCCTTTAACAGATAATTCTTTTGGATTCAGAGACAAATCTTTGTTAGCGAGGTTTGGAGAAACGGTAACATTACTTGATTCAGCGTGATTATGAACCCATACTTTAGCATCCGGTTGTCATGCTTTTGTGGCATAGATGACGATAGATCAGGATCATCGGTTAACTCTTCGTTTTCCGTGGTCATCCTCAAATTTTCGGAATAATTCAAGCCTAAATCTAAGGAATCAAAATCAAGAAGTGGTAAATTAATGTTTAGCGTAGTGTCGTGCGCAGTAATAACATCATCACTTGGAACAGTAGCTGATGTGCCTTTTTCCTTTACTATTTTCCAAAAATAGAATAAACTTCAAATCGATCCGCTCTTTTGAAATTCTTTAAGTTTCCTTTAAAGTAAGTAAAGATAAAGTAATGGAAGAATCTGACGCACAATCAGTTGAATTCTGTTTTGGCATATGATTTGTTGCTATTGGAAGAAGTAATTTAGAACTATCAATTTATTTAGTTCAAACGGGAACAATCCGCAAATCCGAAATCCCCATTAATTTTTAAACGAGCTATACATAGCATAGTTTAGCGCCAAATTTCGACCGACCGGTCGATAATAAAGAACGTTTGTCGATCATAGGAAACCCATAAGAATTTAGGTGCTATCTACCGACCTTTTTTTATCGGTTTAAATAAAATTTTGAGTTCGACTGGGCAAATATTTTTACCGTATTGGGGTAATATCGCATAATCTGTGTTAGAAAACGTTTTTATTATTTTTGGTTTTTGGTATTGGCGCCAAAAAAATCTTAATATTTGCAAATTTATATCGGGCACAAATATAACATTCGACGTTTAAAGTAAAAATGTTACTGTTTTTATACACTCATAATGAAGACATATATAAATATTTGGGCGGTCGATAATAGCTATAAATTCTAAAAATTATTTATATGAAAAAAATAGTCCTCTTCCCTTAATATTTTTTTAATAAATAAAAAATTAAAGAAAAATAAAATAGTTCATTCTCCTGATTCCGATCGACTGGTCGGTAAAAAAGACATTCCATATAATGATTGCCCCTATCACCGACCAATCATTTTTTATTATTTATAACATTATTTATAATAAAATATAAGATTTTAGTATGAGAAAATATATTGAAACATTATATGTAACCTACTAGTTAATAAATACCGTTTAATACTTACATTAATTTATAGATTCACCTTAAATAAACTTGCACACAAATTAGGCGTACTTGTTAAGAATCGTGGGTGCTTTTAAATGAAAAATATGTCATGGTCGGTAATAAGTACTATATCGGTGATGGATACAATTACCTCAGCACGATTACATTAATGACTTTTATAAAAAAGAGGTTAATATTGAAAAGAAACGCAAAATATATATTACTCATGGTGTGTGATGTAAAAAAGTGTGTCAAACTAAATTTATTCATGCTGAAAAGCAAAAAGTCATATGAACTATTAAGAAAGAAGATTTGCACAAAAACTAAAAGAAGAGATAAAAGGAACTAGCCTCAAATACTAGGAGCAGTTTGTTTATCTTTAATGTTGACATACATTTTAAGCTTCAAATTCCAGTGTTCAGTACTGCTCAAGTTCATCATTCATGCATAAAACATCATTTCATTAGTGCTTATACACGAAGAGGAACCAGTACTTGGATTCATTATGTGTCAGGCGATTTAAGAACACAGACACCACAACACAAGATATAAAGTTTTTATCATAATGGGCGCCCTTTCAAAGTCTGTACGAGTTTGTTTCGAAATCATGAATGAATTATATACGGCAGTTGGGTCAGGAGTTTTAGGTATGCTGGTTCTTATTCAACATGGCTTTCGGTCTCATCAAACTGTAAAGTCTCTAACAGTAGTTGGGGTAACTGCTGCTAGTCTAGTATTTGCTTTTAGTCGAGAAAAACAGAAAATCCTAGCAAATAAAAAGAAAGTCGTCGTGATAACTGGATGTGATTCAGGTAAAAATTCATTTTAGAGTACTCTTTTATGTTTAAGTTCTAGCTCTTATCATTCTCAGTTTTATAAAGCATTATTTTATTGCATGCATTATGAAACAAGTGCTTTATAGAATTTTATTATTTTGGCTCTTTTATATTAAAGAATATAATAATTATTTTACAAAAATTAGTAAAATCCACTGATATGAGAGTCCCATGTGTAGACTTTTATCACTTTGTACCTACAACATCTGTACAAAAAAAAAACAGAACAATTGGTAATTATATATGCATTTTGAGGTATTCGCTTTAATTTAAAATCTCATTAATTTTTGTTCAGTTTTAACACATAGGGCTGCATTTCCATTAAAAAATATATATATGCTATAATCAGGGATATAGCTAAAAAGTAACGAAATTGTCCCAAAAAGGATAGTTAAAGAATGTTGTGATGGAAGGAAATGTTTTAAAAAAAATAACTGTCAAAATTATTTTGCACCATATTATGTAACGCCCTGCATAATAGGTGATGATAGTTCCATTTATGCTTAGATTTAAGTAACTCGATAACCTATTTAACAGAAAAAAACTGCTTTCGATTTGGTACATAGCAAAATGTCAATTATTCGTAGCAATCGGTCTTCTGGTTTCCCTAGTGGAGGACACAAAGTGACAATGATGAAGTGAAAATTATTTTCCTCTATTATTTAAACTAAGCCTACAATTTTAGAAAAACAAAAAATAATTTTTATCGTTTTTGTATAATGTTAGGCTTAATTAAAATGACAGATGAAAATAATTTTCACATCATCATTGCCACTGCAGTACTCATACTATGGTCTTAAGTGTGTCAACACTGACACACTTTAGACTTTTTTTTTTCTACACATCAGTAAATTCTGTCCTGTTATATGGTTTACTGGCATGTGGCAATTCGGCTAGCATTGATCAGGTTCTCATAAGTCAAAAGGGAATTCTCAGAACCATGTTTCGACTAACATTTAGGGCCTCATGTCGCCCAGTTTTTGCTTCTGAGAAAATACATACTGTGATAAACCTTTATGTTCTCCAGTGTGGTTGTATTATTTTTAAACATTGTTTTAGCTATTTGAAATAAAGTGATATTAATCATTACAAAACACGAAATGCAGGCAAGCTTTATGTGCTCAGTGTGACTGACTCAGGTGCAGGAAGGACCTGAGATAAGTTCTCTAAAGATATTCAACCATCTACCTACATATATTAAAGAAAAACCCAACTATTTTCAGTTTAAAAGTCAATTAAAGGCCATATTAGCTGCAAATCCTTTTTACTTTCTCAAACAATTTTATTTGTTTCATTTTTGATGACTGTATAATAGTGTAGATTTTTAGAATATCTGATATACTCCATACTGTTGTATTGTATTTTATTTAAATGCATCTTCTTTATTTTATTTTATTTTTTTAAATGTATCTTCTTGCATGACAATTCCAATGCATCCTGTATGTCTATGGAAATAAACGATTTTGATTTGATTTGACTTCTCTTCTACAACTTGGTTAGGTTAGTTTTTCAATACGACGTTTTGGATTCGGGCGACCATCATCAACTTTTTAATTTAAATACGGAAGTGGAATTTTTTATTTCACTATTTGATACTTTTTATAACCTTAAACTAATGACAAAAACGCCAAGTAGTGACCATTAATAGAAACATTACAGTACAGTTAATATCTCTTCTTGAAGAGCAAAAAAAAGTGCTTTTTCTAACACCAAGTTAAATGTAATCGATTCATCCAAACAGAGATACAAATATTTGAAAGAAAAAATGTTTGACATTTCCTTACCACTTTATTATTGAAAACAGAAAAAAAATTGATTAACAGCAAAAAGTTGCATGATTACTTGAAGACTACAATGCTTATATTTTTGATAAACTTTAATTAGGAAAATTTGAGAGAAAATTGGCATTTTCATTTTTGAGTTGCTGTTATGCCTCGTAGCGACCTTTTTTCGAACTCGACTTATTAACAACGTGAAACAATGTGATGGTGTATTTGACAATGACCTTGAGGCACTCTGTATAAAACTTTTCGTTAACCAAAGAAAATGTATTTATGTAATAGTACATATTATTCCTGGTTCTGGTTTAGACGTGTACAGACGATTTTATAACTGCATTGAAAGACATTTTTTAAATTGTGTTTGTATAATATTAGGTGATTTTAATTTACGTGACCTCGTTATGGTTGTTCCTAATAAGCTTATATGTGATTTTAAAAGTTTTTTAGCATACACAAATTTTTTACAAGTAAGCTGTGTGCGTAATATTTATAATGTTATTTTAGACTTAGTAATTGTTAGTCTCCATTTGCATAGCTGCAAAGTAGAAACTGATGATGACCCATTGTTAACATTGGATCAGCATCACCTTGCTTTGTCTATAAGTTTTAATTCTAAGTATGAATGGAATGCATGTGAGCAAGTAAAGAATACAAAGTTTAATTTTAAAAAAGCAAACCTCAACCTTATGAATTGGCTAATCCAAAATCAAGAGTGGAATACTGTTTATGAATGCTGTGATATTAATTCTGTGATAACTGAATTTTATAATAGAATACATAATATATCTGTTCAGTGTGCCCCCATGTCAACTCAAGTTGGGAGAACAGTTCCTGTATGGTACAATGGGGAGATTATTAAACTAATTAAAACTAAAAAATTATATTACAAAAAATACAAAGAGTCAAAATCCTCTTATTGGCATGGTAAATATAAGATCCTAAGGGAACAAATTAAAAACAAAATAAGAAAGGTGCATAGTACTTATAGTAGTTGTTCAGCTAAGTTTATGTGATGATCCCAAATTTTTCTGGGCTTATGTAAAAAACCAGAGAGATGATGTCGATATTCCAGTAGAGATTAATTACAACAATGTGTGCTACTCAGGCACAAACAATATTGTTAATGTCATTGCTTTATGTTTCATTTTTGTTTTTACATTGGAGAAACCAATCGCGGATCAGACTGTAGTGACCCAGAGATTATTTTTGTGAGTCTTATTTTACTGATCTTGAAGTACTAGCAGCTCTAAAAAAGTTGAAGGGCAACAGCGCTATTGGACCAGATGGGTTACCAGGCTATATAGTCGAGGGTTGTGGGGAATTCTTAGTACAGCCGTTGCTGCACATATTTAACCTTAGTCTCCATACAGCAACCTATCCTAAGGACTGGTGTATTAGCAAAGTAGTGCCCATTTTTAAAGGTAGGGTTAAACATGAGGGAACTAATTATCGACCCATAACTATAGTAAATGATATCTCGGAAGTTTTTGAGATAGTTCTCTTTAATTGAATATATAACTTGGTTAAATATAGCTTCTCTCAATTTCAACATGGTTTTTTGCCGAATAGATCAACATTTACTAATTTGCTTACCTTTTCACAATTTATTCTTAATTCTTTAAATAATGAAACACAACTTGATGAAATTTATACTGATATGGAAAAGGAGTTTGATAGGGTATTACATAGTGTTGTAATTGATTCCTTGAAAAAAATGAATGTAACACGAAATTTAGTGGATTTAATCCAGTCATATTTAAGTAACAGAAAGCAATACAATGAGATAAAAGGCGCCAAATTAACATATATATATTAGTACTTCTGGCGTTCCCAAGGATCTAACCTAGGACCTCTATTATTTCTAATAGCAATTAATGACATATGCCGAGTTGTTAAACATTCTAATAAGTTAATGTTGGCTGATGACTTTAAACTCTTTATATAGATGATTTGGTCACCACAATATGATGTGTGGAGTAAAAGTATTGAGAGAGTACAGAGAAAATTTTTAAAATATATGTTTTTTAAAACATTTGGTTCCTATTTGAAACAAGGTTATAACCATTTTAATCGGTTAAATATTTTTGGAAGTCTATCCTTTGGAAATAGACAAATAAAAACATGCCTCTTGTATGTGTTCAACATCTTAACTAATAGAATAGACTGTTCCTGATATTCTCTTGCAGCTGCCATTTTTATAAACAGATCTAGCTAGCACAAGACAGACAAAGACATTTTATGTGGACTTTCCTAGAATAAATGTTTATAAAAATTCACCGGTATATAAAATGTGGAACTATTTTAATATTTATGCTAACGATATAGATATAGACAACATTGGTGTTAGTAAATTTATTTAACTTATAAATAAAAAATTGTTTGCTTCTTAGGCTCCGGATTGAACTTTTTAGTATAGTTTGTTTAGTTTAGTATATTATAACCGAGGTATCTGTAACTGACTTAAATGCTGTAGATGCTTTATTCAATAAATAAAACATACATTAGACTAACTCAAGGACAAACTGGTGTCAATTATTATGATGTCAAATTTTATAACCTGCTGCCGGATGATGACTTTCTGAGGAGTGCCTTGTTTTCATTGGAAAAAATATCCGAAGGTATACCTCCTGTTTGCTTTTGTAACCTGGGAAGACTGATGACCATAGATTTGTATAATTATGTTGTTTAAAAATATACCTTTAAAATTTGTTTCTATAGGGTCAAGTGGGGTAATTGTAAATTCGGGGTAAATGTAAATGATCAAAATTTTTTAACAGGGAATTTATATTTTGTCAGTTGGCACATATGAGGTGGTAGCCCTGCACAATATGTTTATCTCACAAATTAGTTTACTCTAACCAGTGTTCAGAGAAGGTTGTGTGTTATTATTTTAAAAGTTTTGTGAAAAAAAAAGTTTTTCAATTTTGCAGAGAATCACTAAATAGGTGAAAACACATAGAGAAAGGTAAGTATTCATAATAATTTCATTTTGGTAGAAATATATGCTTCTAAATTAGTTTGTTATTACCAGCAGTCCTCCATTACATAGAAGCTTTTTTAGTTACAACCTTGTTTACAATTCCCCCAAAAAATGACCCAGTTGGGAAATTGTAAATATAATTTTAGGGGCAATTGTAAACAAAATTATAAATTATGTTTTTATTAAAACATAACATAATATTACTTTTTAGGGCATTGCAAGTTAATAAGGAGCCCATTGGCAGCCTTCTCTGTAGAAAAATAAAATTATGCCTCGCAAATATATAAAAAAAACTAGAGGTCCAAGTTATACCCATGACAATTTAATAAAAGCCGTAAATGATATTATGAACTCCAGGAGGACATATGCTGAAGTAGAAGAACGGTATGGAGTACCTAAATCCGTAGTATATCATCGTATTAAAGGGAGAAAAGTTGCCATAGGAAAAATGGGGGCTGGTCGACCCATTTGTTTATCAGCAGCAGCTGAACTCCACTTAGAAAACTGCATAAAAGCTAAAGCCAGAATGGGATATCCTTGTGATAGGGACGAAATTAAAAATATGGTAGGAGAGTATGTGAAAGATCAAAACATACAAACACCATTTAAAAATGTGATTCCAGGGAACGACTGGTATTATGAATTTATGAAGAGGCACCCTTCTTTATCATTTAAAAAACCAGAGCTACTTCAAAAAGCTAGAAAAGATGCTAGGAATCCTGAAGTAGTATATGAATTTTATAGGGAATTAGAAAACCTTGTAAAAGAGAATGATTTAGAAAATAAACCATATTTAATTTTTAATGCTGATGAAACAGGTTTTCTCACAGATCCTAAAAAACTAAAAGCTATTGGAGAGAAGGGTAAAAGTAGGTTATAAAGTTTATATTATAAGTAACTTTCTAAATATTTTTTTTTTTTTTTAGGTCTGACGCGGATCTCTGGTGGTTCAGGTAGGGAGTCCATTACTGTGCTGGCAGCAGTTTCAGCATCTGGAAGTTTCATGCCTCCTTTGATAGTATTCAAAGGTGTGGCCATTCAAGCTAGATGGACTAGTAATGATGCTTATCCTGGGACATTATTGACAACGTCTTCCAATGGATGGATGGAGGAACCGCAATTTCATGAATGGTTCACAACAGCATTTATACCATATGTTGATAACATTAGAAAAGAACACAATTGTCCAAAACAAAAAGCTATGCTCATGTTTGACGGACATAACAGTCATATAAGCTATCGTATCATAAAAGCCGCTTTGAACAACAATGTCCATCTGGTTAAATTTCCCAGTCACTTGACTGATCGAATCCAGCCCCTCGATAAATGTGTATTTGGTCCTATAAAAACATCCTGGGACAAGCATTTAATAAATTTTACAAAGAAACAGGTGGAGAAAAGAGATACGGGACGTTTGACAAAGAGTAAATTTGTAGAACTGTTAGGGCAGACCTGGTCTCATGCAATGAAGAAAGAAAATATTATAAAAGGGTTTCTTTCTACAGGAACATATCCTGTTGATGCATCTAAATTTCCTTCTGAAGAATTCAATCCAAAAGATTTGGAAATATATAGGAAAAAAATTGCAGAGAAACCTGAAGTCACTAATATTCAACAAGAGACATCAAATATTCCTATTGCAGGTCCTTCCAAAATTACACCCTTGGCTTCTCCATCACATGCCCTTTCTAATACAAAAACGCCTATCAAAACTCCTTCAAAAATTATAGAAATTTTTACAACAGCGCTACAACAAAGCAGCAAAAAGAATACAACTCCTGAGGAAGTATTACGAGTAAAGCGCCAAATAGTTCCCCGTTTAAAACCTGTAAAATATGGGGAAATTCTTACAACACAAGAAGTTTTAGATAAAATGGCAGAAGTTGAAGCAGTAAGAAAAGAAAAAGAGGAGAAGAAAAAACTAAAGGGTAAAAAACGTAAAATGTCTATAGAAGACTCAGTAGGAGATAAGGAAATAGAATACCAAGACTCTTCAGGAGATGAAAATTATATTGAATCTGTCATTTCAGAAAGTATTCCTGAAGTCACTTACCAAAAGCCTGACTGGGAAGAACTTAAAATTGGTTCCTTTGTTCTTGTAGATTTTGTCGGTGGAAGTCGTAGGTCAGTTCATTACAAGTATGTTTGCTGCATTTCAAACATTGATCGGGACGATGGAGAAATAACAGTAAATGGATATACTATGTATGACAAATTCGCAACAGAGTTTATACTAAAGGAAAATGATGTGTCAAATATAGACTTTGACTCCGTTAAAGCTATTCTACCAGAACCAACTTTAAAAGAGAAAGACAGACGTCTTATTTATGCTTTCCCTGGATGCGTCAGCATATTTGAAAAACAAAAATAGAATTCTCATGCCGCATTTCGATATTTTATTGGTTAATGGTTACATTATTAGAGTTACCTGTTTGTGTTACTTATCTTAAGAATGTTTGTAACGTTTTATTTTTCACAATAAAATTATAATTTTGAAATTTTGTATTGATTTTTTTATGGGGTAATTGTAAATATTTGTATTTATTCGGCAAATGATTTTGCAGCCAAAAATGTATACTTGCAAAATATTTACAATTGGATTTCATTTGAAGTCATTACAAGTAATGGTCTCTGAAATGTTCATTTACAATTACCCCTTAGTAATGGGGTATTTGTAAACAAGAGGGGGTAATTGTAAATATTAAATTATGTTACCAGGAGGTAAAATTTTTCATATACAAGCCCGTAGATATGAAAATACCTTACCATAAAGTGGACTTATACTTAGGAATTAAATTAAAAATTAATTTATAAAAAAAAAGATAATTTTCAATTCAATCTTGCAAATTCCATTTATAATTACCCCACCTGATATATATATATATATATATATATATATATATATATATATATATATATATATATATATATGTTTATTGACATTTTCATGTATTTTAACTTAATATTTTGAAATTATCTGAATGTTTTTCTGTTGACGTGTGAAAAGTTGTAACTGTGCTCATTAATAACTTCTAGTGTCTATTGGACCTCGTTGAAGTAACTAAAAATTATATTTCCGAGACTCTCTGCAAGTTCAAAATGAAATGCAAAAAAGATCTTATTGTGAATGAATATGGGGATTAAATTTGTAATAGTTCCCCACAATTATTATTTTTTAATGCATAATTAATAAATAATTTTAATGAACCTGCAAACTGGGCGTGTAAGGCAATGCGCGCGTAAAACACGGATATAGCAGCGTTTTCCACCTGATCTATTTTCAGCCAATTTAGAAGTTAATTTCTTTTCTCCACATACACAAAAGATTATACCCAATATAATGAGTGAAAATATCGTGAATTCCTCTTTAATCTCAATAAATAAAGAAAAATTATATTTAAAATATCATAAAAATATTAGACAAAAAAATTTCAAATATTTTTGGGAGAGTTATTGTAAATTTATTTTTGCTACGCGATTTTAGATTTTTCTCTCCACAGGAGATATCAGTGGGATAAAATTGTCTATAGTTCCTGATCCATTTAGTATACGGACTGTCCATGGTTTCACCAATATTTTAGCACCTACCACTCCTTGTATCGACATTTGATCAGATTGTCAAAGAGGACATTTTATTCAGATCGCATTAACAACTCTTCTAATAGGCAAAGTAAGTGCTGGAGAATAGTGAATGATATCCGCCTTAAGGGCAATTATCAGCCTTTGCTAGCCCGAAAGTGTCCCCTGAAGAATCTGCGGGTTGTTTTGCCATAAGGGTCACAACTCAGGAGCTTGGTGCAGTGGTTGGTAGATATGTGTACTTTGCTCTAATTGAATCACGACTCTGGTATGGTATCTGTTTCTGGGGATCGGCTAGCAATTACCTCATCCAATCCCTCTTTGTATTACAAAAGCGTGCTCTTCGGTATATATGCAAAGCAAAGCCTAGGGATTTATGTAGACTTTTGTTTATTCGAGAGAGCATTCTCACAGTCATGTGTATCTATATATTGGAGGTCGCTAGTCTTTTATTCAAAAATCGTAATAAATTTACAATAAAAAAACCCCGGTATGTTACGCGGCAGATAAACAATTTACACCTGCCGATTCCCACATCAGCATTGACGCGGAAATCTATTTTCTATGAGGGCAAAAAAATATTCAATCACCTCCCACGCGACATTAATGAGGCCGCATCGCTGATTATTTTCAGGCGTCACCTGAAAATGATCGAATTAAAGGCATATTATAGTATTTTAGAATTTTATAATGACATATTTTAGCTGTGTCAGTCTCCTGCTTTGGTTGTATTCGTGGTTTTTAAATACTTGTTAACGCTGTAAATTTTAAATTTTAATTCTATGTTACTTTTTTATGTTTTAGTTTGTAATGTTTTTGATTTAGATTTAGGGGAGTGTTTCAGTTGTACAGCTTTGTTAACTAACTTGTATTGTTATAACAATAAAGCATATTTTGACTTTGACTTTTGACATTTATGTTATCATATTCAGAAAAAAATGAATTTTTGCAATTTTTTTTTAAATTTGCATGGCAAAAAGCAGTTAATTTAATATTCATTATTTGCACTCTTAAATACTACTACCGATTTCCCAGTCGAATCTGCATTTCTGCACAAATTCGTCATATTTGCGTCGACATTTTGGACTTTTAAAGGTGATCTGCACAAATGACAGAATTCGTCCGCCGATTCATAATTCGCAGTCTTAAAGAGCCTTAGGCACCAATTTTCAGTCGAATCAGAACATCAGTAATACTAGTTCACTATATTGATTTTGTGTTTGTAATAAAAGCATGGTAAAAACATTATTTACGTTTTAGTTTGGTCATTTCTTTTTTTACCCAAGGGCGGCCATAATCTCTGCCACGGCCCTGGGTCAGTTCAAGTCCTAAAGATGAACAAGAAAATTATAGATTAACGAGCGTAAGTAGTAAAGTACAGGCAATGTTCCGTGGGGAGACTAGCATTCGTCAATTATTATTTTTGATTAAGCATTTAATTAATGTATGCACTTAAATTAATATATATGGCATCGATATGTTTTTTAATAGAACGTCGTTTTTTAGAATATTGAATTGTATTCTAGAGATATTTTATATGCCATATCTAACTGCTCGTACTCTAATGTTTCTGACGTAATTAAAGTTTAAAAGGTTGAAGCATCCGAAAAATTGGAGCGAAACGGTTTGCAGTTTGACATCAACTTCCGGTTTGTAAATCCAGAAATATTAATTTTGGATGTACTGTCATTTCTGAGGTTCCCTTTTACTATCTAGAAAATTATTTACTTAAAAAAGGTGTTTAAAACTATTTTGTTTTGTTGCAGGAATTTATTTTTGTAAAGCTGATTTTTCAAAAGTTGAATATGAATTTTCGCGCCACAAAAATCCAGAATTTTCTAGTTAAGCCTAGTACACAATGCACTTATGTTTCTTTAACATTTAAGGTAAAAACCAAGCAACATCAAGGAATCGTTAAAAAGGAGGCATACATTGTGATACACAACTGGCGCTAATTTTGGGTTTGAACAAATATCTTTATTTCAAAAAATTGTCCAACAAAACGCCGAAAACACAAAAAAAATTTTTGAAGTAAACGGTTTGGCGTAATTTGCATCATAGATAAAAGTTTATTTGCATTGTGTTCCACCTTTTATCCAGCAGTCATTTTTAACTATGTTACTTGGAAATTACAAGAACACTAGAACACGCATAATAATTACCGTTTTTGACGTCACCATTTTGAATTTGAGGGGTCTTCTTCAACAAACTGCCAAGTGATTTAAAAACCACCCCATCGCACAAACTCTTTGTAAAAAAGTTGAGGGTTAGGCTTGCTGAAACTCCATTCTCTTCGCTACATGAGTTTTTTGGAACAAGTTATTGAAATGTTTTTACTGTACTCTATGGTTTTTTATACTATTTTGTACTATTTACTTAGATTGACAATTTCAATACATTGTCAGTTATGTCTATGTATAGTAAATTGAATTTAAACATTTCACCTTTATTTGAAATATTTCAATCAATATATATATATATATATATTACATATATATATATATATATATATATATATATATATATATATATTATACATTAATTTTGGATATTGGCCATATGGTGCATATGGCCGATATCCTAGTTATTTCCAAAGTCTAAGCATGTTTTTCGAGTAATGAGATGCCCCTCGTCAGTTGCTTATAAAATATTTATAATTTGATTATCATACAAAATTGTTAGTTATTGAGATAACTTTCTACATTAGCATTGGCTTTAGGTACGATTTATTTCTGATAATGATCTCTCATATTTTCACTAATAATACATTTTGTTTAAGGTCTCGGTTTTTCCCTTGCTCAGCATGCAGCAGAGTGTGGTTTTACTGTGATAGCAACATTCTTGAATCTCGACTCGAAAGGATCTAAGGAAATCAAGAGACTGTACGGAGGGTATATAATACAAATTCAACTTGATGTTACTGACAGTAACAGTATCCAGAATGCTGTTCATACTTTGGAGCATTATTTTAGTAAAAATCCTGGCTATAGTAAGTTTATTTTTAATTAAAAAAAAATTTGCTGCTATAGAAAATTGAAAAATGTTCAAACGAATAGCATACAAATGTATTTGAAAAAGTTGAGTAAAGCTTCTTGGAAACAAATATTTTTTGTAATATTATAATAATGTATTTTCACTTCCTCATATAACAGCCAATATATTGTATTTGAAAACTTAAAGGGCTGTGTATACGTGCAAAAGTCTTGAAACAAAAAGGTCTGTATAACGTCTATAATATCCACTCCAAAATCATAGCAGAGCGATTTCGACTAGTCATCATTAATACTACTTACAAATAAGTACATCGAGTAATAAAATTATAAAAATGGTGAGCAAGGCCAAAAAGCTGAACAGAAGAGAAAAAGGTTGAATCAAATGATGTACTTACTCATAAGTGAACAAGTAGAAAGATACATGGTATCAAATCAATGAAATAAAAACTTTTTACATGTAACAAGGACAAAACAAAAGTTAACGAATATCAAATTACATATTTAAAAAATTTTGTTTAGATTTATTGCTTAAAAAGCAGCCATCTCATGATGAAACAGAGAAATGGAGAATCTCTTTAACAAAATGCAAAAAGAAAATTGACAGTTAACGGGTTGCCAAATATATAAATATATAGAATTAAAACAACTACAACTGTAAAAAATAACTCATGATATTATTGAAATCCTTATATATCAGACGAATTACTAAAATTTGACAAATGATCTTAATGAGTATAAACAGGATAGAATAAATTGTAAACTGGTGAAAACAGGAACACAACTTACAGGAATTGGTTACAAATCTGATTAAAAACCCTGGTGTGACGTTATAGTGTAAGAAAGAAACTGTTCAAAGACAAGCCACCGAAGACTAACTTGGCAACCTTGGCCAAAGAGGCCTGTTAAGTAATAATAAGTAAATACATTGGAGATAATAAATTGAAAATGTACAAAAACCTGTATAATGTCAATAGACCATACCAATTGTAAGAAGCAACATAAATGTTTGGAAGTGATATGAAATTAAGACTAATAGATGTATTTTACTGACTTAGTGTAACGTGATAATTTCGGACTTATAGCATGCTAATAATAATATTAAACTATTTAAATAATTATATAATAAACAAATTTTTAGATAATAATACTACTAAATATTAATCATTTTTGAATTTACAATTTTGCTTTCCTATCACGTTTGTCTTTTAAAACTACGAAAACTTCTTTTAATGCACTATGGATTTAATATGTTAATGATTATTCTTGTGCGATTCTGCCGTTTCGATTTTTAGAGAACAGAATTTTGGATTCAGTTAGTGCGAACTGAAATAAAACAAGTATATTAGAATTACACTGTATAGGTCCGCGCAACTGATCGATGTGTCACGACATCTCCAGGTCTCGTTTATCAATAGCCTGGCTTACGGTTCGATTATCGATTTTTCTGTCGTTAATTTTGGAAAGGTACCGCGGTGGAAGTGGACGGTCGGGGCAGTTTCCTCGGTCTCCTGCACACATCGCAGTATTCTATCAGGCGCATTTGGTCGTATCGTAGGTTCCTACAAAAGAGGGCGCTACATTGTCAATTTTGGGAAAGAATTATTCAGATGAGTCGGATGCATTATGGCAGGTCTAGATTTTGTTATTATTTTCGAGGGCTTACAATGGTGTAATTTGTGGTTTCTTTTGGAATGCCCAAGTATAGTTTTGTGAGTGATTTTTTATGATAAGTTTTCCGGTAATATTGCCCTCCGTGATGCCGACGTATTTCTAGTCATTTCTAGTTTTATCGACCGGTTCCTGTGGTTACAACAGCAATCTGTGACCGTAGTTGCCGGATCATGAATAAGTTTCCGATCCCGTGACTGCAGAATTTTTATATCGGATGTGACATTTTACCTGACTGTGGCTCTGAAACAATGAATTTTATATATTGTTTCTATTTCTCGGATTTGACCTTTGGATATTTAATTGACGGATATTTGCTGTGCCTTTGGTGTTAAGTATGACTGGTTGCTTATTGATAAAGAATTGAAGTCTTAACTAGGATTTTATGAGTGGAATCGTGGCAACATGGCGAGACATTTTGGACCTGTTGCTCCAAAAATTTGTTCCTGCTTGGTGAGTCTCAAGTCAGCAGTGTGGTGCGCGGTCCATTTTCTGATGCCTTCATCATAATTTTCAAGTAGAGCCTGGCTTGATCGTATTTACGAGATTTATTGATGAGCATCTTTTGCGAAATAGTTCCTGTTTGGATTTGAAAGTTCTAAAGTTGTTATTCGGGCACTTTGGGGTTTTTTTTGGACAGAGGAAGTTCGCACCCACGAGGGAGAATTGTGAAAATGGCCGCCACACTCTAAAATCCTCGTTCCACCATCTTTAGAGGATATCCTCCTGCTGACTTGCCATATTGGCACCTGGAATAGCAGATTCCGGTGAGTTTTTGTATATTTGATTATTTAATAATATGATAATGCCCGTGTATGGTTCTTAGTGGCCATTTCCATGACCATACGCCATTTTGTTGAACATCTTCGGTCTGGGTTGACATTTTATTTCTTTAAATTTAGAGTCAAGACTTCGTAAGAAGCCCACTGCACTTGTCCAGACCATCGACAACCACTCGTTGATTCCGTTTTTAGCATTAGGCAACTGCTAGACCCAGACTCCATTTTGGTTAGAAAACCCTCAGAAGGAGGTAATATTATTTTATTTGCATATTTTATTTAATTTTTGTTTACATTTTGGGCTATATTTGGATATGGTTTAATGTTTGCTAAGGGATGTTTTCTCTTTAGGGTTTTTTTTTTGGTTTGGATATTATTCCAAGGGATTTCCGTCACGACGACGATCAAGTCCTGGAATTTGGATTTTTCTTTGGATCAGTTATTGGGATTGCCAACTTGCCTGACCAGGCAAGAGACTCACTTTCAGCATCGGAGCTGGTGCTGCTCCCACCTGTATACGCCTGAGTCCAGGTGACATTTCTGCGCCTGAAGGTCTGAACAGCTAACGGCCACAGCTATTGGAGGACGTCCAGATAAGTAACCGTAGCAAATAATTAAAATTTCAACTATTATATCTTTTGCAAGCTAAATTCCTCGATACAGTCAATTAGCCAATTTATTAATTTGTTCTTCATATTTACAAAATCAAATTTAAATTAATTTTTCTCACTAAAAATCAAAATCTATTTACTAATTTTAAACTAAACTTTTTACCTTATTATTGAGCTGACTGGCTTATCGAGTGGCCTTTAATAACTTGTTTTGATTCTATTTATAATTTTTGATGTATTTCACTGACTTGTATTTGATTTTGCACTCACGATTTATGGCGTCATAATATCGACCGTGGTACTATATTTTTATATATTCCTGCATACTGTTGACCATTGTCATATTTATATTTTTTTTATTATTCATTTTCTTGTGTACAATATCTATTTCTCTTAAGCTGTAGGTAATTTTAATAATTAAGATTAGAAGCTTAGTACATATTATAGCTGTATCGCTGTTGGCCCGCGTTTGGACCATACCTACATATACTATTATTGTACTTGAAATAACTTTTGAAAAAAAAAACAAAAAGAACAACTTATTTGATATTAGTATATGATTTCAAACAAAATTTTTCGTTTTACTGCTGCTACCTACCTACAAGTGAGACCCTCATATCTTAATTAATTATTTGGTATTCTGTGAAGGTAAGCTCATTGGTATAAGATAATATTTTGGTTTTTCGTTGCTTGGAATCGCTAGAGTTGTGCAACACTGGGCGATAATTCGTAATTATTATCGGCCTAGTACTTCATTAACTTATTTGATAAAGTAGAGTAATAATTAATTACGTGGCGCAAAATATTTAGATCTTAACCCAGCCCTTCTCCACTGTTGCTGTCGGCCTCTACTATTATTCTCCCCAGCTTGTTCCAACTCTTAGGGTCTCCAACGCCTTAATGAATTCGAAATTCAGTATACTTTATTGATCATTAAATAAATATCCGGTAAGTGAAAATTTTTGTGCCATAGATTTTGGCGCCCAACGTGGTTTTTTTTTAAACAAAAGGGCATTGTGCCATAGATTATGGCGCCCAACGTGGTTTTTTTTTAAACAAAAGGGCATTGTGCCATATTTTTGATGCCCAACATTTTTTAAAATAAAACTTCACAGTTATTGTAATTTTTTTAAATAAAGTACATAGTTTTTGTAATAAAAGTAAACAGTTTTGGTGCCCACGTTTAATTGAGAGAAAATCACAGTTTTTGGCTAATTATTGAGTGACTTTTATTTGAGGTTTTGGGGTATATAACACTGTTATATATAGTTAATAAAAGTCATTATTACATAATGGGTATAGCATATAGATTTCCTTTTTTTTCTTTTGAGTACTTTTGGTGAAAGCTTTTCATAGTTTTGCTGCTTAACTGGTAGTGACAGTTTAGCATTTAGATTTTATTATCAAAATAAATAAAGCACCCAGTTCGCATTTTGCATTGTATTGCATAATAGCAAAAATATTTCACTATATTTTTTTTCATAAGGCAAGGTAACTCAGAATCTGTGTTGACCACCTTTGTTAATTAATAATAAAAACTTATAAATAAATAAATTAGTTTTAAACAAATAGAACAATAATATTTTATTAATTACTTTTAATTGAGAGAAATTACAATTTTACACTTAAGTAAATAAATACTTCTAAATCTTGCTATATACTTGAAATATCTGATTATCCCTGGTTAATTTTTTAAATTGATTGAAGTTAATCAAGAGTAAATTTTGTGAAAAGGTGATTTACAGATTTGACTCTTCTAGTGTGTCTACTTAAGGGTGTTTTGAGCTAACTGTCTTATAAGTTTTCTAAAGCTGCAGTTTTTTTTTTGATTTTGCTTTCTTTTGACAATTGTACTTGCAGTATTTTTAGAATATTTATATAAAGAACTAATCTTATTAACTATAATAAATTCAACATACAATTACAGAACATAATAACTATTAGACATATTTAAGTATTGATTTTTTTTTAATTTTTTGTCTCCGATACAGGTCTTTGAAAATATTTCACTTGATTGGTTATTAGAGTTACAACTTCCGGTATTTTTTTTTTGGGATTAATTCTCTTTCATGCCTTTTGTCTTTGATTGTTTTTTAATTAAAACAATTTTAAGCTTAGTGTTTGGAAGTAGATGGTGTTTCGTTACATCCCATCTGATTCTATTCTATATCTAGAGTCTGAGATTGCTTTATTAACTAGTTTTGAGTACTATTGAGTCGATGACTGTAGTTCTTTTCTGTAGCAAAAGTACTCTGAATTTTTTTTTGTCTTGGTAATTATACAGGGTGTCCCAAATTGACTTTGTTTTTTTTTGGGAACTGGTTAGTATTAAAGACTTATAATTTTTTTTCAGATAGTTTTTTGCTTTCATTAGAATTTTTTTTAGAATAAAAGTACAATTGTCAAATAGTGACAGAGTTTCACCGAACTATTTTTGGGGGATTGAATGGGAATATTTTTTTTGCGGAACTGAGAGGTCTCACTTTTGGTGATAGTTGGATTTGTGGTTGGTAGTAGCAGAATATAGCATTGAAGTTGACTTTTGAGGTTGAAGTAAGGCGTACTTACTGCAAATAACTGACTTAATTTTTTTTAAATTATTTTATTTACATTTATTTTGGTTGGGGATATTTAGTGATTAATGACTTATTGCATTTGAAGTGAAGTGTTGTGCTAGTGATTCGTGACTTTGCGAATTTGCATCTAAGTATTGTACTAGTGATTAGTGACTTAGCACATTGGTAGTGAAGTATTGTGCTGAAGTGAAGCACTAATACATGTTAGTGGTTTAAGAGAACATAAGTTGTTTTACAATAGTGTTTAATTTTTTTTTAAAGATTTTTTTTTTTGGGTTTTATTAGGAATATTATAGATATAGGTAGGGTTATCACTTGTATAAGCGAGGGATATAAACGTAGGTTAGAGAGCTATACAAGAACGGGATTTAACTAGTTTTAAGTGAATGTTTTGAAGATGTCGCGGAAAGTTGAGATCAACCGTTTGGACAAAGACGAACTGGCTTATGAGTTAACATGGAGGGGGATTGCTGTAGGCAATGTGGAAGAGATGCGAAGTCGCCTTGCGTTGGCTAAGCAAATGGAAAAGGCTGGTGATAGTTTACACTACCCTGCCTATCCATTTAGTTTTCAGGAAGATGTCACAACAGTGACTAAGAAACTTGATGAGCTTGTACTGCTGATTGAAAACTTCTCGGAATCATCTAAAAGTGGTACCTTTATGAAGCTGCAATCCAAACTTAATCATGTATTAGGTCGCATTGACAACATGGCATGTGACACTGATGATCGTATAAAATTAAGAGGTGAATTAATGGCACAGACGCTTACACTCATCGATGGACTGAATAAAAAGACTTCCGATTCGGCGGCGACTCTCAAATCTCAACCACCACCCAATTTGTGTGTCCTTGAGGGAACGGTGAACACATCCTTAGCGCAAGCTCCAGCTTCTTGTTCTACACCAGTAAATAACACATCACCCACTAATCCAAATACCTTTGGACAGGGTATAAAACCCATACTACCACACAAGTGGAATCTAAAATTTACGGGAGACAAGAGAGGGATGTCAGTAACTGCTTTCTTCGAGCGTGTTGACCAGTTGAGAACAGCGAGGAATGTAAGCCTTCCGATACTTCTAAATTCAGGTATAGATCTTTTCGAGGGAAGAGCATATGAATTCTATCAAGACTGTCGTTCAGAAGTGCACACTTGGGAGGAGTTGGTTCAGAAATTCAAAGAGGAGTATCAGCCAGCATTTTATAGTGAAAAGTTATTGGAGGAAATTAAAAGAAGGACTCAAGGACCGGATGAGACCATTGGGACATACATGGCAGTCATGTCAAAATATTTTCAAAGACTTGAATGTCCAATATCTGAGGATGCAAAACTGACAATCCTTCTTAGGAATATTTCTCCAACATATAGGAACCAACTGGGTGCTATGGAGATATCTAGTATCTCAGAGCTTAAAGCCTTGTGCAGACGCATAGAGACACGGATGCAGTCAGAGTATGCACCACCCTCTCGCAAAGCACAGTCGTTGGAACCTGATTTGGCTTATATTGAAGTGGATGAAGTTAGCAGATCTTCTGATCATAGGGTTGATGCTGTTGAAGTTTGTACCCGTGATGTTGCCAAGCCAAGGGCTAGAGAAATTATTTGTTACAACTGCAATAAGCCAGGTCATCGTGCGGCTGGTTGTACTGAAGCTAGAAGATTAAGATGCTATGGATGTCGAAGAGAGGGATTTACAAAGAGAAACTGTCCATCATGCAACCAGGGAAACGGGAAGCGTCACTCTTAGGTAGTCGGCCTAAGGGGAAGACAATAAATCCGACGATCACTCCAGTTTTGAATTTTATCTTGGAGCATGCGCAGAACGATGAACGCCCTTATTTGGAAGTTGACATCCTCGGACATAGGCTTCTTGGAATTTTGGACTCGGGAGCTTCGCGCACCTTTTTAGGAGGTCCTGGTTGGGACATTGTCGAAGGTATGGGCATGCATTTAAATGCATTAAGAAGGATTGGCTGTACGGTTGCTAACGGTCAGCAAGCAATGACTATTGGATCAATAGAACTGCCGATAAGATTTCGTGATAGGGTCAGAATTTTGGAAGTTTTAGTTGTGCCGGAGTTGCCACATGTGCTCATTCTGGGTATGGATTTTTGGATTGCCATGGGAATAGTCCCAGAGACACAATGATTGGTACTTTTCTGATACTCCAGTGAAACTCGACAGTATCCATGATCAACTTACTGTGTTAACATCACTTGAAGACTTAAAGCTTGCTGCACTAGTAGAGAGAAGTAAACAGCTGATGGGATCGCAGTTAGGCTGTGCAACTATGGTAGAACATAAAATAAGAACGGACTCTCCACCAATTCGTCAGCGTCCATATCGCGTGTCTCCAGTCATTCAGAAAATTATGGATGAAGAAATTGACTCCATGTTAAATCAAGGTATTATAGAACCAAGTTCAAGTGCTTGGGCATCACCTGTTGTTATGGTTCAGAAGAAAAATACAGGGGTGTACAGGTTCTGTGTAGATTATCGCAGACTTAATGGTGTGACTGCTCGGGATAGTTACCCACTTCCTCTAGTTTCAGAAACGCTGGACAAGCTAAAAGACGCTAAATATTTATCCACTTTAGACATCAAAAGTGCATATTGGCAAGTACCTATTGAGGAGAATTCTCGACCACTGACGGCATTTATTTGCAGGAGAGGTCTGTTTCAGTTCCGCAGAATGCCTTTTGCACTTCACAATGCCCCTGCAACTTGGCAGAGGTTGATTGATACTATTTTGGGTCCTGACCTGGAACCAAATGTTTTCGTTTATTTAGACGACGTAGTGGTCCTAACGCAAGATTTTGACGAACATCTACGGATCCTTGATGAAGTATTTCGACGTCTTAGAGAGGCCAATATCACTGTGAGTTGGGAGAAATGTAACTTTTGCAGACCCGAGATGAAATATCTTGGTTATGTGGTTGATAGACGCGGACTACGTGTAGATCCTGATAAGGTTAAGTCCATGTTAGAATTGCCTAGACCAACTAATGTTTCGGAAGTGCGTAGAATAGTAGGAAGCTTCTCTTGGTATCGCAGATTTGTACAAGACTTTTCCACTATCATAAGTCCACTTACTCAGCTTACTAAGAAGAACCATAAGTTTGAATGGACGGAAAAGTGTGAGAATGCTTTTAGGACGATCAAGAACAAGTTAATCAGTGCACCGATTTTAAGCTGTCCAGATTACAGCAGGGAATTTATTATCCAAACAGATGCTTCTGGCTTTGGTATTGGAGCAGTTCTTACCTCAACCAGATCCAAAGGGTGAGCGGGTTATCTCGTACCTCAGTCGTTCACTATCTCGACAAGAGAAAAACTATACCACCACTGAACGGGAATGTTTGGCTTTAGTATGGGCGGTTGAAAAACTCCGACCTTATATCGAAGGAATCCCTTTCAGTGTCATCACGGATCATTATAGTTTAAAATGGTTGCATAATTTGAAAGATCCTAGTGGTAGATTGGCCAGATGGTCTGTGAAATTACAGCAGTTTGGCTTCAAGGTTATTCATCGGCCTGGGAAGGATTTGGTGGTTCCTGATATGTTGTCAAGGGCGGTGCCAGTTTTAAATCTTATCGATGATGGTGAACAGGCTAGACCTACACCAGTAAAAGATAATTGGTACAACAAAATGGTAGAAAGAGTGATTGCTACCCCACTGAAATTCTTGAATTGGCGATGCTCTAGAAGTAAGTTGTTCAAATACATCAAGAACGACTATTTTGGGCTCTTGCCATCGGAAGACCATTGGAAGTTGGTATTGCCTAAAGAGGAACGGTTGGAAGCCATAAGTTCAGCTCATGATTTACCAACTGCGGGTCACATGGGGGTATTTAAGACCTTTAATAGATTGGCAGAAAAGTTTTATTGGCCGAAGATGCGGCAGGATGTTGCCAGATATGTGAGGAATTGTCAGATTTGCGCAGCCCATAAGTGTGATCCAAAGGGTGCAAACGACCAGATGGTATCTCATAGTAAGCCCACTCGTCCATGGGAAATGATTTCAATGGATTTGGTTGGACCTTTGCCACGTTCGTATAAAGGAAATACAGCTATCTTGGTAGTTACCGATTATTTGAGTAAATTCTCTTTAATATTTCCACTACGCTCTACTTCTTCTAAAGTGATTATCAACCGTATAGAAGAACAAGTGTTCCTTTTATTCGGCGTAAGTCGGGTGATTTTATGCGATAATGGTCCACAATTCCGTAGTAGTGAGTTTAAGAAATTTGCAGATAGCTATCATTGCAGAATTCAGTTCAATGCAAATTACCACCCTAGGGCTAATCCCACCGAACGTCAAAATAGAACTTTAAAGACCATGTTGTCAATGTATGTGAGTGACAATCACCGTAAGTGGGACGAACAATTGCAGAAGTTGGCCTGTGCTATTCGCACTGCGGTCCAAGAGACCACTAAAGTGTCACCGTTTTTCTTAAATTTTGGAAGAAACATGTGCCTTTCAGGCAAGGACTATAGTAATAAAGATCTTGTAGAAACAGAAGATGGAAACCAAAGCGCAGGAGAGAGTAGAAATGAGGGATTTCGGAAGTTGTTTGCGGAAGTTAGGAGCAGATTGGAAGCGGCTGGTCAAAAGAATATTGCGAAGTATAATCTTAGAAAGCGTAGTGAAGTCTTTTCTCCAGGTCAGAGAGTGTGGAAGAAGAATTTTGTTTTGTCTGATGCTGCCAAGTACTTTACACATAAGTTAGCACCGAAATTTGTCGGACCGTATATCATTCGCCGTCAGATATCGCCTTGGACATACGAGTTACAGGACAGAGACGGGAAGGTTCTGACAGGCACTTGGCACGCTAAAGACCTGAAACGCTCTCCTGACTACGATTGTCCCTAGCGGGCCAATCGTTTTGTGGCAAGCGGGGGGAATTGTAACGTGATAATTTCGGACTTATAGCATGCTAATAATAATATTAAACTATTTAAATAATTATATAATAAACAAATTTTTAGATATATTAATTTTTGAATTTACAATTTTGCTTTCCTATCACGTTTGTCTTTTAAAACTACGAAAACTTCTTTTAATGCACTATGGATTTAATATGTTAATGATTATTCTTGTGCGATTCTGCCGTTTCGATTTTTAGAGAACAGAATTTTGGATTCAGTTAGTGCGAACTGAAATAAAACAAGTATATTAGAATTACACTGTATAGGTCCGCGCAACTGATCGATGTGTCACGACATCTCCAGGTCTCGTTTATCAATAGCCTGGCTTACGGTTCGATTATCGATTTTTCTGTCGTTAATTTTGGAAAGGTACCGCGGTGGAAGTGGACGGTCGGGGCAGTTTCCTCGGTCTCCTGCACACATCGCAGTATTCTATCAGGCGCATTTGGTCGTATCGTAGGTTCCTACAAAAGAGGGCGCTACATTGTCAATTTTGGGAAAGAATTATTCAGATGAGTCGGATGCATTATGGCAGGTCTAGATTTTGTTATTATTTTCGAGGGCTTACAATGGTGTAATTTGGGGTTCTTTTGGAATGCCCAAGTATAGTTTTGTGAGTGATTTTTTATGATAAGTTTTCCGGTAATATTGCCCTCCGTGATGCCGACGTATTTCTAGTCATTTCTAGTTTTATCGACCGGTTCCTGTGGTTACAACAGCAATCTGTGACCGTAGTTGCCTGATCATGAATAAGTTTCCGATCCCGTGACTGCAGAATTTTTATATCGGATGTGACATTTTACCTGACTGTGGCTCTGAAACAATGAATTTTATATATTGTTTCTATTTCTCGGATTTGACCTTTGGATATTTAATTGACGGATATTTGCTGTGCCTTTGGTGTTAAGTATGACTGGTTGCTTATTGATAAAGAATTGAAGTCTTAACTAGGATTTTATGAGTGGAATCGTGGCAACATGGCGAGACATTTTGGACCTGTTGCTCCAAAAATTTGTTCCTGCTTGGTGAGTCTCAAGTCAGCAGTGTGGTGCGCGGTCCATTTTCTGATGCCTTCATCATAATTTTCAAGTAGAGCCTGGCTTGATCGTATTTACGAGATTTATTGATGAGCATCTTTTGCGAAATAGTTCCTGTTTGGATTTGAAAGTTCTAAAGTTGTTATTCGGGCACTTTGGGGTTTTTTTTGGACAGAGGAAGTTCGCACCCACGAGGGAGAATTGTGAAAATGGCCGCCACACTCTAAAATCCTCGTTCCACCATCTTTAGAGGATATCCTCCTGCTGACTTGCCATATTGGCACCTGGAATAGCAGATTCCGGTGAGTTTTTGTATATTTGATTATTTAATAATATGATAATGCCCGTGTATGGTTCTTAGTGGCCATTTCCATGACCATACGCCATTTTGTTGAACATCTTCGGTCTGGGTTGACATTTTATTTCTTTAAATTTAGAGTCAAGACTTCGTAAGAAGCCCACTGCACTTGTCCAGACCATCGACAACCACTCGTTGATTCCGTTTTTAGCATTAGGCAACTGCTAGACCCAGACTCCATTTTGGTTAGAAAACCCTCAGAAGGAGGTAATATTATTTTATTTGCATATTTTATTTAATTTTTGTTTACATTTTGGGCTATATTTGGATATGGTTTAATGTTTGCTAAGGGATGTTTTCTCTTTAGGGTTTTTTTTTTTTTGGTTTGGATATTATTCCAAGGGATTTCCGTCACGACGACGATCAAGTCCTGGAATTTGGATTTTTCTTTGGATCAGTTATTGGGATTGCCAACTTGCCTGACCAGGCAAGAGACTCACTTTCAGCATCGGAGCTGGTGCTGCTCCCACCTGTATACGCCTGAGTCCAGGTGACATTTCTTCGCCTGAAGGTCTGAACAGCTAACGGCCACAGCTATTGGAGGACGTCCAGATAAGTAACCGTAGCAAATAATTAAAATTTCAACTATTATATCTTTTGCAAGCTAAATTCCTCGATACAGTCAATTAGCCAATTTATTAATTTGTTCTTCATATTTACAAATTCAAATTTAAATTAATTTTTCTCGCTAAAAATCAAAATCTATTTACTAATTTTAAACTAAACTTTTTACCTTATTATTGAGCTGACTGGCTTATCGAGTGGCCTTTAATAACTTGTTTTGATTCTATTTATAATTTTTGATGTATTTCACTGACTTGTATTTGATTTTGCACTCACGATTTATGGCGTCATAATATCGACCGTGGTACTATATTTTTATATATTCCTGCATACTGTTGACCATTGTCATATTTATATTTTTTTTATTATTCATTTTCTTGTGTACAATATCGATTTCTCTTAAGCTGCAGGTAATTTTAATAATTAAGATTAGAAGCTTAGTTATAGCTGTATCGCTGTTGGCCCGCGTTTGGACCATACCTACATATACTATTATTGTACTTGAAATAACTTTTGAAAAAAAAAACAAAAAGAACAACTTATTTGATATTAGTATATGATTTCAAACAAAATTTTTCGTTTTACTGCTGCTACCTACCTACAAGTGAGACCCTCATATCTTAATTAATTATTTGGTATTCTGTGAAGGTAAGCTCATTGGTATAAGATAATATTTTGGTTTTTCGTTGCTTGGAATCGCTAGAGTTGTGCAACACTGGGCGATAATTCGTAATTATTATCGGCCTAGTACTTCATTAACTTATTTGATAAAGTAGAGTAATAATTAATTACGTGGCGCAAAATATTTAGATCTTAACCCAGCCCTTCTCCACTGTTGCTGTCGGCCTCTACTATTATTCTCCCCAGCTTGTTCCAACTCTTAGGGTCTCCAACGCCTTGATGAATTCGAAATTCAGTATACTATATTGATCATTAAATAAATATCCGGTAAGTGAAAATTTTTGTGCCATATTAGACTCTAATAACAGGTTTGGTTCAAAACAAGAAACAAGACTATGTGAGTAAATTGAGAGAGCAGAGAAATTTAACAATAAAAAGTAGGATTCAAACAATTGGCGAGTAATGACAAAAACAAGTAGGTACATTGTTATAAAACCTAGCACAAATTTCAAGTGAAGTTCAAACAAAACTATTATATTATTAACACACTATATGGCCGCTATAAGGAAAGTATTGGATCGCAAAAATTTTCTAAAAATATACTTAATCAACGTTTTAGAGGCCCGAGAATACGAAAAACATATTTTTAGAAAAAAATATGTCTGTACAGATGAGTGTGTGTAAATAAAATTTGTACGAACGATAACAAGAACGGGCACACCGATTTGTTTTAAATTTGCACCAAAAATAGTTTAATACTTTTAAGAGGTATAAAAAGGTAAAAAAATCATATTTTGAGAATGCACAAACTGATAACAGTTAAATTGAAAACAAATGTATTTAGTGTAAATGTTCTGAGATTAAAAAATAGTGGAAGTCATCCATGGGTAAATGGCGAAGCACGTCAAATTTGTTTTATTTTTTTTTACACTTAATAATTTGAATCCAATATTTCAGAAACATTTAGCTTGCTTAGAAAACAATATTTTTTTCAATTACACGGGGTAGCTCTAGGATGATAAAACAACTATCTGAGAATGAAAAAATTATCCATTAGAAACATTTAGCTTGCTTAGAAGACAGTAAAATAGGTCAAATTTATATTATACAAATATTTCCTTCCATTATACAGGGTAGTCTTAGGAATACAATATCTCCTTAAAAATGCAAATATTTTTTGTTTTCATTTTTTGTGTACATAAGCAATTTATTTTTAAGGGTGTAAATGGTAAATTTTACTAAACTAATAATATAAAAAAATACATTTATTACATTTTTTCCATATAAACGTCAATTTGGGAAAACCATTGACTTACATACATATATGGGAAAGTATTTTGTTTGCCAAAAATATTATGCAATAAAATGTTTTCCACATTCCATAAGACAGAATATCTCAGTTTGTGAACATCCTGTATATTAAAACGTTTAATGGCAAGCAATGATCTTGCAAATATAGTAGAAAACAAAAAATGGATTATCCTTTTTTAACTGATCTAAAAATCTGTCAATTTAAATGATACACATTAGGGTTACTTAAAACATTTCGAATATTTTTATATAAATATTACTATAAATGTATATTGCTGATAAGTATTTAGGTATTTAAGTACTTTATATTGACATTCAGTTTAACATAAGAGATAAAAATATATTTGTAGACATAGTAAACAAAATAATTTGATAAATAAAAGATATGTTATATCAGTAAATCAAATGTGTATTTATATAAGCTATATAATAATATATTTTATATTATTATATAGCTAAGTAAACGATTTTTGGCGACAATAGAGGTTAAAACAACCCGTTTATATTTGTTGCCGCATTGGGCAAAATAATAGAAGTTTATTAGTCGTATTTATTTATGTAATGAGTTTATTGATAAAACACTATTTGTACCGTTGTTATAGTAGAGTTTTTGAAAATGGTCTAGAATTCCTCCATGTTTTTTAATTTTCGCATTTGTATACAAATTTAATTAATTTCAAACATTTGAGAAAAGCAGGCTTAATTTCATTGATTCTCATTGCAATAAAACATTTTCTGTCTCTCTCTAACATAATTGTTAAGGCAGAGTTTTTGTCAAGTTTCTTAGGATTTTTGTATCTAATCAGCCCCATTTGAAGGACTTATAATATATAGGGTGTTACATTTAAGAAAGCAAAGTTGAAGTTAATTTCATAAAAACGAAACAAACTTTTCTTATATCAATAAAAATACCAACATTGATAGGGGGTACATTTTTATAACCAAATAACTCGGAACAAACTTATTTTGATGTTTCTGCATTCATTCTCTGTTGAGATATTATAAGTTTTAAATTAAGGATCATACTTTACACCTCGTTTTCCAATTATCAATATATTTTTTAAGGTCTTCATGCTCTAGTTAATAATGCTGGTGTCATGGTGTTTGGAGAATTTGAATGGCAAACTGAAAGGTTAATCAAACACCAGGTTGAAGTGAATTTGCTTGGTACCCTTAAGCTGACCAATGCTTTCTGTCACTTGTTAAGATCACATAAAGGTTAGTAGAATAGCAGCTAATTTATACGAAACCACCAAAAAAAAATTAATTCAGTTAAAATTCTAAATCACGTGAGATTAAAATAAGTCCATTTTTAATTGTAAGGAGAAATTGTAAACAAAATTTTCCTTTTCCTGGTAATCACACCATATACCGGGTATTCTATAATCTATGGTAGGTTAAAAGTATCTGGAGAACAAAATTAAACATACATTTCAAATTTTGACTACGGGGGCTGGGCTGTAGCTTCTAAAAATAATTTCGCATTTGCAGTGTTGTCAGATCTACTGGTAACTGGCATCAACTTTGTATTGTTGTATATCAAGAATATCACCCTGTAATTTATTTTATTTTTAGATTTTGCGGAACAATCTAAGTTTTTTGCATAGGATATTTTTTCATTTCTCTTACCGTTTCTTCAATATTAATTATTTTGTGTGTTTTTTTACCAAACCTTCAATATTTTCGTCTCCATATGTCGAATCATTGTAACATTTTATTGTTATTTAGTCAACATGTGGTACTTTATTTTTAGCAGCATTGGATTGCCGACTTTTATACAGAGTGTCCTAAAAATTAACCGTAATTCTGATTTTATAAATTTGATCAAAAGTTACTTTTTTAAATGGTACACCCTGTATATTATTGAAGCGTTGAATAAAGTGGACAAATTGATTTAGTTTCATATAAGGTGTTCCTATACCTATTTTGAACTGCTTTCGATTTATAAACAATTTTATGAATAATTATTATTATTAATATTCGACAAATAGACATTAAAGATGTTAATTTATACGCAATTTTATAAATAATTCGAGGAAGACATTACATATCTAAACCACTAAATCTTTTATGATGTAAACACAGCTTACGCAATACCAAACGTAGTTCTTTTAAAATAAATTGTTGTTCTGAAATGAAACGATTTTGTCAGTAAATTAAAACTTGAAATTCTCACCTAATACGTAAGATGTTTAAAGTGCTGACCATTTACATGTAAGCCATCGGTAGTGCATTTCATCACGTGACAGGTAGTAAGCTCTTTGAATTTCTCATGGATCAAGATGTTCAAAAGCGCGCCTTACCTGATTTTCTAGGTCTTCTTTTGAATTTACTGGTGTTTTATAAACCATTTATTTAATCCTACCGTACAGAAAAAAATCTAATGGAGTAAAATCTGTAGATCGCGGAGGTTTACTCCATAGTCCTTCACGACTTATCCACCTACCTTCAAACACGTCATATAGTTCGACGAAAACTTTATGGCTACAATGGCCAGGAGCTTCATCCAGTTGATTCCAACAATTTCTCAAATCGATAAGAGGTAGATTATCCAAAAAGTCATAGAGGTGGTTCTTAAAATTTCAGTATATTTTGCAGAAGTTAAATTTTTGTCATAAATGTATATTGAAAATAATTGCCTATCCATCAACAAACAAAATACATTAAAACTAAATTTTTGTTGGTAACCTTTTTCTTTTATAAAGTGTGGATTTTCTGCAACCCAAAAATGATTATTTTGGCTTTTAAAGACTCCTTCGCATGACAATTTTGCTGCATCAGTCCAAATAATTTTTTTAAGAAAATCTGGATCCTCCTGTGTACAAATTAATAACATTTCGCAAAGATCTACACGTTTTGGAAAATCATCTGGTTGTAAAGCCTGTATTGTAATTAGTTTGTAGCTATGCGTATTATCAGGGGCGTGCAGTAAAATTTTAAGAAAGGAAAGCAATTTTTAGAAACTTACCTATTTGTAATGTAATTCGATTCTTCGATCATTTTTTGCAAATTCGTCAATGACGTCATCATAAAAACGTCGATGCTCCGACATATTTTGGAGAAGTGTATTTGCAGTGGACAAGAGCGATGTATGCGAAAGTCTCTCCTGCCCCGTTGAATTTCTCACGAAATTTTTTATACGTTTAAGTGTTGAAAAATTGGGTTCTACTGATTAACTTGTGACAGGTATTGTCAATACTAATTCACACAATTTCGACACTTCGGTGTAGGCATCTTCCAGCTCCTTGTCTTTTAAAAATTGCATTAGTTCCTTAGCGTTATTTTTTGCGCGAATGTCATCAGTTTCGTAAATCACTTTTAGTTCAGATCGCAGTAACACTCGGTCGAAGAACTGGCTATAATGAAGAAGAAGAGATTTAAACGCATCTTCTGGAAAAGTTTTTCCTTTGAATGCATCAAAATTGCAGAGCTCAAGGAATTTAAAATCATTTAAACTGTTAAATCTATAGTTTATTTGTTGCTGTTTGTTCGAAGACTCTTGGTTTGTGGCTCTACATTTAACGTCATCGTTTTCTCCCAAAATAGGTCAGTCATCTCTTTTTGGCTTAACATGGACTTAAAATCATCCACTTTTTTTAGGCAAAAAGCAATATCATTTGTTTTAGTTTGTAATATATTAAAAACATTGCCCGAGAATGGAAATATTTCTGAAAATATGTTCAACAAATAATTAAAATTAAAATCTGGTTTCAAACAGTCCAAAAACCTCCTCGAACTATTTATTGCTTTTGAGTACCACAGCTCATTATTTTCTATTATATTTTCAAATAGTTCAATAAGTGATTCACGATTTTCAGATACTGTTAACACATGTCTTCCATTATAGTTCCACCTAGTAGGAGCTACTTTGGGCAATCGTTTGTGGACAATGGAGTCCAAAGCTTGTGTACGTTTTGTTGACTTGGAAAAAAAAGCAGCCATGCCACTTAAAGTAACGAAAAATACTTTACACTCTTTAATGTGATTGATGGACTGCGATAAAACTAAATTTAATTTATGAGCAAAACAATGGACAAACACAGCACTTGAGGAAAGTTTCTCGAACTTTAGCTTGCAGACCCCCTAATTGTCCTGCCATCACTGCAGCTCCATCATAGCTTTGAGCAACTAATTTTTTCTCTCCATTAATTTCTTTAGTAACGTTATAAACTACGGTATATAATGCATCTGCTGTACGATTTTCGGACACATTCTTAAAACCTAAAAATCGCTCTTGAATACTTCCGTCTGTTTTAACGTAGCGTATTACTATAGATAATTGGCTAAAATTAGTGATATCAGTTTTTTCGTCCAGAACAATGGCAACGAACCGCGCCTCGCCAATCTCCTGCTTAATTCTTTTTAGAATAATGGTTGCAACAGCGGAAATGAAATCATTCTGGATTCGATTCGACGTTCCGCGAAAAACGCTAGACTGCTCTAAATGATTTTTTAAGCAATCATCATATTTAGTCATTAAACTAAGTAATTCTTGAAAATTTCCTCTGAAGAAACCCTTGTTTCGTCATGACCTCTAAATCCCAATTCGTGCTTTCCGAGAAAACAAACAACATCGATAAGACTTCTTAATATTTGCCTATTTTTATCGACTAGTTCATTGTGTTGGCGGTGACTAATTTGCAACTGTTTATTAAGGGCGTGTTCAATTCTGGTTTTGCCGAAGACTTCTTTGTGTCTTTTTACAGCTTTATGGAAATTGTTTAAATCAGAAAAACCAGTTTTATTCCAGAGACCTTTTTCATTTTCAAAAAGTAAACATGGCCAACAAAATAATTTACTTATATTTTCACACCCTGTTAGCCCTTTAAATTGTTCGTATTGTTTTTCCGGATAAAAATGCCTAATACAGTTTTTCATTTTTGTGGTTAAATTTTTCATAGCCAGTTTTGCCCTTCCTTTAAAAATTATTTGAAGCTTATCAGCGAAGTTTAATGTTAAAAATTCCTTTATTATTAAGAGACACACTACACATTCACACCCACTCTTCTTACTAAATTCTTCAACATTTTCAACGTTATTACCGACAGCCGAAGTTGACGATATTTGCATATCTACGTCCGTATTATTATCTTCCATATCGCACCATGCACGACGCGACGTACGTATCACACAACACACGGATAGCCGTTCAAACAAAGAACCTACTCCAACGATAGCTTCCGCCACCACTTAAAGCACGCGACTGAAATGCAAAAATTGCAAACGGCCGGTGGAAAGTTCAATAACCTCTGGCTCGATTCACAGGAAATCAAGCATACAGGACTTGGCTGCAGAAAAGCTAGTGGCCGCATAGGTTCTATTCGATATTCTATTGTGGCTGGGTCGGAGTCAAGGCCGCATTTATTATGGGCTTGATAATTAAGATAATATTTTAGCATTTTTAATATAAACTAAATTAATGGTTTCCTATTTCAAAAATTACATTTTAGAAGATGTTTTGTAATTCTTTTTGGGGAAGCACTGCTTCCCTTGCTTCCATTTACTGCACGCCCCTGCATATTATGTTTATATAAAGTTCTTCATATTGATGTTCGAGTTATTCCTAAATCATTTTTGGCACTTGTTACTGAAGCATAAGGATAGACATGAAAATACGCCAAAACGTTCATTTCATTTTCTTGGAGCCTGCACAGTTCTGAAATTTAAAAAGTTACCTTCAATTCTGAGAAATTTCCTTAGGTTTATTACCGGCAAATTCGGAAAAAGAGTGTTAAATCTTCTGCAGGCTCTTACAACAACTCCCCAGATAATCCTACATCAGATGCGAAACTTAGACAAGTAGCGCGTCAATTTTCTTTAGCCTCGGCGCGAGCGACATGTATGGCCCCCACCAAAACTTTTGTCGGATATTAAAAATTATTTAATAAATTAAAAATAGCATTACCTGCACCAATTCAAATTTTTTGGAAACAAAATGTTGTGAATATTTAGGTATTTTAATATGCGAATTACTGGTTTTGTAAGGTCCTTATTTTTGCTTTTACTACGATATAAATTTGATTTAATCTTATTTCATTAAAATGAAAAACTAATTATATTGATGTTTTAAAAAAATACCATTTTTTAACTTTCAGAAATACATTTATTTGTACACAAAATTATAAAAAATATCTGAACATTATTTATATAACTAGTTGATTAAGAATATCCTGTCTTTTATTAACTAATTACATTTTAAAATGCCATCATTTTATTAAGTAAAACCAATATTATCAGCATCAACAAATAAGGTTTTTGGGTAATATCTAAAACAAAGTTAAAATAAATAATCTAATGACAAAAAACGATGCATTGGTATAACGTGCTATAACGGAGAAAATCAAATCATATAAAAGCGACATAAACTGCTTTTACGTGTCCCGTAAAAAATATTGTAAACATTTTCGAATAAATGTTCTCAGTTCTTAGAAAGTACGTTTTTCGATTGTCTGTATTTTACAAGTAACAAGAATCTAGTCCCTCCGAGATAGCCGGTAGCTAAGCCAACGCCAAGGGCCGGACGAAACAGTCTTGTGTATTAACAAGACAGTCGGTATGTCAATTCGATTTGTTGAGCAGATTTATTTAATTACTGAGTGTTATGTTATGGAGTTAGTATGAGCATATATATTGTTAAAAAATGCTATTTTTGTGTGTATACCATGGATGCTCCTCCAACACAAACGTATTGTATAAACTGTTTTATTAGTTGTTCTATTTTTTCAATTGTTTTATTATCTCTCTAATATTTGCTTTACCTTAATACAAAATGTTTAGACTAGATTATAATAGGTGGTTACGTTACAGTATTTTAAAATTATTTTTTATTGTTGATAAAAACCAATTATTTTCATGTCTTTAAAGACCATTACTTTAACATTTGCATTTTCTTTAATTTTATCCGTAACTATAGTAATAAACTTTTTGCCTAATAGATAACCGATTTTCTCTGCCACTGAGCCACGGCAGTTGGGTTATTTCAATCTTACCGGGATTAATATGATTATCGGTACGCGTATTTTAACAATTAAATTAATAACAATAAAATTACCTACCTGATAAAATGATGGCCTTTTTCGGAGGTTCTTCGAATAAAAAATCAGATCTGCTACCTACCTTCTTCGAATAAAAAATCAGATCTGCGCTTTGATCCAGGAAAAATTGTCCGTATAGCGGTGTCAAAAAGCGCTTTACACAACTTGCAGATACCGCAAAACATCTACTCACAGGGATCTTCGCGTAACTTGTAATTACAATAACTTTTTTCTAAAAGATCCTCCCTTCCAGCCGCTTTAAGACAACTGTTAAATCTAAAATTATTATATTTTTATACTATAAAAAACTATAAATTAGGCTACTTATAAAGTGCCTACTTGTTAAAACGTATTTTGCATGAACTTATTAAACTTACTATGAGGCGTAAAAAATTATAAATGTTAATAATAAAGCCAACATACCTTATGGAATCTTGAGGTAATTTAAACAGTGATTTATTGCTCCCACTTCTATTTGAACAATGTAAATAAAGGTACTTATAACCAGGCATTTTTACAACCACAAAAATAAAACTGTATCGTTTTATTTTTAATTTTTTTTTGTTATTTTTAATTATAAATGTTTGAAAAATTAAATAATAACATAAGCTCTCGTACTATCGATATCGCCGCCAGTGCGGATTTAAAATATCAACTGGAGCTCTTGCCAAAGTCTATATAATACTATATATAGACTTTGCTTTTACTATGTCTTAGATGGCTGGACAGCCGTAGGAGGCAGAGTTTCACATAAATTCGCTATACATGCGTTAGATAGGCACTTTCGCATCTGGTGTCGGTTTATCTGGGACAACTCTTTGAAACTCGCCGTGATTATAAAACAAATTTAAAATATCCGCATTTGAATTGCAATTGTTATATGATAGCACGCTTGACGTTTTAGATCTCTAAGACATTAAAGAATATTAATAGTAATTATTCATAAAATCGCTTATAAATCGAAAGAGGTTCAAAATAGGTATATGAATACCTTATGTTATGTGTTCCATTTAAAAAAAAAAGTCACTTGTGATCAAATTTATAAAATCTGAATTACAGTTATTTGTTAGGACACTCTGTAATAAAATTCAGCGATCCTATGTTGCTAATATTAAAGTACCATATATTGTCTAAATAATGGAGACAAAAATATTGAAGTTTTAATTGACATAGTTTTGGTAAAAAAAAAATACAAAATAATTAATATATACGAAACAGTAAGAGAAATGAAAAAATATCCTATACACGAAAAACTTAGATTGTTTCGCAGAATCTAAAAATAAAATAAACTAGAGGGGTTCCCATTTAAGATTCCAATTGATGTCAGTTACCAGTAGATCTGGCAATACTGTAAACGCGAAATTATTTTTAAAAACTAGAGCGCAGCCTCCTATGGCCGTAGTCAAAATTTCAAATTTATTTTTCATTTTGTTCTCCAGATACTTTTAACATACCATAGAATAATGAAAACCCTATATATGGTGAGATTCACTTTTCATAAGTACTCCCCTGTATCTCAGGAACTAGTTACCAGATTAGTTTCCAATTTGGGTGCTATGTATAGATTAAAAATCTGATTGTTTTGAAACACTCAACATTGACATATTTTGGCGTTCGAGCTTAGTTGAGTTTTTGAAAAAAATATTATAATGTTAAATTAAAATTTAATTAAGAAAAATTCTTTTAGGCATTAAGTGATAATTTTAATAAGAAATTATTAACAGACAAAACAACAGAACCTTAAAAAATTCGAACGTATTTTATAATACCTCTTAGAGCAATTATCTTTAAATAAAAATGAATAAAGATGATAGAATTAAATAGATATTTTTTGATAAAGGTAATTGTTTATAAGAATTTTGCCTTTGACATGTAAAAAAATGCATTTTTTGTAAGGTCGTATCTTGTAAAGCCAATGAAACATTTTGTAGACATTTCGTATAGAGGGATTCTTGATGATGCTGCGATCCCTTTTTCTCCACCTAGGCTCGCACGACAATGAGCGATGTCAAAGATGAGTGTGCCAAAACAATGAGATTTTAAATCTATACATACCACCAAAATTTGAAACTAATCTGATAACTAACTCGTGAGATACAGAGGTGTACTTATGAAAAGTGGATCACACTGTATGGATGTAATTTATATGTACGTGGCCATCGGCTTCGGCCAAACAAGTCGCCTTCAGGCGGACTATTTATAATATCTTGTTAAAGTTACTTCAGTAGTTTAAATTCTGTCAAAAAACTAGTTCTAAATAGTAAAAACATCATTTTCACTTAATTATATTACCAATTTAATAAAAATGGTTTATAGGAAGGATTGTAACAGTTTCTAGTCATTGTGCCTTGGCTAATTTGCCCGGCCTTGCTGTGTATGGAGCCACCAAAGCCGCTCTTAGTTCCTGGAGTGATGGATTAAGAGTAGAAATGGTTAAATATGGAGTACAGGTCCTTACTTTTATACCGGGTAAGATGTACTTACGTTTTCTTCTTCTTTCAACTTATGGTGATGTTAAGTTCGGTGTAAATTAAGCACAACACGACATTTTTATAATTTTCTTAACTGTGTAACATATAATTTACTATCTAAATATATGTAACTTTACGTGATGTCAAATTATGTATAATTTGAACAGTTCATTTGAAATAACTTTTAAATTCTTTAATGTATTATCGATTCTCTATAAATATGTATAGATATTTTTATATGGCGTTTTTTATAAGAAACGATGTTTCCTGGCATTCGTGTTTCTACCAAAATTTTAAGTTCAATGGACCCAGTTCTTCTTTATTTAATTAGGGTTGTTAAACCTCTTAACTTAGGTTTAGGCCTTGGAGACCTAAAGCCTGACCTTAAAAAAAAATTGATAAAACCGAATTAAAAAAGAAACACGAAAAAAGTAAAAAATAATCATTAATTCCATCTTGATACACGTATGCGAACTAATGAGAAATGTAAATAGACCTTGTATTTGAGGTATTAAACCTTAACGAGGTTTTAATTGGTTACCGACTTCAGGAAGTCAAAGTTCCAAGTTAGAATAAAATATTATTTTTTACTTTTTAGTGTTTTTTAAATAATTAAAACAATATTCCTATAGGTTTTTGGTTTGAAGTATAGGAATCCATTGGTTTCATGTTAAACCGGAAGTGGTATTGGATGCATACCATGCATTACCACATATTAAACCTACCAAAATCTCAACAAAATATCTTAAAAGGTTAAAAAATGTTTTTTTGCATCTGTGTTCAATGTCAGTATGTCAAAAATGCAACTTAAAACATTTTAAAATGGATGAGGTCTCCAAATAGAAATACTAAAATAAAGTATCTCGTCATATTCTTTACTTCATTGGTGTAACAGGATTTTCACATTTATAAATTGCTAAATATGTCTTCATCCTTTTTTCTTTGTACTTCACTATAAAAGAGCTGTTTTTAAATATTTTTAAAAGTATATTTTTAAACGAATGCGGCTTTAAATCTGATAGGTCTGAAACCATATTATGGTAGATAAAAGTGAAGATATACAAGTTTAATTATAACTAGTATAATAAATAAACAAGCTATATTTCTTTAGTAAATTTCCATCAAGTAACTAACTCGATAAATTATTTAATTATAATAATTTTTTGTGTTTGTAAAAATAAGAAACATTATTGGATGTGTAAGAAATACATAATATATTTTTATTTTTAAAACCAAAAAAAAAGATATTTAACTAAGGGTAAGTAACAAATGAACGCAGATTATAGATTATATCAAATATTAATTAAATTAATATCAAATATACTTAAACCAAGTGAATTTATTATTCTATATAAAGAGCAGAATAAAACCTGATTAGCTATTACTGAGCACAAAAGCGTATAAAACAAAAATTTTGCTTAAAAAAGGCCTTTCTCTGAAGCGGTGTGAAAAAAATATGAGAAGAAACAAACGGAATTTCTGAAGAAATAACATGAACTAGGACATACAACATACAGCTCAAGAGCGCTTTTTACAAAAAGTTATTGTACAGCAATAAACACATTATTCCTAAACGTTAAAACATTAATATGTAACCTTCTAAAACAGTATTTTTT
This sequence comes from Kuschelorhynchus macadamiae, assembly GCA_030620095.1. Classification (NCBI taxonomy): domain Eukaryota; kingdom Metazoa; phylum Arthropoda; class Insecta; order Coleoptera; family Curculionidae; genus Kuschelorhynchus; species Kuschelorhynchus macadamiae. The sequence goes on from JAUTXW010005118.1 coordinate 851,268, forward strand.
ATATAAAAAAATAGAAAATAATTAAACCGACTACAAAAAAAGCACTGAAAAATAAGAATAACATTTTAACCTTAACACCTTACAGATTTGACTTATTAATATTTGATTATTAAGTGCTAAGGAATAGATTTGATTTAAGTTGCTTTCCTTTAGAATACCTACTTTTTAAAGACAAAATAATATGGGCTAACCTCAAGAAATATCTATTTATTTCTTTTTATTAGTTTGACCCGACTTCTAATTTTTAAGGTCGTTTAAAATGTTATTTTTTACTTGTCAGTGCTTTTTCTAAGTTAGCTTTATTTTTCCAAAGTTTTTTAGTTTTTTTTATTCTAAACCTATTTTTTATTTCCTTGTGCTTACTTTTATTTTACTCTAGTATTTATTATAAACAGTCAGATATTCACATTAATACACATACATACCTTTTATATCCAGGCCAACGCTGACAGCAGGATGAAAACCTTGTTCAAATCCGTTTAGTTGTTGCAGAGAAATTTGCGAAAATACATACACCTACACAAAAACAGACCTTCCTTTTTTGAAATTGATTAAAATAGAAACAAGATTTTATTAGAAAATCATTTATTTTCTCGATTGTTTACAATCAGCTATGCTCCTCAATAATATCTAATTATAATAAAATTGATAAATATAACAATTTTTGCCCAACGAATAAGTTAATATTTATAAAATTAATAATGAGAGATTAAACTGAGCTACTTTTGCTGAAAATAGTAAAATAACATGGGTACATGTTAGAGGTAGACTAATATCCAGCCGCTAATGAGAAAATACTGGTATAGTCAAAGCAGTTGCCAAAATCTTTGAGCGATGTCACTTCAAAGTCAGATTGACAAGTCAGTGACTAAACGAGTAATAGAAAACAATTTTCAGGCTTTTTGCATCCACAAGCGAAAAAAATGATATTAAATCTAATAAAATATTACGAAAATGAAAATTCACTGGCCAATATCCAGGAGACAGTAGCAAAAGCTCTGGGAATGGGTATAATGACTGTGCAGAAAATTGTGCATGAAAAAAAACATAATTTACTACCGAAGAAGATTAAGAAATGTACACGGAAAAAGCCAAAGACAAAAAACTTAAGTGACAATGTAAAAATGGATGTTCGTAATGCAATTTACGATTTATACACATCAAAAAGTAATATAACCTTTCAAGTTTTAAAAGAAGCTTTAAAAAATCGAGGCATATTGGAAATTGGACTAAAATCGTTGTCAAAATTAATATTACAAGTCAGCGTATCCAATTTTTAAAGAAATACACGGAAACTGTTAATTCAAAATTTAGAAAAGTGGTATTTTTAGACGAGACTTGGATATTCTCTAATGGAAGGGGTTTGAAATCTTGGCAGGACGAGTCTGTAAAAAGTGTCAAGTGAAAAAAGGGATGTGGTACGGGAAAACGGTTCATCATTTTGCATGCAGGTTCTTCAACAGGATTTCTCCCAGGTGCAAGTTTACTGTTTTCTTCAACATCTAAAAGTATGGACTACCATGATAATATGAACTTTGAACTGTTTGAAAAGTAGGTTAAAAGAACAACTGATTCCAAATTTAGATGCTCCATCTCTAATCATTCTGGACAATGCATCTTATCATTCAAGAATCTTAAATAAACCTACTTCATCGTGGAAGAAAGCATATTGGGTAAAGAAAATCCTTTACCCAATATGCTGAAACTAGAACTTCTTTTAATGGCAAAATCTATTAAAAAACTAACAATATATGCCGTAGATGAAATATTACGAGAAAATGGACATGAGGTTTTACGACTGCCGCCATACCATTGCCAGTTTAACGCAATAGAATTAATATGGGCTGGGGCAAAATCATATTACGAAAAACACGTGAACGATGGTCTTACATCAGATGAAGCGCAAATTGTTTGTCAAGATTCATTAAATTATATTACGCCGGAGTACTGGAAGAAATGTGTGGAACATACGGAGAAATTAATATGGGATTGAGTGAAATCGAGAACGAGTTCTAGATGTCGAAATAGTACCAATGATCATTGCGCCATTTGAGGAAAACTCAGAAGATGAAGACTTTTTAGGTGATGATGATATTTTTTAGTCTATAATATTAAAAAGTTTCTGAATGATTATATTAGTCTATGACGTGTATAAATCATAAATTGCATTATGAATATCCTTTTTTGCGTTGTCTTTTGCCTTTGGATTTTTTCGTGTACATTTCTTAATCTTCTTCGGAAGTAAATTATGTTTATTTTTCATGCACAAGTTTTTTTACATTCCCTATACCGATTCTCAAAGCTTTTGCCACTGGCTCCTGAATATTAGCCAGTGAATTTTAATTTAAAATTTTTTCATTAGATTTGACACCATTTTTTTGCTTACTTTTTTAGTACATTTGTAATTTTGTAGGCAATAAATACATAACTATAGAATACTTGTTCCAATTTTAAAGTGTGTTTAAAATAAGTAAATTTTTTTATTAATTATAAGACAAAATTTGATATATAAAAATCGGTAAAATCGCTTTACAAAATATATATATATATATATATATATATATATATATATATATATATATATATATATATATATATATTATATATATATATATATATATATATATATATATATATATATATATATATATATATATATATATATATATATATATATATATATTATATATATATATATATATATATATATATATATATATATATATATATATATATATATATAGCCTGTATTTTTCGCATGCATGACCCTTAATTTTAAACTGAAATTTGAAGAAATCGGATAAGTAGTTTTTTAGCTATGCCGCGAACAGACAGACTGACGGACAGACATACCTACAGACAGACGGAATTGAGAAAACATGTTTTCCGGCATCTAGGGACCCTTTAACGTAAAGATCTGAAAAAATCTCGCGAGGGAAGTAATAACTAATTATCTTGTGTTTTTAAAAAAAGTGTTAAATATTTTTGCAAAATAAATTTTTTTTGTTTTCACAATAGAAAAAAAAAACAAGTTTTTCTTTGCACAGGGGTGGCCCGCATTTAAATAAATGACACTGTATAAGTGGTTAGATTTTTAGGTCAAGTGGGGCTCATAATTTTTGGTGATTGATAAAAAAATCTCACTTTCATTAAGTGGCTGTATAAACAGAACATATCCTGATTGTTCCACTGATTCGAACCGCCTTCCGACTTTATTAAGGCGCTTGCCATTTTGTGTATTTTTATTTTTGCCAACCAAAATTTTTTAACCAAATATATATTTAGCGAATTTTCTTATTTAGTTCCTCGGCATTTAATATATAAAATAATATTAAGTGGCTATCTTAATAATATTGCGTAATATAATAAAAAAAACTATTTTCTTTCTCCCTGTATATTTGTAAATAGTCCAACGAGATTTAATAGCTCGATAAAAGAATCACACAACATTTTGGTATTCACTGTGTTTTCTGATTTGATTCATAATGTTGGTGACTTTTGGACCCGCACGATAAGACCGCATTCAACTATAGTATATTTTTCGTGCGTACTAGTCCACAGTTCATTTTCAATTTTTGCATCCCTTTTCTTTCATTTTTATTCTAAGAAATCAACATTTTATTAAACATCAAACATTTTAGGTTCCTTTGTAACTGAAAGCAACATAATGGGACGTCAGCTCCAAAACGTTCAAGAGATGCATGACAACTTCACCGAAGAACAGCATCGTTTTTATAGTGATTACTTTAAACGTTACAATATATTTCTTTCCTTTATAATGCCTCAACCAGAGCCAAAAAAAATACAGGATGATAAGCTGTACAAGGCATTTGAAGACACACTGCTTGATAAATATCCCAATACCGTATATAAACATGAACCTTGGAGATACAAATTCTATCACTTCTTATTCAGATTTAGTCCTGTGGTTTTAAGAGATTACTTTGTAAATAAGTTCATGAAAATGCCCGAGTACAAGCCAATTACTCCAACCGAGGAAGACTTTGAGGATTTATGCGGCGACTGTGATATCAAGATGTAAAATACGGTTTTAGAATGATTATTCAAGTTGTACAGTTTTAAATATTTATGTCTAAATAGGGGCTTATTCCGCTGTAGTAACTTATTATTCAGATTTTTTGTGATAAATTATTAAATTTAAATGCGATATAGCATAAACTGGTTTTTTTTTATTACAAGCAAATGGCAATAATCAAAATTGCTGTTATGTGGTACGAGTCTGTATGTAATATTTATCTATCAGGTAGCACAACACTAACACCAGTCATAAGATACACATAAACGATAAAAATTTGGTGGGACAAGAGTCTTAGTTAGGGGCGTCACTTGGAGGGGGTGGGGCTACGCCAATATTTTCAGCAGTTGGCTAATACTGAAGGGATGACCTTTTTTTTAAGGGTATTAGATTATTTTGGCCGAGTCCCCCTCCCTCCAAAACCTGTAGGAATGGGCGATATTAGACCTCCTACCTATCAATAGTCCTCATTCTTATATATGTCGCTGACCTACCCTCCCTAGACACATCTGGTCCTATTGTTTTCACATATCAAAAAAATTAAACAAAAGTGCATTAAAACGGGCAATCAGGTACACACTTGATTTTTTTGATAGCTTATGTGGTAGCAATAATAATAAACTGAAGTGCTACTGTTTTTTCACAAAAAAATGACATGTGAAAACAGAAGGATCTGATTTTTTTATTATCCTAAATACAAGCTCTTATTTAAATACATTTTTATTCCTGTATCTGATAATTCATTTTTGTGCTATTTTTTGTTTATCAGAACAATTCAAATATTTTACACGAGCTTGGAAAAAAAAGTCAAAATAAATATAGCCTGGTACCACTTTCTTAATGAATCGTAAAAGTAAACTATAAACGAAGTACCTAAATACTACACACGTTTCTAAGACATTCATAACTCATTAAAATTCTGGTGAGGGTGAGAAATCCTTCATCGTATAATGAGATTCTCAAGTAAGAATTTTTTAAATTCAAAAGTTTAATCATATTTGTCTCCAAGTCCTCAAGTCAGGGAGCAGTCTATTGTGAAGGGTTGATAATGTCCATCCCAGATAACAGCATAGCATTGCAAGTTATTCTTAGCAGTCAAACATGTAAGGGAATGCAGTGCCATGATACCAAGTTCTTTATACAACGTTCTTACATCCTCGCGGTGGCGCATTCCAGGAACAATCCTCATCGCTCTCCTCTGCAGAACGAACGCTTTAGACATAAGAGGAGTGTCCACCCAAAAACACAAATCGACTGAACAAGTCCTTGGAACACCTTCATACATACATCCTGTTCCAGACAGCTGGGCATAATATTTGATATGCTGTTCAAAAGTTTTATTTTTCAATTTTATTTTGATTAAGGTTCAGTAAACAGCTACAAACCAGTCAGCCACATTCACAACTGAATCGCTCATTTGGTCACTATCTGTATGTCTTACGGTGAATCAGCAAACAGCACATCTCTGCAGAGGGGAAGAAATGGGTTGATCACATTAATATAGGCCAGAAAGAGGAATGGGCCTAAAACTGAGCTCTTGGCAACATCATGGTTTATGGTTTTTACGTCAGAAATATGCCTGTCACGGGAAGCCAAGATAACTCTCTATAAGCCTAATGCTAATGGGACATAACCCATACAAACTTCTTTTTTTTAAGGAGCTCATGCGCGACACAATCCAAGACCTTGGAGAGGGCACAAAAGGTAATCCCGATGAATAGACCCTCCCTAATGCCTCCGAATATCGCCTCATAAAGTCCAATTATATTTTGAAGCAAATCAAACTGTTTATTATTTAAAATATTGTGGTTTTCAAGGTATTCTGTTAATTTACCCATTAACAGTCTCCAATTTTTTTGTTACCACCGTGAGAAAGGTCTGTAGTAGAGATGGACATATTATCGATAAGTCCGCGACATATCAAATAACAATAAATACTCTGTAGATATATCGATATGTGCCAATAGGTGAGCAATAATGCCGAGAGGTATCCGATGATATCGATAGGTAGATAATATCGATAAATAGCCGAGAACATTGCTAGTTATACAAATATATCGATAGGTGATGTGCTATCGCCCATCGATAGGTAAAATTTAGTATCGTTCATCCCTAGTCTGTAGTTGTTAACATTCTCAATATCACCTTTCTTGAATACCTCAATAATTTTTGAAATATTAAGTGGTGTATACTATATCCCGTCGGTTATACATGAGTTATAAAGCTTGGTCAGCGGTGATATCCATACATTTTTAATGAAGTTTATGTCCATATCATAAGTATCCTTAACATGTTTTGTTTAGAGATTAATGCCATCTCTAACATTATTGAAACTAACTGTTGCAAAAGCGAAAGTAGTTGATGGACGATTGCGTCGACCTATTAAATTAAGCGGTTATGAAACGTGTTTCATTATTAGATAAGGGAAAATGGCTCTATTTCGTAATATATATTTATAAAGTAAGTATAACTTTTATAATGGCGATATTATAAGTGCCAAATAGATAGATTTTTGGTTTAGTACCTGAAAAAAAATATTTTGAGAAAAATAAGTTAGTTGTTTATTTGAAGAGAAAATATACAGCAAATTAATATTAATAAATTAACTTATGGGTATCAAGCTAGCTATTATTTTAAGAATATTCTCTCTGTTCAACGGACATTTTGAATACGTAGATACACATTTTTCTGCATCTTGCGATCGTCCAATTTGAATGGCTTCTGTTATAGCTGTTCCATCCAATACGTGGGAGAATAAGGGATTCCTGCAAAGAAATATGTTATTTGATTTTTGTAGTTTAATAAAGTTATAAAGGCTGAATAAAAAATTATAGATATCTCTCATTGTACAATATTTCTATTCACAATTGAAACACTGCACTTCAAAGCAGCATAGTGTCTGATCTATAGTGAGCGACATAGGGCAAGAATTAGTCTTGCTCTTGGACGGTTTGCGATTTTATATCAGGCTGAGATTACAGAAATTTTGGACTGCGTACAGGAAAACCTTTCCAGAGGATAATCACGACAAACACAGTAGCACTGCTTTCATTGGGCCGGAACCTTCTCTTGGAATTGCTTCTTAAGCTGTCAAAGCCAGGATTAAGAAGCTAGCAAGACTCAGACTGGTGAGGTCTTCATGTCAGGCCCTTTAAGCCGTTCAGAGACACGTAGACTTCTAAAACTAAACAAAGGCTAACTTAGAACCATATCCTGATTGGACACTGGCTGGTGAAATATTATCTGCATAAGATTGGATTTGGCAAAGATCCATACTTCAGGTTTTGTGCTGAGGTAAATGAAACTACCGAGCATCTGGTCTATCGATGAGACCCTTTATTCAACGCCAGACAAATTGGCTTCGGTGATACCTATGTGGAACCCGAGCTTGTGGGACATGCTCGACCTGAATTTTGGGGGGGGGGAGGAGGCTTCTGTCGTGAGACGTCTTCTTGGGGGATAGCACAATGAGACCCAGTGAGCCTAAGTGCTATCCTTGTCGGACTCCCCATTTTTGACTACTGTCTGATACAAAGAAACTAGTAGCTTTCACCATGACACGAGCATCAAACAAAAAAAATGCTACTTTTATATTGACAGAGGTATTTTACATTATTGGGTATTTGCCTATTAGGGGTTGAAATTATTAATATTTTCGAGGTGACTTAAAAAAATCCTTAAAAATTCCATTCACGTGCCAGAAAACATCCCATTTTTGGCTGTCAAAATTGAAACTATCGACTTATTAGAAAATATTGAAATACAGAAAAATGTTAGCAGGATTCTCTTGTACTGGAGTTTAGATAATTTTCTCTGTTTTTAAAAATAATGTGGTTAAAACAAGGAAAAAAAACCGAATAATTTTCTTTAAGCCTTAAATGAAAGATCCCATTATTTTTTAAACTGATGTGGAAATTTAAAGTCCCTCAAATTTTGTTAATGGATATATTTATAAAAATAACGCATTAGTTGGCCTCCAGAAACCATTAATTTCATTAAAATAGACTCATTAGTTGCCGAGAAATTTTAAACTTACATATTGATCGAGTTGATAACCTTATTTTTTGAAGACTGTTAAAAATTGATTATACTGGACCATTATGTTATTGAAATATTTCATGATATTTCTTTTTATTTGTTTAATACAATGAACATTTTAAGTAAAGATAGTTTTTTTTTTAGTTTTCCTCTGAATATTATCTTGACGTATTTATTTTGGTACAAGCTTCCCGCCCTTTCATTCCCGTTTGTACTTACCTGGTAAAAGATAGTATGAAATCGTCAATGGTACTGGCTTCTCCAGCTTTTTCGTTTTTAATGGCATCATTTACATAACTGCATATTACTCTTTGTACGCATGAGGTACTATCTATATCATTTGCTGCGAGGGAATTGTCGACTCGAGACAAAAGATTCGTTATCGATGACATTTCATCTTCTAAACCTGAAAAAGAAAACTCATAACTGCCTTCAAAGATCGAAGACCTCTAATATCACTAAAAACTAAAACAATATCACAAAAAAATTTTTTAAAAGAGAAACTTTTATAAAAACGCATTAAAAGTGATAAAAAAATTACCGCTTCATTTTGGTACCGTGCAGATTTAAATAAAATACCTTCAGGTAATAGGACCCACTTTCAACATTTTTTAGTATAATGAGTAATTTATAATTACTGATAAAGACACATTCTGAGCTAAAATATATTACATATTACTTTTCTAACAAAAACTAGTAACCAAATAAAACGTAACAAACGTCTTGAAGGGTAATATTGAGCAGTGTAATTGTTTTTAAAACTTATATTGATTTTTTTTGTCAGATATGTTTTTCTTATTACTTTTTTTAAAGGCCACAATGTATGTAAAATGACTGTCGAGATACAAAAAGCTAGAATTCTTTTTGATCTGAAATATGTACATTTTTGACAATGGAGTAATATTGTTAAATTGTGTTTCTGAAAAATATATTAGGAGGGGTCGTTTTTGTATTCCCGAATTGGGTATTTCGTAATATTGATAAATTTTGTAACATGGTTGTGTATCACATATGCCTTGAAAACCTGTATGTCAATTTAGAAAACAGTTGCTATATTATTAAATTCATTAACTGTCAGATTGTGTTATGCGTCGTGACAAATCATCAAATTAAATAAAATCGAGTACCGAGCAGTTATAAAATATCTTACAAAACATGGGAAAACTTACAAAATGATTTTTAAAGAAATGTTTGGTGCCTATGGACTATGGAGACGATTTCCGTTCGAAGTCAACTATTTGTGAGGGGTCAAAACTGCTTAAATGTGGCTGAGAGTCAATGGATGATGATCCCCGCGCAGGCCGCCCTACTGAAGTGATTACTTTAGAGTTCTTTGAAAAAAGTTTAATACTCAATGATACAAGGACTGAAGAAGCGGCAATTATCAGGATTATTAAAAATTTTAGGACCACGGTTTTCAGAATTCTACATGTTTATCTTGGCACGACAAAGGTTAGGACAATATGGGTCCTGCGAATGCTTTCATCATTTCAAATGCGTCGTCGAGAGGAACTGAGTGAAGAATTTTTGGCGTTTCGTGGAGGGGAACGAAATCTAATTAGCAATCAATTGGCGATTGGAGATGAAACCCGGGTCCATCATTATGATACTGAATCCAAGCAATACTGTGGCATACTGTGGCATGTTAAGGGCTCGAACCCTCCAAAGAAGTTTAAGATGACTCCCTCTGCAGGAAAAGTAATGGCAACAATATTTTGGGACTGCCAAGGAATTTTATTGATCGATTATCTAGAATAGGGTCAGATAGTAACAGAGGAGTATTACGCAGTCATATTACATCGCTTCAGAGATGCTATAAAACTCAAGAAATGCGGAAAATTGACGCAAGGTATTTTGCACGACAATGCACCAGTAAACAAGTCAAAGCAGTTTCTGATTGCGGCTTCGAAGAAATTGAACACCCACCTTATAGTCGAGACTTGGCCCCCAGTTATTATTTTTTGTTTCCGAACCTCAAGAAAATTTAGGGACAATGACGAGCTTACAGCGGCTACCGAGGACCATTTTGAGGAGAAAACAGAAAATTATTTCTACAATGGCTTACCGTTTTTATTGAAACGTTTTAATACCCGCATTTAAAAGCAAGTGAACTATATTTAGAAATAAATTTTTGTTATTACTCTAGGTTTTTACTTCCATGCTCAGTCGATAATTTAAAAACAACTCCTAGTAGATTCATAATGTTAGACGAAAAGTACCCCAAATACTATAATAAATAACGCAGTATTTTTTACTCTAGGATGTGTATAATATTAAGTCTTGTAACTTGTAACGCTTTAATTTAGCATAATAAGGAATTTAAACTTACCTCGACTATAGCCACCATGTCCTCCGGAAAATATCTGAGTTATCTTCGGAATAAGTAAAATGATTCCGAAGCCGATGAGAGCTCCTAGAGCTACTCCTCCGATATCAAGTTTCATAGTTCCGTAACTTACTCCAGAGCCACTGTAACTACAAAATTCCTAGCAATAATATTTACTGGTGTCTGCGTAGTGTTTTATTTATCTCGTTCCAAATAAGAATTGCATATTTATAAAAAATAGATCAAGAACAATTTTCCTGAAAATATGTATCTAATGGTGCAATCATTGACTTTGGCTATAATGAGAAACCTAATTATGTTACTGTTCTCTTAAAATAATTATTCGGTTTTAAAATCGCACTTCACTAAAGTAAATTCTAAGACTACCTTGTGTTTAGCAAAGATTTCATGATTATTCTTATTACTTTATTCTTCCATTCTTTTTTTGTTTTTTTTTTATACAACATTTGTCAAAGTTTTTTTTGTTACTAAGCGCAAAACACTTAGATTCAGCTCTCGATAAGTTCCCATCGACTCGGTCTTGATAAAATCGCTTTATAAACCACCATTTAATAAACAAATGATACGTAGCATACGGCATTTAGTGGGATTAGGTATTATGAAAAATATTTGGTTAATAAAGCTATGAGAAAATATCCAGGATCCTTTTTAAAATAATATATTCTAAAGTGCAATTGCTTTCTTTTTGTTTGATATAAGGTATGTGCCCTAAACAATTATAATCTCCCCGATTTTTTTGAGTTGTACAGCAATAAAACTAGGGTGACTTGCAAAATGATTTTATTTTCATACCCCTCCCTGTTTGTCCCACTGTATCACATTTTTTAACTCCTATCTAATAATACGTCAAACATCCTGGTCCCTCCGAATGAACGACTGTTTTTGTGATTATTAGTAAAGTGCGGGACACGAAAGAAAACCGGGCGGTCTTTAAAATAAAGGTTCATAGTCTTAAGCAAGCGGAAAAGTAAAATTTGTGTACGCAAATAAATTTTATGTTATTTTATTTGTTGTAATAGTTTGCCGCTTCACCTACATTTCGAGCAATCAGTTTTCAATTCTATAGAAATGGGTTGCGTTGAATTTGAATTATTATTTCGAAGTAACGATGGCGAGCAAAAGAGGAAAAACCATTCGAAGCGGTGCACGTGAAGTTATTGCGAGCGTTATAGAGGCCTGTACTAGAGAAGCTGAAAATAATAGTTTGGCTATTCCAATTCAAAATCGAACAGAACGCGCTGCATTTTACACTGGTGTTTCGGAAAGTATTATAAGAAAAATTCAGAGAGAACATAATGATCGCTCATGTTCTACTTCACCTTTAAAATCTCCTGAAAGACCCCGATTGTCATACAAAGATAAAATTGACGCTGGTGATTTTCAAATAATTCGACGAACAATAGAGGATTTTTATATAAACTTCAAGAAGCTTCCGACCTGCAAACCCCTACTTCGTGCTGTAGAGAACAAAATAAATATTCCGTACGGGTATAAGACCTTAAATCGGCTTTTACGATCAAATGGTTTTGTTTAGCGCAAGTGCCAAAATAAACGAAAATTGCTCATTTTCAATATATTTATTATTATATTATACAAATATTTTTCACTGGCGGGTGAAATATCTATCAACTGTAAGATAATATAGGCAAGAAGGACGCAATATTGTGTATCTAGACCAAACCTGGGTAGATAATGATATGACACTGAACAAATGCTGGCAAAGTGAAAGTGTTACAGGTGTTGTTCAGAGAATCCGCTCTAGTAGTCGCTTTATTATAGTTCATGCTGGTTCAGAAGCCGAATTTGTTCCAGGTGCTGCTTTAGTTTTTCGCTCGGGACCATCAACTGGAGACTATGCGTCTTATCATTCTCACGTAGAAGATAAAGTGCCAACTAAATACTCTACCAAAGCTCATATGATATCGTGGCTTAAATCGAACAATCTTGCTTGTGATCCAACATGGAGAAAATATCAATTATATGATGTAATATCAGCCAATAAGCCTAGAGAAAAAAGTATAAAATTGACGGTCTTTTACGTAACCTCGGTCATACACCTTTAAGGCTGCCTCCATATATGTGCGACCTCAACCCTGTTGAACTTGCATGGGCAGGAATAAAAAAATATATTCGAGAGCGCAACACCGGTGAACTTTCAAGTAAAGATTTAAATAAAATAACATTAGAAGCGATTGACTCATTATCGGCTGAAAATTGGAAATCGTATGTTAAACATGTTCGTTCTATTGAAGATAAATACTAGGAAGTAGATGGCAAAATTGAAACGGTTATTGATGATTTAGTTACCACACTGGGATCTTCAAGTAGTGACGACGAAACCTCATCATTTTCAGAGGAAGATAACGATTTAGAAGGAATCGACCCATTAGAATCACAGCCGTCAACCTCAAAAATGGCTTTGTTTTTTTGCATATATTTTGTAAAATTTTTCATAAAGTAGCTGTCAATAAACTGCTTCAAAATTATTAATTTTCTGTTCAATACCGGGCGCCAAAAAATATTTAATATTGCAATTAATATTTGAAAAACTATAGAACTCATATTTTTCCAAAATTAACACATCAATGTAGTTATAGTAGGGGAGCCAGCACTGATTCCAGTGAACAAGATTTATCAAAATTTTAATGCAGTTCGATTTTGGGCTATTCGGGTATGCCAAAAGTGACCGTTTTTCTCCGTCTGTCATATTACTTTGTACAGGGGGCGTCATTGTGAAGTACTATACAGGGCGTTTTCTAATTGCGTGCTAGTGTTAAAGATGGGTTATTCCTGGACCTTTTTAAGAAAAAAGTTTAAAATGAACCTAACAGTCTTAACTCTGGAGACACAGGGTTCTAAAAAAAACATTTTTTTAAATCCTAATTCTGATGCTATTATAGATAAATAACTGTGTGAAATTTGATGCACGTCTATTATGCATAAAAGGGCATTTTTTATTAACAATCAATTTTTGAAATTTCTACCAGTGGCGTGCATATGTAATTAATCTGGTTAAATCCGTATGCTCCTTAATGCACAGAAGACGTGTATCAAATTTCATGCAGTTATCTACAATAGCAACAGGATTGGGATGAAAAATTACAATCCTGTATCTCAAAAATTAAGACTTTAAGGACATAAAAACACCTCTTTAACATCAGCACGCAATTAGGAAACGCCCTGTATAGTACTTCACAATGAAGGCCCCTGTATAAAGTAATATGACAAACGGAGAGAGACGGCCACTGTTGGCATACCCGAGTAGCCCAAAGTCGAACTGCATAAATTAAAATTTTGATAAATCTCGTTCACTGGATCTGATGATGGCTGCCCTTGTAAATCGTGTACGTATGCCCTATACTTGGTGGTCCAATAATAGTGGACGTAGGCAGTAGCCCGGGAATCGTTAATGACAGAACTCAAGAAAAAATATATTTATAAGTAAATCGATCAAGAAAAATCAAAATTAAATCATTTTAAAATTTGAAAGTTCGCCGTTTTTGCAACACAAAAGAGATTTAGAAGTGCGGTACACGAAAGAAAACAAACAAATATAGATAAAGGTTCATTGAGCATAGTTACATTTTTTAATTATCTGAAGTGCGTATAGTCAAAAAGGAGTGTCATATTATTTAAAGAATGACGGGACACCACTGGTTTAAAGAGATTTCTTGGCCGGCTTTGGGCTACTCGGGTATGCCGATTGATTCCGCCCGGTTTTCTTTCGTGTCCCGCATTTTAATATATCTGATTTATTCATAAAAAAAATTAAATAGAAATTATTGATATATTTGTTGGGGATTTATAGCACTTATTGTTTAAATTATAAAATCCAGTAGCTTAAGATCTTTGAATCTAGAGAACTAAACTTTTACAATTTTGAGTTATGAGTTCGTTTTAATATAGAGTAATTTTAGAAGAACAAAGGCCTAAGTACCAGGCACCGTTACTGCTTTAAGTAAAGACAGGGAAAGTTTATTGATGCGGGATTTAAAGCCTTGCAGATTAGTTAAGAAGGAAATGCATTTGCTGGTAAGACATCCTCTAATCGCGAGACTCTGGGATAAAAGAGCAGGCAATGTGGGAGGTCCTTATCTTTACAGTTATACGGTGAAGGGATGCATGTGAGTCGATGATCGTGCTTCCCTGGCAGGAAAGACTAAGAAGGGCATGCATACTGGATGATAATTCATTAGAACAGAATCCGTGGTAGTATCTGTAAAACAGAGACAGATCGCTCACAATTCGACGATGCTATAGTTATTGTAATATTTGGATCATTAATCAGGAGAGTAGCTCTTCTTTAGAGAGAGTCAAGGATATTAAGAATTGCTGTAGAGGCTGCTCCCTATACAGAGTGTTCAAACTTAAGTTGGCACCAGTACCTTTTTAACCCTTGAAGGTAATTTTCTGCATATTTTACAGCAAGCAGTACCGGTACTGATGAGAAGGGGAAGTGAAGAGGAGTAATTAAAGTAAAATTTGCGGAGAATTGTTTTGCAAAAAGCTCAGATTTTGCTTTAGACGTGGAGACGATTTCATCACCAGAACTTAGGGACGGAAAAGAGCTTTTACAGTGCCATCAGTACAGATGTACTTGTGGTACCAGGAGATCCGAACGGAGCGGTATTTTGACTGGAACGTTTTACTTAAGGAACATCCATCACCATTTTTTCGTATAACATTGTTAGACTAGGGTAAAATAATGAAGAAGAAAGAAATTAAAAAAAAGAAAGAAAAAGCACAGAGATGGAAAACCGACTTTTATAAACAACGGCAGTAAAGACTTCACGAGTCCTTGAAATGTATATGTGGGATGATACCTACTCGGGCGAGAAAAAAAGCTCCTCTACCACCTTCTTTTTATACAAAAATAAAGAGTAAGATAAAATAAAATAAGGGAATAGAAGGAAATAAAATTAAAGAGAAATAAAATAAAGTAAAAAAACTAAATAAACTAGAATTATCGACCAAAACGCAGCATCTGCGTCCATCAGCATGACATATTTTTTCAAAACGCTAGCAAATCTATAAGATTGGTAAACATCTGCTTGTGAGCAAAAGATTATTACATTGATACTTAGTAATTCTAGTTATAAGAACAGGCTTTTAATGCTGTCAATATTTTGTACCAATTCTTACCCGCTCCCAGAAGTTCCATAAGAAATGGCTCCGAATCGCGATTCTTTTTGTTCATTGTCCTTTTTTCCTTCAGCAATCGGATTTTGGGGAATATAGGTTGTCTTATTTTTGTAAGGTTTTTGATAGGATAAGTCTGATTCATAATATCGACTACTTGGGCTAAATCCCCTAAAAAAATGTATTTCTATTTACAATTCTTTATAGCTATCACGGCAGCTGTGCATTTTATTTTTCGGAATGAAAAAATTATTCCGAAAATAAGGATTATCAGGATCCTCAGATGTTTTTATTTTATTACTAATTAAATGTTGTTGGTCGCCTAATAAGTTTTATTTGTAAATGTTTAATAACCAGAGGCTTGATAAGGTTGGGAATTTATTAAACCATTCACATAAACCATAAACAATATTTATAATAAAACGCTACATGCCATCACAATTTAATACTACGCAGGAAACAATGACAATTTGCATTATACTTAATGGCGCTTTCCCATATGCGCAATGTTTTACCTTGACGCCACGCATCAGAGAGCTGGAGCTAATTAGGGCGGAAGTCCCATTAGTGGCAAGGAAGATAAATTTCTGCCTTAATTAGCTCCATCTCTCTCGCACTGCGTTGTATTTACTGAAGTGTAGCAGTCCATTAACCTATGTCTACGGCAGCAAAACAACAAACAAAGAAAGAAGAAAAAACATTTACTGATAATAGAGCCCAACAGCCAAAAAGTGAGAGGTCCATGTAGGCCGATGTTTGTTGACTGTCAGTCATCAAAGCAAGTTAGCTGAGGAGAAATATCTTTAGATTCTAAAAAGGAAATCTAGCTTCTGCTGAAAAAGAATACCAACTAAATTGCTCGCCACTTGAAACAGTTCACCTGCATTTTTTGATAAAATTTAACTTCGAATATTTTTAAAACGAAACGAGATACTGAGGTGCGGTTTTAAGTTGTATCTTGTAAATTTTATTACATATAGCCGATGTTATGCGTAAAACTTACCTAAGCTAAAAAGTTATTTATACAGGGAGTTAAACAAGACTCAAATTTTTCAATTTTTTATTTGTTCCAAATATCTACACAAACAATTTCTTAGTTCTAATTGTTAGATTAGATTAATCCTTGGTGAAATTGTAAAGTACAATTTCGAACCTTTTTTAAATTTTAATATCTTTTGAGATATGATTTTTTTTGTCCGAAAATTTAATTTTTCTACATAATAAGCTGTAACTTTTTATTAGACATTTCATGTAAAGTTTTCTTGCTAGAGGGCCCTTAAGTCCTATTTTTTTATAATGTGCACGGTCTGCACTACGCGGAACATATACAGGGTGTGAAAAAAAAGTGGCAAGGTTAGTTAAAAACCTAGCAATCCTAAAGATCATGTACGTATATTTCAACACCCTGTAGGATAACAAAGAATTCAAATTTAAAAGTGTTTACTTAAGTTTTATGTGGTAGTGCATATTTTCTCCAAACGGTTTTTTAATTTTCTCTCTAACTTTATGATTTTAACAAATACAGGTTTGATTTTACAGCCAAATTTACCAACATCGGGTAACACAAGAGACACATAACAGGCTGCCACCTTCTTAGTTTTAAAAATATCAACTTGAAATTTGAAATGTCTCTATAATTTCATAAAAGAAACATTCTATTAAAAATAATTAAGTTACTTCAGCTTTAACCGGAAGTAACCCCCTACTTTTTTATTTTAAATAGGACCCTGTATATTTTACGGACTATCGTATTGAGCTTAAAATTAGATTTTTAACGATATATCACAAGTTAGTAGTAGTAGTTGTGGGGGACAAGCCCAGCGACTAGGCCTAAAAGGCCCTTTTCGCTAACCCCGGGGGATGCACTTTTTTATTTAAACAACATATAATGAAGGCCGTCTTGGCTACACCTGAGTGATCAAGCCTTGAATGCCCGGTGAAGAGTGCGCGGAAAGGGGGACAAGAATCACCCTTCAAGGATGGGGGAAGGAATTTACGTCTGGGCGTATGTGTTGGCGGGGAGTGTGAATTTACCCCCAAACTATCACGGGAACATCCGGTTCCCCCCGGCATGGTTACCGGCGTGAATGGCAGCGTGGACAGTGAAATTCATTTTACACTCTTCCCTGTTGGATTTTTAACCACTAATATTAGCTGCAGACTTGAAAAGTCGTGCACCCACCTAGGATTCGAACCCAGGACCTGCGACACTCCGGTGTAACCCCTTACAACTCCGGTGTAAACCTAAAGCTTTACGCTCTCGGCCACCGGCTCGCTATATCACAAGTTAAGTTTTGTTTCCAAAATGGCGGATTGGCAGCCATTTTTTCAAAACTCAACATTGGCCTGTCATGGTAAAAATGCAGTCATTTTTTACCAAATACTTGTTTTAAGCAGTCCAAAATAAGCGTAATTTCAATTTTTTTGGAACACTTCGATTTTAAGATCCTTTGGGAAATAACATATTTTTTATTTGTTTCACTTTTTGTTTTACCGAAAAAGCAATTTACTGCAATTTTTTTAATGACACTTTTTACATTCATTTTCGTTGCAAAATTGTCTTTTTAAAAATGTATCAAATGTCGAGTCAAATGGTAAGCTTTATTTTTAAAATGTATTAATTTTAATTATTTTAAATAAAAACTCTCCCTCAAAACGGCAATTTAGCAACGAAAATGACTGTGAAAAAAAATGTGACATTAAAATATTGAACAAAAATGCTCTTTTGAGTTAAACGAGGAGTGAAGAAAATTAAAAAATTCTTTTAGTACCCATGACAATTCTTTATTTAAAGGTTTAAAACATGAAGAAATAAGTTTATTTTAGACTGTTTAAAACAAGTATTTTATATATAGTGACTTTTTGTATAAAGCAGCAAAGTTCAATTTTCAAAACATGGCGGTCCAGTCTCCATTATGAAAACAAAAGTTAACTTGTGATATATCGTTAAAAATCTACTTTTAGTCTGAATACGGGACAAAGCCCATAATAATTTACAAGATCCTATTTAAAATAAAATAGGAGTCACTTCCGGTAAAACCGGAAGTCATTTTTATTTACTTTTTTTATAGAAAACTTACCTCTTCTCGAGTTATAGAAACGTCTTAAGTTTAATTTTTTTCATATTTTTAAAACTAAAAATGTGTCAGCCTGTTATATGCCTCTTGTGTTACCCGATGTCGGTAACTCTGGCTGTAAAATCAACACCTTAATTTTTTAAAATAATAAAGTTAGAGAGAAAATTAAAAAACCGTTTGGAAAAAATACTCGGTACTCCTTAAAACTTACAGGTTTTTGAAATATTGCTAGGATTGCTAGGTTTTTAACTAACCTTGCCACATTTTCCCTCCGCCTTTATACTTTCTGAGCAGTGCAGACAGTGGACATTATAAAAAAATAAGACTTAAGGGCCTTGTAGCAAGGAAATTTGACATCAAATTGCTAATAAAAAGTTACAGCTTATTATGTAGAAAAATTACATTTTTTAACAAAAAAAATCATGTCTCAAAAAATGTTAAAAAAAGTTTGAAATTGTTTTTTAAAATTTCACCAAGGATTACGCAAATCTAACAATTAGAACTGAAAAATGGTAGATTTTCGGAACAAATAAAAAATTGAAAAATTTGCAGAGTTTTGTTTAACACCCTGTATAAATAACTTTTCAGCTTAGGCAAGTTTTAAGCCTCACATCAGTTATATGTAAGAAAATTTGCAAGATACAGCTGAAAACCGCACCTCAGTATCTCGTCTCGTTTTAAAAATATTTTTTACCAAAAAATGCAGATGAACTATTTCAAGTGTCCAGCAGTTTAGTTTTACAGATCTTTCGTTTTAAGCATTTGATTATTTGATTTGAATGATGTGGGTGTTGTATAGATTATTCCTAATATATATTAAAAAAAAAAACTGGGAATGACCTTAGAACTTTTGAAATTCGATAAATCAGTTCTGAATTGAACTATCTTCGATACACAAAGGGAGAGAAAACTAAAGTTTAAGAATAAAGTAGGCTAGATTTGAAATGGGATAAATATACCAATTATTTATAAGTACCATCAAACTTTAAGGATTCGATACTCAAAATAGCGATGCCCATGATTATATATAAAACCTTTTGAAGTTATTATTAAAACGAAAATTATAAAAAATGAGATATCTAGAAATTTATTTTTATTTTTTTTAATACAGTTTTTCAAGTAAACTGCTTAAAACTTTGTTCTCACGGACATTTTTTGCTTTTCGCGTCCTCGATGTTGATTGGTACTGCAGTATTACGTTTAATTACTGCCAGAAAGACAAAACATGTTTGCTTATTTTCAAAAGACGTTTATATGTAAGGGTCAATAGTCAAAACCATCCATACGTCACCCAATTCCGGCAATATGAAAAATATATTACCGTAATTATTTATTAATAGATGTAAGAATTTGGAACCAAAAAGCTCCCATGAGAGCAAAGCTTAGAACTGTTCTGGTGTTTTCTTCTAAAATGGCGATTTCAGCAGACATTTTTTAATACCAATTCCTTCCTTGCTTGTATAAATTTGAATCGAAAACACATTGATTTTCTTTTTTAAGGATTAACTATTACCATAAGTTTTGTTTTTCAAGACAAATACAAAATTCAATAATCATCTCATAATGGAAATAAGTTTAAATTTAGAAAAATATAGATATATAGACACGTATTTAACTTGGATAATGAATTTATAAAAAGCTCTTAATGTGAAACTATATCAAATAAAACAAAATACTTGCCCATCTTCCATTCGATATTTTTTGGGTGATCCCAATACATTGTGAATCGTTCCTACAAGAATAATACATATTTTCCAATTCATAATGTAGTGTTTTCCTCTATTATTTCAATATATTTTGTAAATCCTGCTTAGATTAGATTTTTCTTTTCGAGCTATAAGATATATGAAAACCGACCTTTGAACCAGGAATCATAAACCCGAATTTATGGCAACAATACAGAAAAGGATACGCTTCTTCAAAATTAAATTTACTACTGACAAATACAGGGTGCATAACAAAGTGTTTTATATAATAATTTTTTACACTTTATGATTTCGAACAATACGTTACATGCGGAACTGCAACTTGATCATTGTATTAAATAATCATTATTTTAAAACAATACCATTGCTTCTAACAAGCCTTGCGACAAAGGCGAAGATGTAATAGATGTAATCCAAATTACTATTATTTTATTTTACTAAAATCGTTTATTTACTAAATATTGCTGTTTTCACTTTTGAATAGTGGATGGAAGATTTTCTAATCTGATTACAAAGGTTCTATTTTTATAAAATAAAATTTGAATTATGTTTTAAGCGACAATTTGAAATTTCCTAAAATATACTGGGTTGCCTATATAAAACGTACCAGAAGGCATAATCAAATAAAGATCTTGCCAAAAAAACCTGAAATAGGTCAAGTTTAATTAAACAAATTTTGGCGCAAAAACACAACCTCCAATGTTTTCAAATAGAAAGGGGGATAAAGTTATACGTCATTCGAATGGGTTTTTGATTCTCTATATATTAGCGCTTAAAAGTGCAATAATAAATTTGTCGAAAACTGCAAAAAATAAATCGATTTTATTTAAAAAGAAGTAAAATTTAAAAATTTTACTATGTCTTGTCGTTAATGTGTCGTTATAGATTGTTTGCTTAGCAATCTTTTCAAATTTGGTAATTTTTAAACTGAATATTAAAATGTATTGTTAAGCCTCCGTTTTGTAATATTTGATTTTTGTACAAAATTTGAGGTAAATTGAATGAGTATTTTTTTAATAATGTTTTTTTTTATATTTTCCTAAACTACCATTTTGTTTCTCCATATTAGATTTTGACTCAAATGTTATGAAGGCATCTCCATATAACCTTAATTTTTGACCAAAATTTAAAGTCAATTGGATAAGTTGTTTATTAGCTATGCCGCGAACAGACAGAGCGGCGGAATTGAGAAAACACCCTGAAATGTAGAAATCTGAAAAAAACTAGGACGTTAGATAGCAGTCTTGTGTCTTGTGTATTTAGAGTGCTTGAAGTTTAAACATTCCAATTACTTCATAATGTACACTGTTCCAGAAAGAATAGAAATGTTGAACTTTATTTTTAAAATAATGAATCTAGGAACATAGCGACCATGCTTTTCAATCAGTGGCATGCTGATAAACATGAGTCAGGTAAAATTGTACGTGAATTGGTGGAGAAATTTCGAGAAACTTGTTCTGTTTAAAATAAGAAGCGACAATCTGGTAGGAAAAAAGGTAAAGAAAAAATATAGAGGTAACAGTATAGCTGTTGGTTCCGTCCTTATAAGAATCAATTATTGCAGGAACTCAATGACGATGATTAATCACCGCTTACAATTTCTTGAAAACATGCAATGAATAATGTCAATTTCTTATTTAATGTGTGTTTTTTTGTATGAGTGTACCTTTTTTAATGGTAAGATTGTCCTCACAATTGTAGTTATTGGGCCGAGTCCAATCCCAAGGCATTTCACGAGGTATACAAACACATAACCTTATGAGCTTGTATTTTTGGAGATTGCCTTGTTAGTCCTTTTTTCTTCCTGGACTAAGCACCTCTATTTTTCTCCCGGATAATGTTGTTGTTTGTTTAAACAGAACTTTTTGGCCTCCGTGGTCATCCGATTTAAGTACCTTGGATTTGTTTTTGTGGTGAACACATAAAAGGCTAAGTTTATTGTACTGGAATACTTGCGATGATGAATCATGAATGTATGTCGCGATGTGACACCTCGATTACTGCAGAATGGTAGACACCGCTTTGAATATAATCTCTGTATGGAGGTTGATGGTCAACATTTTCAACATTTACTTCGTTTTCAGTAAAATCAATTTAATTTTTGCATTTTTCGACATATGTATGAATGCACTTTCAAGGCTTTGTGGCTTTTAAATAAACTTTTAGAACGAAGCGCCAATGTATGAGGAATCACCCTTTATAGTGACGTATCACTTGACCCCATCGTTTTTGAAACATTTTAAGGGATGACACCTCCGCTTAGAAGGAAATGTCGCCGTGACAACCAAGCATGCCGTCTTTCAGGTTTTCTTTCGACAAGATCTTTTTCTTACGCCTTCTGGTACGTTTTCGATGGGCCATCCTGTATAGGTACAGGATCTTTCCTCATAACTCTCCACCCCCTATATTGGTTTAATTTTAAAAAACCTTAAATGTATAAGTTGCAGGGTTTTTTACTTAGTTTGTAGAATATTATTATTTATATATACAAGATGTTTGAAGAATATATGGTAGGGCCAAGACATTTTTTCTTAATAGAACACACTGTGTATTATATAGGCTTAATACCTCTATGTTTATAGAAATCCGAAAAATTTGACAAAAACTTTGCCGTAACAATGTGTTAGTGGGAGACGGAGAACATTCTACTGCACGGTGGAGTCAATACATTGCTTCCTATGGCAGCGTTCTTTCAAATTTCTCTTTAAATATTAAGATATCAAACCGAGTATATTAATTATATCAGCAAGAAGGGTCTCTTTTTTGGTTGGTTGAACATATAACATACAAGGTGTACCATTTAAAAAAATTATGTGGGGTCCGCCACATATTTTTGTGACATCCTGTATATATAAGTAACATTTTTTACAACCTACCTAAAAAAACTCTACTCTAGGGGTGGCGAATTATGAGGAAAGGCCCTGTAACTACTTGTAGAATATGCAAACCACTAATATGTATATGGGCTTTGAACTTTTTTTTTCTTATATATAAAAGAATACAATGTTATTCTATGATTGTTTCTACAATTTCTTACTGGGATATTTTTTCTTAGTATAAAATTACAGTTATTACAGATTTGTTATGTAAAACGATCAGTGTTGTCTTATAATTCTATATTTATTTATTATGTACCTATCGTTGTCCAGACTTATTCTTTTTTCGTTTGAAGCAATTGATCAATATTATATAATTGTATGTATTACATTTTAGTTTTAAATACTGACTGGAATAATATTTATTATTAATAAATTATTAAAGCCAATAATCATATTTAAATCAACCCAATTTTAATAACGTAGCAAGGGGTCCTGTCAGTTTGGCAATGTATAATTAATTGTTATTATTATCATAAACATACCTATTAAATGATGGTGTACATCACTTTTCCCGGATAGTTTCAAAAGAAGTAGGTATATTGTTGTTATTTTTATTATTATAAATATCCTGTGTTTTTTTTCTCAGATTTAGCTGGTTTTCTATTCCAAGGTAGTGTCTCCATTAATAAAATAGATTTGAACAAGCTAAATTTTAATCTGCACTAAGGAATCTTCTGACTATATGACATGTAGATAGTATTACAGCTTTATTTATTAATGTAGTTGTATTAGGTTTTAGAGGTGCCATAGAGTTCCTTGTCCTTCTAGGCCTCCATGCATTTCTTAGATGTAGAGATGTGCTGTTTATATCCATTTGACGTACTATTTAAATAATGAGTTTTGCTCAGATTTTTTTTATAGTTGTACTGTTTGAGTGATTTAATTTGTGCTTGGTAAAAACGGTTTAAATGTAGTATTCCCATACCTCCCACTTCTGTAACGATTTGCGTTCTATGGCTGATTTAGGATGGCGCGTTCTATGGTTTGCGAATATTAGTCTGGTTGCTCTGGAATTATTATTGTTATTATTATTGTTATAAATGTTATGGTTTTCTTTACAAATGCTATCACCGAGTGTACACCGTCCACCTAGGGCAATTTTCTTGTTGAGATTTATGGTATATTATTTAAAGGTTCTTGATCTTATTTGGCCTGTCTTTAAAAGAACGGTCCTCTGCATATTGAATGAGCTGTATTTCCCTGGAGCTTTCTTGACTGTTTGGAACATTTTTTTTATATTAAACCTCTTGCTCGAATTTTTACTGGTACTATTGATGTTTTCATATTCCAAATTCTTTTTATTTCTATACCTAAATCTTTATACTTTAGATGTTCCGTAGCTTCTTTCTTTCCGAATTATATTGTATTTCTTTGATATTAGACCTATTTCCCAGTTTCTTTCTGAATTATATTGTAGGCAGATGGTACAACTACGTCAATTATTGTGCATTTATTTGAAGATTTGTCATTTAGTACTATATGAGGCTTATTGACTTTAATAATTCTACCTGAATTTGAATGTTCCACATTAGTGTTATTGTCTCAGATTCAACAACGGGTTCATAGAGTCCCTTGTCCTACTAGGTCTTCATGCATTACTTAGATGTAGAGATGTGCTGTTTATATCCATTTAACGTACTGTTTAAATAATGAGTTTTGCTCAGATTATTTTTTTAGTAGTACTGTTTGAGTGATTTAATTTGTGCTTGGTAAAAGCGGTTTAAATGTAGTATTCCCATACCTCCCACTTCTGTAACGATTTGCGTTCTATGGCTGATTTAGGATGGCGCGTTCGATGGTTTGCGAATATTACTCTGGTTGCTCTGGAATTATTATTGTTATTAATTTTATGGTTTTCTTTACAAATGCTATCACCGAGAGTATACCGTCCACCTAGGGCAATTTTATTGTTGAGATTTATGGTATATTATTTAAAGGTTCTTGATCTTATTCGGCCTGTCTTTAAAAGAACGGTCCTCTGCATACTGAATGAGCTGTATTTCCCTGGAGCTTTCTTGACTGTTTGGAACATTTTTTTTTATATTAAACCTGTTGCTCGAATGTCTACTGGTACTATTGATGTTTTCATATTCCAAATTCTTTTTATTTCTATATCTAAATCTTTATACTTTAGATGTAGCTTCTTTCTTTGCGAATTATATTGTATTTCTTCGATATTAGATCTATTTCCCAGTTTCTTTCTGAATTATATTGTAGGCAGATGGTACAACTACGTCAATTATTGTGCATTTACTTGAAGATTTGTCCTTTGGTACTATATGAGGTTTATTGACTTTAATAATTCTACCTGTCTGAATTTGAATGTTCCACATTAGTGTTATTGTCTGAGATTGAACAACGAGTTCAGGGTTATGATGACACCACTTGTCACAGATATTGATGTTATAAGTCCTGCAAATAATCACGTGAAGTTGGGCTGCTACAGCAATGTGGCTCTCTAGTGAGTAGTCTCGCTATCCGTTTGGCAAAGTATTCATTTTTGGTCGTTGCCTTGTAAAGATATGCGTGTTTTAACCATCTTCAGGACATTACTAGATTAATATGTTCTTTCTCTGCTTCTTCTAGGATTTGGCCAGGCAATTTCTTATTTTTCCAACTTTGTTTCTGCTCTTCTATTTCTCTTCTAGTTTCACTGATTTCTTCAATATACCTATTTCCTGGTCTTAGTATCGAAAAATCATACCCAAGAGCTTATCACCTTGCTTTAATTTAAGAAAATACATCAGTCCGTGCTTTGACCTCCACTCTTTCTAGAAGCGTACTGGCTATTTATTTCTTTATTAACAGAGAATACGTTTATTTTTCTTTTATTAACGGAAGCCGAAGTGGTTGCTATTTTGAAAAACTATTAAATCAAAGGCAATAGGAAATGATAAATTAAATGTAGTCCTTTTATTTGTATACTGTCCTTATATACACTATGACTTATGTGAAGTTATTTCCAACTTGACATAACGTTGAAAAGGTGTCCATTTTTAAAAGAATACAAAAAAATTTAGTGTGCGACAGAAAACAGCAACTGAGCCCGACATGTTTTCTGGTTTGCGTGTATTCTGATCATAAAAATTTAGCACAAACATAAATAACATATTTTTGCGAGAAATTCTTATAACATGAACAAGATTTCATATTTCGTAACATCTATATGCAATCTGACTAAATACCTCAAGTTAATTTGCGTTCAGATTTACCCATTGTCCGCAGTCAACCATATATTTCACCATGCTAAATGATGCTCTAATTTACTTTTAATAACTGCTATAATATCTTAATTTTAGTTTAAAAAAATGGCACGTATTAATATAGTAAAAGAATCTTGCTCTTGTCTGGTATTAAGCAGAGTTTTAATTAGTTACTCCCAAAATTTTGTTTTTAAAATATGGTTTCTTTGCAGCACTTTGTATATTCAATTTTTTTTGTTCTTGCTTTTCTTCTAAACTTTGACATATTCTGCAATAATATGACCTTCGACATTTATAGAAAAATGTTAGTTGACTCTAAGAATAGGTTTACCTCAAGGCAACACAGGCTTATCAGTTTCAATACTGAGGGAGACATAAATGTGAGTAATAGTTCTGACTTATAGATATTTTACTAGAATAAGATACATTTAATGTGTTTTTATAGGTATAGAATACGCGCAAAATCGTTAAATAAAGAGACGCTAATGATTCTTTCTTTATCGATTTTGATTTTATTTTTCACTGTTTATAAGGAGGTATTTTACATTCAAGGATATAGTGCAATAAATAGTACTTTATATAACGATCTTAGAAAAACTCCTATATTTTATTCTTGGTGGTGAAATGACTTATAATTATTAAACATGTCGTTCTGCGTAATTTAGTTTAATGGTTCTTGGAATTTGTATATTTAATAATATGAGTAATCTTAGGCATTGTGTACCTGAAAATCATAATATTTTATCTACGATCGTGAGATAAGAAGCCATTATCGCACTGATTTTAGTTAGCTGTTAGATATTCCAACTAGTGCGGTAATGATTCCATTACCATACTATAAATGGTAATAATATCTACTAATATTAAAATTAAAACAGAATTAAAGAAAATACCTGTATTTTTTTTAAATGCAGCATTAAAAACTTTATAGTAGCAAGACTAAACTTGCATTAAATATGTTCAGTTTTTGAATACTAGTTGCTTATTTTTTTTTATTTCCGAGTATACTCAAAGCAGTCTTCTTTTTGTTTTCTTCCGAAGCCTCAATGTATCCTTCTGCAGCTGTATTTGACCGCCATCCCCCATGCCTCTTTACGGTTAAAATATCCACCCCGGTATTGTCGAATAGTGATGTAGAAAACCTTCTAAAACAGTAGCCAGTATATTGTTCTGGATTGGATAATTTTAAAAACAAAGCAATAGCCTTAGTCAAACCTCCAGAAGTGTTTATTCCCATTGGGATGTTTTATTCATTTACCGTTCTTATAGCACACGAAGAAACGGCCATGATCAATGCGTTTGTTGTCTCCTGATGTTACAAAAACCTCTCGAGATATTTTTGTCTTAATGTTATAGTATTACAAACCGAAAACACGCATTTTTGACATTTTTCGAGAGTAAGTTTGTCAGCTCTTCTCTTCTACATGCTCCTGCTAGTCCAACAATAAGTGCTACTTTCGCCATAAAAAACTTTTTATCATCAGCTTTCTGCAGAAAAAAACCAATATCGTTTTTCGTTAATATCTTCGATTTTGTAGATCTATATCCTTCCGACTTTCTTTTTAAAAACGCAATTAAGTGCGAGTATTTATTAATATCCACATTTTTTCTACTAGACATTACGCTCTGCAACATTGAACAGTATGCCCAAAGAAGCAGGATGGTTTTTGAAATTTGGATAGATCATTAAAATAGGCTGAGAATGCCTTCTCACTAGAGGTAGTTTTTATGTTCTTTTCCTTAGACCATTTCTGATACCGGGAGTAGGCCAACTCATATTTTGCCCGTGATTTTTCGGGCAGAAGACTGGAAATTACGCCGGTAGCCACTTCTTCGAGGTCGGATGGAAGATCTGAATCGATCATGTTGAAAATGTATGAAATTCGTTAATTATATATTATTCTTTTATTCATGTTTTCTAACGCTTTCTAACAAAACCTTGGTTGCTATGACGTACTAAGTACAGGTAACAAATAATTGGTTTTTAAATATTTGATAGGTAATCTTTTAACGAAATGTAAATTATATTATAACTCGGATAAGATTTTTGACGATCGTAGATAAAAATTTTTACGATACACGTGTAATACATTGTTATTAACATACTTGTGTGGTTACACAACGTGCAACCTCCACACGCGTCTGTTAATAATACTTTTATTCCACTTGTATCGTAAATATCTATTAACACGCCATATGGCAATGAAATAAATAATCAGTATATTTTTCTTAACCCCCGAAACCCCCATCTAATGAACGAAAAGATTTTTTTAACATGTTATTTGGCCACCATTTTGTTCCACTATCGTGAATTCGTAACACAACTTATTTCTATATCACACTTAATGCTTACCCAAAATTGGAAATTAATCTAATAAGTAGTTTTTTTCAGACTGGTTATTTAAATATTTTATTAGGCCGCTATTTTGTTTTGCTATCTTATATTCATACCAAAATGTTACCAGTTCATTTTTATGTAACACTTGATTTTTTTGCAAAATTTGAGGTAAATTGGATAATTAGTTTTTTTTGTAATAATTTGTTAACATGGCATTTTTTATAGTAGTAGTGTAAATATTACACTAGGCACTAGGCATTTTTTATAGTAATAGTGTAAATATTCACTAGGCATTTTTATAGTAGTAGTGTAAATATTACCAGATCATCCCCATATGAGCCTTAATTTTGGTCCAAAATTTGAAGTCAATCTGATGAGTAGTTGTTAAGCTATGCCGTAAACTGACAGACAGACAGATAGACAAACCGTTAGGTGGACCGACGGAATTGATAAAAAACGTATTTTTTAGCATTTAGAGGCGTAAAACGCGAAGATATGTAAAACATGAGAGGGCGATTTTTTCAAATTACAAAAATTTTTATTTAAAATTCATTTTATTCCGCCATCTTGAATTAGTAACACACTTTTTCTAATTCATTTCTATACTACAATTGGTTATGGCACACAGTTTGAAATCAGTTCATTAAGTAGCTTTTTCAGGGTGAATGTATACATATTTTATTAAACCGCCATTTTGTTCCGCCATCTTGGATTCATATCCGAATTTTACCAGTTGATTCTTACATATTACTTGGTTTTTATACAAAATTTGAGGTAAATTGGTTAATTCGTTTTTTAGTAATATTTTCTTTAACGTTTCACTCATCCCCATATGAGCCTTAATTTTTGACTAAAATTTGAAGTCAATCTGATGAGTAGTTTGCAAGCTATGCCGCGAACTGATATACAGACAGATAAACCGATAGACAGACCGACGTACTGTGGTTCGAAAAGGAAATTTAGCGAGACAAAATTATTTAGGGAAAATACGTGTTCCAAAACGGTATGAATATTATTTTTTTGTTGCCGGATTCTATTTGTAACTATTTACACACGATTATATTGTTATAAAGAGCGATTTATGTTGCATATGGAGCATGAAGTGTATCCGCATATGGAATTCAAAGAATTAAAAATTTGTAATGCCTTTTTTACAACTAAAGGCCTATTCTTACAAGAATCACAAACCAGTCAGAGCCAAGCAGTATTCGCTTGAGCAGTTTGCAAATTATTTCTGGTCAATCAAATAGGCGCTGACTGGTTTGTGATTCCTGTAAGAATGGGCATTAAAACTCATTTTTAATTAAAAAGTATTTTTTTTCTGTAATAATATAATTATCATATCAAAAAGAATGTTAACAAATTAGAAAGTATTAAACATACTTTTCCTTTTAGCATCGAGTTTAACTCATTCGCAAATACATCGCCTATACACTTGCATCTTTAGTGGCTCTATGTCTTAGATATTATTTTAATTCAAACACCTTATTTATTTTTAATTCTACTAATTAAATACATAATATGATTCGATGACGCATAAAAACAATATTTTTAATAACTGGCTGAAAATGCACAAAATTATATATTTAAACTACCTACCTATTTAGGAACTTCAACTGAAATTCAACAATAATTCACTAAAGTACGAAAAAACAATAGAACAACAAATAAGTTAAATAATTATTAGCTCGAATTTTACTTATCACGATTTTTTTCTTTAAAAAATGGAACAAAATAAACTGCTATCCACCAAACGAAACGTTTTAACATTTAAGGTAAATTGTCTGAAAGACAATTTTCTGAAGAAGCATTAGTCGGCTTCAGAAGA
This sequence comes from Kuschelorhynchus macadamiae, assembly GCA_030620095.1. Taxonomy (NCBI): domain Eukaryota; kingdom Metazoa; phylum Arthropoda; class Insecta; order Coleoptera; family Curculionidae; genus Kuschelorhynchus; species Kuschelorhynchus macadamiae. The sequence goes on from JAUTXW010005118.1 coordinate 881,859, forward strand.
AGATGAGTTCAATTCCGAATCACTACTTTCATTTGGCTGATTTAAACCAACATCAATGTCAGGTTGTTTTAAAAGCTCAATGACAACAGGAGATAATTTTTTTTTTCTTTTATAAATTGGATTGAGTTGTGATATTAACGGGTCAGATGTTATTAATAGCATATGAAGCAGATCTTCATTTGTAGCGATTCTAGAAAATTTTCGTGAATTATGTCGGCGAAAATGTCTGAAATCCTTATTCCTGGCTTCCTGAGCTTCTTCAGAAAATTGTCCTATAGGCAGCAATGCATTTTCAATAATAAGCGCACCATGTACAAGTATCTTATGTACACTTGCTGGCATATTATACCAGGGATATAATTCTAGGTATAATGAAAATATATTTTCAGTATATAGTTTAAATTTGTTGCTGTCAATTGGCAAACCGGATGACATAGCATTTAATATGGTAGAAAACTTATCAATCAGATTTTTATCGAGTCCGGTTATTTGTGCTGAAAGTTCTGAATTTTTAAAAAAAGTCCTGGCCGTGTTTCCGTCATTGGTAGTTCCTGTGCCTTGTTTCGGTTTGTCGACCAATAAACCCATTTGCTGTCTAAATTTTGTAATAATTTCTTCCTTTCTAAGTTTACAGCTTTCTTTCTCTTCTTGTAGATCTTGCCTGCCATTTTTTTATTTCCAATCTGTACGAGATATGGAGCAGACATTCAAAACAACGAATATAGGCATGTAATATTGAAATTCCAAATGTGCAATTTTCCAAGTTTATTGTTTTTTCTGACAATTTTTCCTTATTATTCATTTCTTTTGGAGTTGCCAAACAAATTAAACATTTTTGCGCCGAAATATCAGTAAGTGAACTACAAACTTTCCCGTCCACCATTGTTAAACATAATTTAGTCTGAACATGAATATTACTCTTATTTACTAAAATAATCGTGTCTTGTAAATTGGCTATTTGAATTTCAATATTACTTACCTCAGCTTTGGTAAGCTCTTGTGTTTCTTTTTTCATAAGGAGTTTTATTGGCCGACAAAAACGCGTAGAACAGGGCACAGGATTTTGCCATAATATTTTTTTACCATTAAAGTTTTTACTTTCAGCTAATAGCTGAAGGGGTACGAAGCATACAGCAAACAAATCCGAATCACTGCAATTTAAAAATTCTTGCGAACATGCTTGTTTGTATTCAATTTGGTTGCTGGATCCATCGCATCCTCATTTAGCAATAAGTGTAAGTCTCTCGTTACCTGTCAATGTACTTAAAACATCTTTTTGAGATAAAGCCAGTCTACTGATTGTGTGATCTAAAAGAGCCTGTAACTCAATCTCAGCAGACACTTCGGTGATGAAAATTTTTTCGTTTGGAGGATAGCAGTTTTTTTTTGCCTCTAGTAATCTATGGTAGGACGGATAGATATTGGCATACTGACTTTTTGCACTTTTTCTAATTTCTATATAACTGTGTTTAGTCATTTTCGTATTGACATATAAAGCAAGAGCTTGCGCGGGAGAGTAAGGTAATGGGTTGCGACTAGGATTTTTAAAAGTCTTCTTTATTTTACTGGCTCTTTTAGGAGTTGTTTGTGTTACCTCCCGTACAATTTCAGCAGCATTTCTCTGTCCTGAGGTGTAGAGAGAAACTCCAGCTGCAAATGAAAGTTCCGAGGAGCTTCTACTTTCTAATAAAGGAGCGATGATTCTTAGTTTTGTTTTGTTGCTAGCATTTTCAAAGTTTTTCTTTGGTCTTCCTGGAAAAAATCCTCTGGTTTCACTTATCGTAATTTTTATATTGTCCTGAAGCCAATTTTCATTAGCACTTTCAAAGCGATTTAAGATTCGGCAACTTGAAGTCCATTTGGCTTTATATTTGTAAATAAATTTACGAAGTGAAGCTTTTATTTTTTCTTGGTCATTTTTTGACAAGTTCGCGTAATTATTATTTATTATATATTCGACTAGATTATCTTTAGAGACCACATTATTTTTAATTAAGTTATGTAGCTGAATCCTTGATATTTTGATAATTCCATTTGTGCCCTCCATCTCTAGAAGAAAAAAATAATATAAAGAATTAGGGCTTTTTTGACGTTAGAAATCATGACCTTTTTAATCAAAATTAAAATTAGCGTACCTAGCGCCCTCTAAGTACTGCATGAAAATTAATATCAAAAAACTAATCCTGACTACAACAATTTCATAAATACCAAATTTAGTGCATAAATATATATTATTACGTTTAGTCAAATTCATTAACAAGAATTAAACAGTTTTTTGGTACCACCCTGTATCTCAGACACAGAGCGTTGCTGTACGGGTGTTACATAAGCGTTCCTACTGATTAATGAAAGCCTTTCCGCATGATTTTGGCTCTCTGAATATGCTCTATCAGCTATTAAATACCGAGTTAATTACCCATATCATATTATGTATCCTAACAATCACGTGATCCGCGAATGACCGAATGACGGAACTTAAAATTATAAAACCTTTATTGAGTTGTAGTGAAAAAACTTCCTCGGAATGAAAAAATAACAAAGAATTAAAAAAAAAATTTGTTTTAAATTGGTAAGGACATAATAATAAGATATGGTATTTACGGTAAGGTACCCACTGCAAAAGAACAATTTTTTAGCGAAAGGAGCAAATTTAAGCAAAAACCCCAAGTACTTTCAAGAACTATACACCTCTAGTAATTTACTAGTATTAAAAAAATCGCGGGATCTGGTGGGACTTTTTTTATTTATCAACATCTATTTCGAGTATTTTAAATTTTCGTCATGGTGTAATCATAAAAAAACAATGACTTAAAATCATCAAAGTGACAATATTAAATTAAGTCAAGTATACCAAATTAAACTACATTCATTGTACTTACTTTTTATCCAAACACTGCCTTTTTTGTCGTGGACGAGCGCTTATTAATAATAACAAACTATGGTAAACGAATTAACTTTGTTATGTCGCTACAAATTGACAACAAATGTGTTATTTTCAAGGTTATGGCTTCCATGGAAACTGTTAATTTCGAGTTCAATTTTTTTTTTCGGGTAACTTGATGTGTTGGCTTTTTATATGACATAAAATAAATTCATGAAATGCATTTTAAAATTTTGAATTTTGTCTCGCTAAAGTTCAAAAATGAACTTCTGTGCGACGACTCAATAAAACATGTTTTTGGCATCTAGGGATACCAAAACGCGGATACATGTAAAACCTGAGAGGGTGATTTTTACAGATTTTATTTGGTCGCCATTTTATTCCGCCATCTTCCATTAGTACCACACTTTTGCTAGTTCATCTCTATACTACAATTAATTATGGCACACAATTTGAAATCAGTTCATTAAGTAGTTTTTTCAGGCTGAATTTTTAAATATTTTATTAAGCCGCCATTTTGTTCCGCCACCTTGTATTCGTACCAACATTTTTCTAGTTGATTCCTACATAATACCTTGTATTCGTGCAAAATTTGAGATAAATTGGATAAGCACTTCCTTAGTAACAATTTTTTTAACATTTCACTGGGCCGCCATTTGGTTTTGACACATTGGATTTTTACCAGAATATTACTAGGTCATTCCCATATAACCCTTAAAATTTGAAGTAACTCGGGTAAGTAGTTATTTAGCTATGCCGTGACAAACAGACCCACAGACCGACCCTGAAACGTAAAGATCTGAAAAAATCTGGGAGAATGTTTTTTTTCACGATTACAATACTTCCCTTTTATGAGGGAAATAGAACGTAAAAAAATATTAAAATTACAATACTCTGTAGATCGGTAACGAAGCTTAAGTTTATTTGAAATTTCAGTCATGAAATAAACCAAAGAATCACCCCCTTCCGTTTGTACATGATACTTAGGAACACCCTGTATACAAAATATATCATGAAATTTTCTAAAAAAAGGTTCGTATAATTTTGGCTGTCCAGAATGCAGCATCCAGAGTGAATTTAATTTTTCAGAAATAAAAGTTATGCACTATGTAAGCTATATCGTGGTCGCAGTGGTGTACAGCTCTTTAAAATTTGAAAGCTTATTTCTTTTGCATCTAGAATCAGTACGCTAATTTGATTTATTTTGCCTCATATATTAAGTTTAAACTAAAGCTGAAGTTTAAGCTCTGGATATGACTAATGCCAGCGCTTCAATGGAGTTTAAACTTCTGGTTAGGTTTAAAATTAAGGCATAAAATCCCCTCTTAGTTATACAGTTATCAGGCGCCCTCACAGACCGCAAATGCTCTTTGCACTATTGTTTAAAATTATCCTTTCTCTACACTATCTTGCTAAGCTGTAGAATTTTCAAAGATCTACCAAAAAATCTTTGAGAAAATCGATATTATACAGTTGTGTTAGAGATTTTAATTGAACACTCCTTGTATATTGTTAACATTTAATTGTTGCATTATTCTGAACACGCTTCGTAAACTAAATCTAAACTGATATTTAAGCATTGTCAACAATACAGTACTTGCTTTTTGGGTAGAAATTATCTTAATTTATATTTTCTTTAAACACTTCCTCGGTCTTACACAAGCACAATAGTCAGCCGCCTTTTTCTTTTTCATTGTTTTTTACAGTTCTTTTTGTGAGAAATACTTTTGAGTCGAAGATGCAAAATGTTTACATCTAGTTCAAGTAATGTTCTAGTATATTTTATTCTTATAAATCAAAATTATAAAACGTGTTGTGAATATCTTAACGAGAGACATTATTGGATAATGACTAAAAATATGTTTAATACAAGGCAAAACAGAAGGCTTATTGGATTCAGTAACGAAGGAGAAGTTAGGGTATGTACTACAATGGGTACCACTGTACAATGTGTTGCAACTATCATGCAGTGGCGTATTTAAGGGAAAGGGCAAATCTCCTCCCCCCCTCCTCCCAGAGCTAACAGCCCAAGTAAAATGTTTGAGAGCAAAAATTATTTTAAGACATTACAACGATTTTATTCGCTCAGAAAAGTGAAACCTTTTTTTAGTCAACACTGATTTTCTTGGGTGTTATGCTTACAAGGACTTTTTTAGTCGCCAAATGATTGTTTTCCCTTCTCAGGAACTCATTCTAAATACGCCACTTTCGTGGATGTATTCTCGAATATCTAAAAAACCCAATATTCATTTTTTTTTGAGTGGCGTATTACTGCCCACATAATTTATTTATTAATTGGCACGTTCAAACTGAAAAACTCTTTTGTGCAATATTTTAATTAAATTTAAATATGCGTTGTTCAAGCTAAATACAAACCGCAAAAAAAATCTTCTATGATTATGAACTTCATAATTAACTTAATGTATATTTAAGAAATCATGGTTCTTGGTATTAGACCGTGTCAAAATGGAATCAAAGTTTTGCCTTCAATTTCAAGAGGCATCTTCACGGATCTTTACTTCACGAGATCGGAACACTGAATCTCCGATCTCGTGAAGTAAAGATCCCTGAAGATGCCTCGTGCAATCGAAGGCGAAACGTGAGAAAGTGATTCCATTTTAGCACGGTCTAATCCCAAGAACCATGATTTCTTAATTGGCCACAACCGTGAAAGCTTTCCTTCTATGTTAATATATATTTACGTCACAATTTTTGACACTTTATTTAACGAAACCATGGCAATATCGTTCGCAATATTTCAAATAAGCATCCGTGTTTTCAAAAAAATTACTCCTGTTTTTTTGATTCAGATTAAGGTTTTATAAGATTTTTTCAATTTTTTTTAAGACTCCTAAATTTCAATATGCGATTTTTTGTTGTAATTAATTGAAATAAAACATTTTTTCTCGTAAAAAATAATTAACGATAATATAAACGTTTCTCATTATAAAGGCTAGTCAATTACTGACACTATGCCAGTATAAATTCTAAAACTGGAAAACTGAAATAACAATTGAAAACTAGCAATATTACAATTGAAATATTTTTAGAAACACTAATTAAAATTGGTACAGGAATTTGATATGCTGTACGAACAAACTAATTCCTCAAGCATCTTGAATTTTCTTAGAGGAAACAGATATTTTGATACAATAATTAAGGAATAAAATAAAATTTTTCCGTTAAAAATTGTTCAAATATTAATCCTTAACCTCAATCAAACAGAATTACTAGTTATCTTTGATAACATACCGTTTCGTTGATAATAATTTCAGCAAAAAACTAATGTTTAACAGTCCACATCTCAAACAATATTTATTCAAATTTGATAATTTGGTTGTGCCTACTAAGAATAACTTATTAAATGTGAAGAAAAGAAATTGTTAATATAAATCTTCCACAAATCAACCCTTAACACACGTCTATAAAAAAGTTGAAATTTCGTTTGGAAACTAAGCAAAACTGTATATAAAATAAATGTCTTTTCAAACGTTTTTATGGGCGTCATTTTTAAATATGTTCAGATTATTTGTTGCGTTTAGATTGACAAACAAAAATCTTTTTTTGGCTTTTTCGCAACTGAATAAAAATATTTAACTTTAAATTAATTGAAGCAGATATTTTGTTTCATCTTAATGGATTCCTTCCAATATTTTTAACTATGCCGCATTTGATTCTTGGACATAATTTAAAATAAATTCAAAATAGTTTTTTGACACATTGACACACGCCATTTTAGTTACGCCATGTTGAATTCGTATCAGTTTATCCCTATTTATTTTTTTGCAAAATTTAAAGTCAGTTGAATAAGATATGATAAAATTTTATTTGGTCGCCATTTTGAATTCTTACCACAACTTTACCAGTTTATCTCTATATCACACTTATTGCTTGCACAAAATTTGAAATTAGTCTGATAAGTAGTTTTTTTCAGGCTGATTTTTTAAACATTGCCGCCATTTTGTTTGGCCATCTTATATTCATACAAAAATGTTATCAGTTCATTTTCTTACGATTACAAAGATTTTATTTTGGTCTGCCTTCTAGGATTCGTACCAAGATTTGGCCAGTCCATTCCTACATAATACTTAATTTTTATACACGATTTGAAATAAGTTGGATAAGCATAAATATGTTATGTCAAGTCAAAGTCAATCGCGTACGTAATTTTTTAGCTATGCCGCGAACAGACAGACAGACCGACGAAATTGAGAAAACATGTTTTTCGGCGTCTAGGGACCCTGAAACGCAAAGATCTGAAAAATCTCGGAGAGTGATTTTTTCAAGCAATAAGTTAAAAAATATTAATGTAAATGCCTTTACAATGATTCAAGGCATGTTAAAATATTTCTATTAATCCTGTACAATAAATGTTAATGGCATTTACTGTACAGGATTTTATATTTATATTTTTCCTTAGAGCCTCTGTTTTTAAAATTGTTCTTCGTTCCCACTTTTTCGTGTTCAAAATCGTAAATAACAAAACCCTACAGAAAAGTTAATAAAAAATGTATTATAAAAGGACGCTAATATGTATAATATTTTTAGCTTGAATTGGACTTCAATGTGCCTTTCATCACTTTACCAATCAAAAAATCACTGGATATGACAAAAACTTCATTGGTTAATCTGAACGTTGGAGCTGTTATTCTTGCAGGAACTATCATTTTTGGAGCCGCAATTGCTTTACCATTGTTACTGTCGCTTTTCAATAAGAAAGGCCTTATACCAGCTGCAAACCCGCTTAATGTTATTTACACAAAAATGGAAAAACAAAGAAGTAAGTGCATATATAATTAATGAACACTGTTAAATGTTTTTTTTACAACATTGAATATTTTTTAGAAAGAAGTACTCATTAGTTATTTATAACGTAGACAATATGAGATATAAACAAAATAGAATATTTTGCTCTTAAAAAGATACACATTATACAGAAAGACGACAGTCATCAACCATTTAACATATCAGCCTAGTTTGATAAAAAGGTACTATTGAATTCCGACGTTAGGTAATAGGTTCACTGCGTCGTCAGTTGATTTGGATTATATTCGGCCTCGTCTCATAAATAAAGACATATGTAGTACCTCCGCCTCTGGCCAATACTTCCACAATCTTGAAAGCTAAGCAAAAAAGAATCCCTTCGTACCCTTGCCTAACTCTGCCGATAGTACTCAGTCTGCGTTTTTGTGTTGATACGTTCACGTCGCAAGTGAATCATCGAAATCGATAGTGTAAATTCAGAATTTTTTTTTTGTAGAAAAGCCTAAAAATTATGCCGAAACATAGAAAAAGAACTCGTATGGAAAACCCATCCATGCAGATATAGCTTTGCGATGGAATAATATTTTAACTGGTGGCCTGGATGACGAAACCAGAAATTGTCTAATTGAAAAATATTTGCCTCCAGAAAATTGTACCTTAATAAATCCACCTTCAATAAACCCCGAGGTAAAAATTGCTATCTCGGAAAGATTTTACAATTACTCGCAGAGCAACCCGAGAAACAGAAGGCGCAGTCATCGCATATACACTTTCGGGTTAGTAAACCATGCGAACGCCTGAGACATTTTGTACATAGGTGGCAGAGTTTATTTATAAATAGGACAGTGAGGTCTTATATTAATGGACTGTCAATTCCATTTACCAATAATCCCGTGCAAAAGTTCATTCCCACTGAGAATAAATGGAATAAATGGAAGGTCTTAAAAAGAAAATTTAATTTTAAAAAAGTTATAAAGGCGCAATATCAGCTGTCAAGAAATGTAAAAAACAATTTATTTCAAAATTTTTTTTTTGTACCAAAACCTGATGGGACCTATAGATTAATATTAAATTTAAAAAAACTTAACTCCTTTGTGGAAAACAAACATTTTAAAATAGAAGATAATAAGGTAGTTGCCCGGCTAATAAGAAAACATTTTTTTATGTGTCGCATTGATTTAAAAGATGCTTATTATCTGGTCCGAGTACGAGAAGCACATCAAAAAATACCTAAGATTTATATTCCAGGATGTAATTTATGAATACAAGTGTCTAGTTTTTGGGCTCAGCTGTGCACCTTACGTTTTCACAAAAATTTTAAAACCTGTAGTTAGTATGCTAAGAAAAAGGGGGATCCTTTTAGTAGTTTATCTGGATGATTTTTTGATTTTTGGAAAATCATATAATGAATGTAGCAGAAATACAAATTTAGCAATTAAGACTCTAACATATTTAGGTTTTTTAATTAATCATACAAAATGCAGTCTAATACCTAGCAAAATATGTAAATTTTTGGGTTTTATCTATAACTCTTTTTCAATGGAACTATCATTACCAACTGAAAAGCAAGTTAGAATATCTTGTATTTGCAAAAAATTTTTAAAATTAAGATATATTTAAGATTAGAGACTTTGCAGAATTTATTGGCATACTGGTTTCAGCATGCCCAGCGATAAAATATGGGTACTTTCATTTAAAATCCCTAGAACGTTGTAAACATATCGCTTTAAAACAGGCTAAGGGTTGCTATGATGTACAGATGAAAATACCAGAGACGTTATTTTTTGACATTAATTGGTTTATAAATAACATAAATACTTCCAATAATATTAGTTTGTCTAAATTTTGCTTAGAGATATTTTCTGATGCATCAAGATCAGGTTGGGGGGCTTTTTGCAACGGAAAGAGAACGTTGGGATATTGGTCAGATAAAGAACAGGTAGAGCACATAAATTATTTAGAGCTTTTGGCATTGTATTTTGGATTAAAGTGTTTTGTTTCAAAATTATCAAACTGCAATATTTTATGTCGTGTTGACAACACTACAGCTGTAGCCTGTATCAATAAGAAAGGGAGTGTTAGATTTAATAAATTAAATGAAATAACAAGAAAAATTTGGATGTTTTGTCAAAGTAGAAATATTTTAATTTTTGCTAGCTACATAAATACAAAGCATAATATAGAAGCCGATAGGGCCTCTCGTCAGGTGCACAAGGAGACGGAATGGTCTTTATCAGATAAAGCCTTTCAAAACATTGTAAATTGTTTTGGACAACCAGATATTGATATATTTGCTAGTAGGTTGAATAGAAAGTGTCCTATGTTTATATCATGGTTACGAGATCCAGAGGCACATAAAGTAGATGCCTTTACACTGGATTGGAGCAAACTAAATTTTTATGCGTTCCCACCCTTTTGTATGATTTTAAAGGTGCTTCAAAAGATAATTGAAGATCGAGCGGAAGGGATAGTAGTTGTTCCTCTCTGGGTCTCACAACCATGGTATCCTATTTTTTAAGTCAATACTAGTTGGTGAACCATTAATCTTTAATCCTAAAAAATTTTACTTACCTTTAATAGGTTACCACACCCCCTTTGGCAGAACCTTACCCTGGTGGCGGGGAGACTATCAGGAGGGCGCTATTGTTAGGAAAGGTGCCTAGAGATTCTTTAGATATATGTTTAAGCTCAATTACACCCGCAACATTAAAGCAATATAATGCTGCCTTAAAGTTATGGTGGGAGTTTAGTATAGCAAATAATTTAAATCCCTTTAAAGTTGAAGTTCCAACTGTCCTAGAGTTTTTAACCACACATTTTAAGAGAGGGGCTTCATATGGAACTCTTAATAATTACAGATCTGCAATTGCACAAATAGCAGGGCCGGACTTGGGGCAAGATTTTAGGTTAAAAAGGTTTTTTAAGGGAGTTTTTGGGAAAAGACCATCCTTGGCTAAATATGAAAATACCTGGACCCAGGTATTGTTATAAATTATTTAAAAAACTTTAAAAATAGTGAGATTAGTTTGGAAATGCTTACCCAAAAACTAGTAAGTCTGATGGCATTGGCAACGGGACAGCGTATTCAAACCTTAAATCTGATTGATATTGACAATATAATAATTCAAAAAGAGAGAATTGAAATAAAAATTCCAAGTCGAATAAAGACATCAGGCAGAAATAAGAGTCAGCCTTTTATAGTTTTGCCATTTTTTAATGAAAACCCAAATATATGTGTTTCTAGGACTCTCCTAGAATATTTGGAAAATACAAAGAAATTAAGAGGCTCTTGTAAATCCTTGTTTCTCACATATAAGAAACCATATCACAAAGCCACCTCGCAAACCATCGCAAGATGGATAAAACACATTTGCGAATTTTTACAATAGACCTTTGATATCCAACCAAGAGTTTGCCCAAACAATTCTTAGTTTGCAAATTAAAATAATAATTAACATAAATAATAATTTGTTCGTTGGAAAGATGTTTGTTATTTGGTTTGTCTTGTTTTTTACCAAAACCTTTATATTATATGTTATGATATTAATTTTTATGTTTTCCTTGTTGTTGTAAGATTAGTGTGTTATAAACTGTTGTGATAAATTACATATTTATTACATTATTATGCTTACATACCCATAAGAAAAATTTTCTTTTTTTTTAGACTGTTGATTTGCATATGTTTTGTTTTATGTTCCTTAATGTTGCATATTAACTTAAAAAATAATAAATATATATATATATATTTTTTTTTTTTTGAAGTAATTAGTTGTTGCAACTTCTTTAAACATCTACATATGTCTTTATTTATGAGACGAGGCCGAATATAATCATAAGATCAAACGAACTTACCAAGTGATGTTCGATCTTGATTATATGAAGGCCTCGTCGAAAAAATAAAGTCCCAACCCAACCCAATTTTTTATATTTAAAAAAAAAAAAAAAAAACCCAAATTGTGTTGCAACAACGACTTTAAACTAGACTGAATACTATCGGCAGAGTTAGGCAAGGGTACGAAGGGATTCTTTTTTGCTTAGCTTTCAAGATTGTGGACGTATTGGCCAGAGGCGGAGGTACTACATATGTCTTTATTTATTTCGACGAGGCCTTCATATAATCAAGATCGAACATCACTTGGTAAGTTCGTTTGATCTTATGATTTTAATGGATGTTCCTGACCTTATTAACTTTTTAAAAAAAAAGTAATGTCGCATGCGTCTAAAGAAAAGAAAAACAAAAATGCATATAAAGTTTCCTTAAAAATAATTAAGAGCCACCATAGTCTCTTAATTCCATGGGAAATAAACCATATTATTTACTTGAAACTAAGGCCCTGTAAACGAAAATTTTAAATTTAGCTAATCATTTGTTTCTGTTTTTCCCTTATTAATTTTTTTTTGCTTTTTAAACAAAGAACTACGCACAAATCTTATGAAAAAGTGATTATGGACAAATCCCACGTGATGCTTATCATATCAAAACAATACGTAGGGCAACTTTTGTATAATTTCAACTCTGGCAAGTTAGAAAATGTGGCACGGTATTTTTTTTCGCAAATAAATATTTCAGTATTTTCCAACGAGCAAGTTAGGTTTTGAGTCCCGACTACAGCATACCAAAATTCAGGTTTTTAATTGAAACTGGAAGAGCAATTCCAGGATATTAGATAGTTTTTATTTATTTCAACCTACCTCAACTTTTTTAATATTTTTAAGGCGAGAATTGGCCGTCAAATTTTCGACAGTAATTTACGAATCACGTTGTAGACTCAGTAATTTAATATATCGTATATTATATATATATATATATATATATATATATATATATATATATATATATATATATATATATATATATATATATATAAATATGATACAAATACACATTATATATTTTTATTTATTTATTCGGATATTAAGTGGCAGGTACAAATATAATAACTATAACATTTCAAAACAAATGTTTTATGGTGTGATGAAAATGAATAAAAATATTATCTAGTGATATTTTACTCAAATGTAGTAGTTTTTGCGTTTATTTTTTCTTTTTTCCTCCTTTCCCTTTCTTGCCTCCCTTTCCCCCTTTGCCTCCTTTTTCCTTTTCTTTTCCTTTCTTGTTGTCTTTCTTTTTTGCTACTTCGAAATCTTTAGGGTCGTATTGGGCTTCACAGCAAACTACGTTTGGGCGTTTTTTAAACCTAAAAGTATTGGATCATCGACCTTTAAATAATATATATATATATATATATACAGGGTGTCTCGTGACGAACTGCGGCGATCGATTTCTCAGAAAGTAGGTTTTAGAAAAATTTTAAATTTTGGCAGCTAACTAAAGTCGATGGGGGCAATTCGCGCAAAATATTTTCAAGATGGCGGCACTTCCGGTTATACCGGAAGTAGACGTCAACTTTCTTATTTTAAATGGAACACCCTGTATATAATCAAATTTTTGGATTCCTCGAAAAATTCTAAGTATATTTCATGTATAATATCCTATACCTAAGTTCAACTGTTTTTGAGATATTTTGAATTTTATGTAAAAAATGACGTTTGCAGGTCTAGACATAACTATAAATATCTGCTTATCGAAGTCTCTATTATTTATTTGCGGTTGGCTTCCTTGTCCAAAAGGGTACACTTTAGTGGCCTGATATTTTTATAATAAATAAATATAGGTTGATCAAAAACTGACATTATAAATATACTTTAAAAAATCGTTAAAAGTTACTTTTTTCAAATGGAAACCCCCAATTTTTATAATTTTATCTTATTTAACACTTAAAATAAGGGTGACTTTGTATAAAGTTGTCTGTTCCAAAAATTTGTAGTTTTTGAGTTATTGACGATTTAACATTTTTTATTCTAATAATACCAGACGGCTTCTAAGTTTTCTTGTTAGTTGGCCATGACGGGGAGGCCTGACGAGAACAAAACTCATTGGTTACTATAGAAACGCAATATTTGTTGTCATTTGACAATTACCTGCTAACATATTATTTATTTATTATGGTAATTATAATAATTATTAAACTAATAATCATGCCTGGGCGATTAAATTACACACACGAGGATTATTTGAATTTGTTAATTATCTATGGGGATTATAAAAGAGTTTTAACAAGAACATGCCAGATATTTGCTGATAGATATCGAGATAAACTGAAACCGTCACCGAACAGCGTTAAATAAATGTTGGAAAACTATAAAAATGTTAAAACCGTAAAGACAAAAATTAATTAAAGAAAGCCTATTCCCATTATAGTCTAGTCTACACAAGAGCACAACTTATTTTTTCAATAAATGTTGTAAATGTCCACCTTGTACTTCCAAACATTTTTCGCATCTCCGAATACATCCCTCGTGGGTGGCCGCTCTAATTGAAGCTGGAGATAAACTTTCGAACGCTTCCCTTACCATTGCCATACAGTCCTCTTTCGTTGTTACTGGATTAAAGTAAGTGATTCCTTTTATCGTTCTCCATATAAAATAGTCTAAGACTGTCATATCGGGGGAACGAGGAGGTCACAGGAAAGGTCCATTGTTGGCAATCCACTTATCGTAAAACGTAGCTTGTAAAAAGTTAGTAACTGCAACGGTTCTATGTGGTGGGGCGCCATCGTGTTGGTAGAAAATTTGACTATGTTCTGCCAAAGGTAAATTACTTAAATATTCGTTGTCCAACTCTTCAAGAATATTCAGATATCTTTCTCCTACAAAAGTTTATAGACATAATTTTACGGAAAGAAATGCTTTGATAATATTCATCGGTTTATTGATTTAAGAAGAAACAAAATACATCAAAATTCAATTAATTTACCCTGAAGAGAGCTCAATAAAAAAAAGAAGGTTTAGTATTTTATGACTTTCTAAAGTACCCTGTATAAATAGCTTGTAAATATCTAACTAAAGATAACTTTCCTATAAAACTTTTTCGATATATTTTTTTAGATATGATGTGTTACGGTATGTGGACCAGTATTTGTATGAAGTAGTGTAGTGTGACCTGTGTAAATAATTTAATTTAATTTATTTATGTAATAATATTTACTAAATGATTTATCTAATTTTGGATTGACGCTAAATTGATAAAAAAAATTATTGTAATATTACCTAAATGGATTATTTTTCATTAAAAAAGTCCTTGTGTTTAGGCAATGTATAACTTACCACTCAAATTTTCTTCGTAAAAATTCAGTTTTATTATTCCATCGTTCCTTACTGCACAAAATACATTAAATTGTCAGGATTCTTGAAAGTTCCGCGATCTTACTGCATAAGGATTCGAATCACTCCAAAAATGGGAATTGTGTCTATTGAAAAGGCCATTTTTAGTAAATTTTGCTTCATCGGTCCAAATTATATTGTCCAAAAATCTAGGGTTATCTTGTACCATTGGTAAAATAAAACTCGCAAAACTGTACTCTTTTTGGCAAATCAGTGTCTTTTAGATGTTGAACCAATGATATCAAATAAGGTTGGAAGTTATGTTTTAACAGAATCCTATGCACTGAGTTCCTCGAGATTCCTGATTGTTTTCCCACGTTTCTTAGGGATGTCATTGGGTATGCTGCAAAATATCCCAGAATTGCAATCTCGACATTTTAATTAGCAACAATGGGCATCCTCTTATTAATTTTTGCCTTGACGTTTCCAAAACTTTTATAGTTTTTCAACATTGTTTAACGCTGTTCGGTGACGGTTTCTGTTATATCTATCAGCAAATATCTGGCATGTTCTTGTTAAAACTCTGTTAGATTCCCCATAGATAATAAATAAATTCAAATAATCCTCGTGTATGTAATTTAATCGCCCCGGCATGATTATTAGTTTAATAATTATTATAATTACTATAATAAATAAATAATATTTTAGTAGGTAATTGTCAAACGACAATAAATATTACGTTTGTATAGTAACCAATTGGTTTTGTTCTCGTCAGGCCTCCCTATCATGGCCAACTAACAAGAAAACTTATTATAAAAATTTTTCGAGGAATCCAAAAATTCGATAATATACACTGTGTCCCAGATTACTTGTAATCACAGGGTTTCTCGGAAACCAGCAGAGATATAACTTTGCGGTTTTCGCGACCCTGTGTCACTTTTTCGAGAAACTTTGAATGCCGCAAACAGAATTGTGCCACATCGTTTCGTTCCCGAGATACAGGGTGAAATAGAGATTTTGTGCTTTTGGGGGTGGTATCATATTTCGAACACCCTATCAGATTTAGAAAAGGTAAAAACTGCTATGGATAGATATTTTTACGTAGAATCCAGTGTTGTAGTCGCACAAATTTTTAGACAATCCGTTTTTGAGATATAGCCCAAACTTAGTATTTTTTAAATGGGACACCCTGTATTTTTATATATATATATATATATATATATATATATATATATATAAACCTTATAAACGCTATATTAAAAGAAAAACGTAAGTTGGCCATGGAAATATGGGTAGATATTAAAAGTGTCCAGAAGCAAAATTAAACAACATAAAAAATTAATAACCATTGTTTTACTATGAAATAAATAAACTTAATAATCTTGATAAACTTAATCACAATACTAAACAAACTACATAACTAGAAAAACTGTTTACACACCCCCTCGAACACATAATTAGCACACACTTACAATAAACAATCATTATTATATATGCAATGATATGCCTGAATGGTTCATTTAATGCTCCATCATAACTTTATGCAAATTTTGTTTTTTATAAACTGAAAAAATTATTTATTTCATTTTAAGTTTTGGTCCATTTTACCAATCCATTATTAAAATTTTATAGAAAGCCTTATAATTTGCGCATTGTGGGCAGGAGCACCGTCCTGTGAAAGAAAATTGTGTAATTTGGGGCAAGTTATCCAATAAATCCGGTAGTATTTGATTTAAAATTGCTAGATGTTATCTGCTGTTAAATTTTAGAAATATGGAAGAAAATTTGTTTATAAAATTATGCTGCTGACGTTCTTTTTAAAAATTGGTTTTCCAAATATTATTATGCCTGTTTTACCACTACAACTTATATGTTGTCGACCATATGCTATCAGATTTTGTTTTTTGAAGTTGTTTACAAAAATTTAGACGCCTTTCTGCATTTTTCCAGGAAAATTGTTGTACTACATTTACTTTATAAGGCTTATATTTATGTTTTTTAATATCCTTTGCGTTAAAGTGAAATTGACACCCCCACTGTTTCCTGAATATGCCTACATGAATTCGCGTGATTGGCCTGAATACTTCCATAATAAACAATCTCATTGTTCCAATGAAATGTTTAAAATGTTTTATGTGCTTTGAAAATGATAAATTTTAATTAAATTTAATTTATTTAAAAATTGCCTTGTGTACATTGAGACCTTTCTGGATATTTACGATATAAAAAAAGCTTTTGGAAATAGTCCATAACTCAAAGTGGAATTGAAAAAAAATTTTGAAAGGAGGGGTCATAATAATTTAAGCGCTTGGTGCTTACCTGTTAAAATATAAATCAGATGCTTGATCCCTGTTTTCATGACATTCAATAAAACAAACCATCATATCATACTTATGACTATTTTCAAAATTATTCATTTCTTCTTATATCTATTAATTTACCTGTTAGAATTATTGGTAACTCGTATGATAAGAGGATAAACACGGCAATATTTGATATATTTAAGAAACAAATAGTTTTGATTTTTGTTTCCATGCCATATTTCCATGGCCAACTTACGTTTCCCTTTTAATATTGCGTTTATAAGGCTTAGTTTACGTCAAAAGTGCATAGTGTGATACATCATTTTAAAGAGAAAAAAAAGGCAATTTTTTTGGAACCAAAAAATACAGGGTGTCCCATTTAAAAAATTCTAAGTTTGGGCTATATCTCAAAAACGGTTTGTCTAAAAAAATTCGACTACAGCACTGGACTCTACGTAAAAATATCTATCCATAGCAGTTTTTACCTTTTCTTTATCTGACAGGGTGTCAGAAATATGATACCACCCCCAAAAGCGCAAAATTTCTATTTCACTCTGTATCTAGGGAACGAAACAATCTGGCACAATTCTGTTTGCGGCATTCAAAGTTTCTGAAAAATTGACACAAGTCCTAAACCGCAAAGTTCTATCTCTGCTGGTTACCGAGAAACCCTGTGATTACAAGCAATCTGGGACACAGTGTACAGGGTGTTCTATTTAAAAAAAGAAAGTTAACGTCTACTTCCGGAATAACCGGAAGTGCCGCGTTCTTGAAAATACTTTGCGCGAATTGCCCCCATCGACTTTAGTTAGCTGCCAAAATTTCAAATTTTTCCAAAGCCTACTTTCTGAGAAATCGATCGCCGCAGTTTGTGGGACATCCTGTATATATATATATATATATATATATATATATATATATATATATATATATACCAAAAATACTAGAAAAACTAGTCATAGATACGTTGAATTTTCTATTGAGTATGGAATAGGTACCCTGGGTATTGTTCTAAAAAACAGTAAATTCACTTTTACACACCCCCTCGTACAGAATTCCTCTACTTACAATAAACAATCTTTATATGCAATATGCATATCATAATGTACACATAACTTTATGCAAATCTTATAAACTGTTATTTATTTCATTTTAAGTTTTTGTTTTATTTATTATTATAATTATGAGAAAGAAAAATCTCGCTTATTGTCACAGTAGAAAATGGTAAAATGGGGAAAGTTTTAGATAATGCAGACGGATACTAGCTAGTATGTTTCTTGAGATATTTAGAAAAGAAGAAAATTTGTGTTTTTAAAATTATGCTGTAACGTTTTTTTTTTGAAATCTGTAATTCCCAAATAAACTTTTTACATAAAATGTTGTCGTGCTATCAGATTTTGATTGTTGTTTCGAAAACGGGGCCCCTTCTTTTTTTATAAATACGGACCTGGATTTTTTATCATTGTATAAAGTGAAATAAATCTTTCTTTAAAATGTATAATATTGTTCCCGCTCCATATAAAGACACCAATTAAATGAAAATGATGATGAAAAATGATAAATTTTCTGTATCAGAATATTTAATAATTGAGATACATTGAGATTGTATTTTTACTAAGAAAACTTTATAATATACCTCTCTGGGTGAATAATACCAGCTGGAGGGGTAAACTCGATGTCTAGTTCACTATCGGAGGAAGTAGTCGATTCGAGATCTTCCGGTATATCTTCACCATCACAACAACAGTAATCCTCCTGTGGTTTCTTGTTCTTGGTTATTTTAAATGTCATAGGGGTGCAATCCATATAAGGATCTTCATTTTCAACCTAAAAATAATAATAATAATATTTTAAATAATTTAAACTATTAATATCAAGCTAAAAAAATTTAAGTAAAAAACATTACCTGGAACGTTATTTTAATTTAAGCATATATTTTACCAACAATTGTTTCATATTAAAATGAGAAATACTAAGGGATCAGTACCAGTAAAAACCTACTATACCCACTGATTGACCTAAACCAAAGTAAATATAGTTAAAGATAAGCTTATCAGTAGTGTAAAGATTACTGTATTAAACGCTTGACATAAGTCAAACGCCATAAGTGCGTGTTTCATATGTATATGTCAAACATAATTTGTGTCTTAAACATCAGATTCTATAATCGAATTTGCATGAACTGACCTTCGAAAGCTATATTGACACTATGACTCGAAGACCTGTGTTCTCCAGAGATCACACTAGGCAATTATTTTAAATATTTTTGACAGTATTACCAACATTCATTTCTATATGTTTGTTCTCTTATTATTGCTGGATATAGGTCTCCCATGAATTATTTCAATATCTTCTGATACTGCTTCTTTTTTAATTCATGGCGGTATCAAAATTACCTTGGTATCAGGATTACGGCTCACCTCAAGATACATATCCCTTATAAAAAGATTTAGATGTTATTTTATCAAAATCCTACTTACCAAACTGTATGGATCCTTCAAAGGATTCATTGTAATCCAATATGTACCCTCCTTTTTTTGGATCTGCAATGTAGGTTTGGGCACCACCTTTGGATAGTCACCTTCGTCATAGTTACCGCCATCTTTTCTAAAATTGGGAACTCTCAGATATCCTAGGCCTTTTGCTTGTCTGTGGGCTCGGATTCTCGCTGCGATTGTCTTGGTCAAAGCTCCAGGTCTCCATCCACGTCTTGGCTAAAACATTGAAAAACATATTTTGAAATTGTGTACCTGGTATGTATAAGACTGTTAGTCCAGCGCGCTGTGGACAATTCAGGTATAAACCATTTTTTTCTTATGTTTTAAAATGAATTCATAATTTTTATGAGGCTAATTTTTTGTATTTGTAAGCATTTTATCGACACAGAAATATAGCAACATACCACGCATGATATCAGAAATCTTAAACCGAGAATATTTTCTTGAAATTTAAAATTATGTCGAAGCCGTCAACAACCTTAAGTTAACTGACTTTGAATCTAATGGGCTGTCATTGGGAGCCCGCCAATCACAACATACTTTAAAGTGGGCACGTATTTCAAATCTGAATTTCGATGTTTTGAGATGTGATTTTGTGGCTTTAGTTATGGTTTATGGCTTTCATGGTGGTATTATCGACAAAAGTGAGCCAGGTCCTAACTCTAACGGAGCAGATCCACATAAAGTGCGGGACACGAAAGAAAACCGGGCGGAGTCAATCGGTTTAGGAAGGTCGGCCAAGAAATCTCTTTAAACCAGTGGTGTCCCGTCGTTCTTTAAATAATATGGCACTCCTTTTTGACTATACACACTTCAGATAATTAAAAAATGTAAATATGCTTAATGAATCTTTATCTATATTTGTCTGTTTTCTTTCATGTAGCGCACTTACTATATCTCTTTTGTGTTACAAAAACGGCGAACTTTCGAATTTTAAAATGATTTAATTTTGATTTTTCTTGATCGGTTTACCTATAAATATATTTTTTCTTGAGTTCTGTCATTAACGGTTCCCGGGGTACTGCCTACATCCACTATTATTGGACTACCCAGTATAGTGATACACGATTTACAAGTCCAGATTTTACAAGGACAGCCAGCATCAGATCTAGTGAACGAGATTTATCAAATTTTAATTTATGCGGTTCGACATTGGGCTACTCGGGTATGCCAAAAGTGGTCGTTTGTCCTATTACTTTATAAAGGGGCCGTCATTGTGAAGTACTATACAAGGCGTTTCCTAATTGCGTGCTGATGTTAAAGGGTGTGTTTTTATGTCCTAAAAGTATTAACTTTTGAGATACAGGATGATAAAGTTTAAAAAGAAAACATTTTTTTTCATCCGAGTTCTGATGCTATTGTAGATAACTGCAAAATTTGATACACGTCTTCTATGAATTAAGAAGCATACGGATTTACCCAGGTTAATTAGATATGCACACCACTGGTAGAAATTTCAAAAATTGATTGGTAATAAAAAATGCCCTTTTATGCATTAAAGACGTGTATCAAATTAAACACAGTTATTTATCTATAATAGCATCAGAATTAGGATTTAAAAAAAATGTTTTTTTTGAAACCCTGTATCTCCAAAGTTAAGACTTCTAGGTTCATATTAAACTTTTTTCTTAAAAAGGTTCAAGAATCACCCCCTTTAACATTAGCACGCAATTAGGAAACGCCCTGCATAGTACTTCACAATGACGCCCCCTGTACAAAGTAATATGACAGACGGAGACAAACGGTCACTTTTGGCATACCCGAATAGCCCAAAGTCGAATTGCATAAGTTCAAATTTTGATAAATCTTGTTCACTGGAATCAGTGCTGGCTCCTCTACTATAACTACATTGATGTGTTAATTTAAAAAAAATTATGAGTTCTGTAGTTTTTCAAATATTAATTGCAATATTAGATATTTTTTGACACCCGGTATTGAACAGATAATTAATTATTTTGAAGCAGTTTATTGACAGCTACTTTATGAACAATTTTACAAAATATATGAAAACAAATTAAGCCATTTTTGAGGTTGACGGCTGTGATTCTAATGGTTTCATTCCTTCTAAATCGTTGTCTTCCTCTGAAAATGATAAGGTTTCATCGTCACTACTTGAAGATCCCAGTGTGATAACTAAATCATCAATAACCGCTTCAATTTTGCCATCTACTTCCCAGTATTTATCTTCAATAGAACGAACATGTTTAACATACGATTTCCAATTTTCAGCCGATATTGAGTCAATCGCTTCTAATGTTATTTTATTTAAATCTTTAATTGAAAGTTCACCGGTGTTGCGCTCTCGAATATATTTTTTTACTCCTGCCCATGTTCAATAGGGTTGAGGTCGCGTATGTATGGAGGCAGCCTTAAGGGTGCGTGACCGAGGTTACGCCAAGACCGTCAATTTTATACTTTTAATCTCTAGGCTTGTTGGCTGATATTACTTCATATAATTCATATTTTCTTCATGTTGGATCACATACAAGATTGTTCGATTTAAGCCACGATATCATATGAGCTTTTGTACAGTATTTAGTTGGCACTTTATCTTCTACGTGAGAATGGTACTGCTTAGCTGGCGCACTTTATAGGTGAAGCGGCAAACTATTACAACAAATAAAGTAACATAAAATTTATTTGCGTACACAAATTTTCCTTTTACGCTTGCTTAAGACTATGAACCTTTATTTTAAGGACCACCCGTTTTTTTTTCTTATCCCGCACGTTACCATCATAGGTTTGGATAAAAATATTCTTGCTTCTGTTGATGCGCTTTCTTTACGGCAAACCTAACTAATACTAACCTAACATAATTCGCCTTTTTTATACTTCACTTGTTACATATTAGATTAAAGTTATACATTTTCTTTTTTTTTTCTAGTATTTGAATTGACCTATCGAAATATATTTCGTTTTTTCATTGCTTTTGTTTTAAGGTAAATTTCGCTTTGTCCATTAAATTGTAACAATTTTCCTGGGACAATAAAGCATACTTTTATTTGTTTGTTTGACGAACCAATAGGAAGTACATTGAACAATCTGTGTTGTGATTGGCAGGCGCTCAATGACAGCCTATGGAATTCAAAGTCTTGTATACAAAATTGTCTTAATTTTGACGTTTGTACCAAATATAACCTATGTTTCAAAAAAGTATCTAACAATACATCGAAAACACTAAAAAAAAATCAGGCGCGTAGGGACGGAATTTTTGATGTGCATCGAAAAGATAAATTTATTATATTATATTTTTATAATATTTAAACTTCTCAAGGCCGTTTTCTCAGGAATTAGCAAAAATATTAAAATTTGTTAAAAAGAGTTAATTTGATGGGATGAAATGTAATTATTTCGGCTAAAATAGAACAGACGCCGTTTCTGTTATCGGCGTCATGATAAGAAGAAAAAATAAATAAACTTTAAAAGTTTGAAATTTCAAAAACGCGTCTATTTATATTTGATTAATATTATTAATTTAGACAATGGACAATATTTTCATGAATCAAAAAGGATTTACAGCATCTAGAGTCTTCCCTATTGCATTTTTACCGGTTACACCTGTGGATATTGTCAATTTATTTCAGGTTGTTTAGGTGCTCCAGCTCTTTATAACATTTTTATTGGCGTATTAATAACATTTTTTCAATCACTTATTTTTTCAATTTAGATAACCAAGTGGTTTTAATGAACAAACAACTACAGGAGAAAATTGCGTGTTCATATAAGTATATTTTTTTTTCAGTCGATTGCAAAATAAAATCTGCCTCTGATGATTAAACTCGAGAAATGAATAAATTACTTTGAGAAGCAACTTTATGCAACGCTCTACGTTTTTTTTTTGAAAAATATTGTAACTTGACTAAAATGAAAATTTCAAATTAATCTGGCGTTTCGTGCATACTAAGCAACATCAAACGTAAAGGTCTTTAAACTTTATTAACGGGAAACTCATTGCATTTTCGATAGAGAGTTATTTTGAACATAAAAAGAACTCCTTTTTCAATGGCAAAAAAAAATGTCTTAACATTTCCAAGTTTTGAGTATAAAAAGGAGTATTCGCTCCCTTTCAACCAATAATATTGTAGCTCCCAAAAATAAAATACTGTTATTTTACCTTCAATCTCAGCATAGGAGTAAAAATATTCCATAGCCACCCCATGTGAGGCGGTACATTGAAAATCGGAGTAACGCATTCTTTATGACCTAGCTTAGTGCCTGGGTATGTGTCGCCGATTGAATACACAAACTTCCCTTTCTTCTTCCTTTTTCCTTTTTTTTTGTTTTGACTTAAAACAAGTGCTTTATTTTGATTTTCTTGGCCAGTTTCTCCTTGATCTCCCTCTTTCATTTCACAATCAGGGTTTTCACAGGGGTCTTCTTGTGTATCACACGGTTTGGTATCTTCGCAGACGGTTGTAGTAGTAGTCTGATAAAAACAGATAGAAAAAAGTTAGACATATTATGCATTGTCTTAAAAATATATATGCTTTATTTTAACAGATTTGATACTTTAACACCAACTTATAGAATGTGATATATGTAGAAAAAACTACAAAATTTCAAAAACTTTGTGTATAGAAAAGAGGTATTTATGACTGCAAAATAAAACTTATTTTATCTTCTGGCCCGTCATAACGACACATTTTTTCGGACTGAGTACTCTAATTGATTCATTACAGTCCTAGGATTATAATGGATTCATTATAATGTAAACGTAGTAAATTGACTGTGACGTCATTTAGGTTAAAATGATCGTATGTATTGGAAAACTTCAGTGGCATTATATTAGCAATGGTATGGTAATCTTAAAATGATGTGTCCAAACTGTAAAACATTACATCAAGATGACATTTTTTTTTTCAGGATTCTTTAGAAAGAACTGTCGATCGATCGAGGTTTCTGTTTTTCAATTAGTTTATATTTTGGCCAAGACTTATTGCGAATTTCCTCAGAAAGTTCAGAGTAACTTGCATTATCTATAATAATTAAAGATTTTGGAGGTAAATTTGGAATTGATTTAGTTTTGAACAATGTTTCAAAATGTTTTCGTCCCGTGTCGAAATACCAAGGATGACGTTAAGCTGTAAACTAAGAAAAAATCTTTACATTACGATGTTAAGTGAGGTTGTAGAGAATTCTTCTGCTCAGTATAGAATACTTGAAATGAGTATGTTACAAACTTTTTTAAGTTCGTTTCTGAATGTTAAATGGTCTGTGGTTACACAGTGAACATTTGACTAGTGCTATTTTCCAAAAAGTGATATATTGAGCTTATAAAAAAACATTACCAAAACAATTGCCACATTTCCTGGTCCAGGTTTTCCATCGCTGCTTTCATCTGGTTTTTCTTCGCTGCCCGGTTCCACTTTACTTTTGCCAGGTTTTTTACTGAAGTCAATAGCTTTGGATGGGCACTTAGGATTTTTGCAAGAATATCTGTAGATTTAAACACACTTGATTCGATAGAATAATCAAAGCGAAATACTTAATTGGTTGAACGTTTAAAGTAGAGCGTTGTTATCTTTGAAATCAATCAATTACTGTTTTTGGTAAACCGATTACATGAACTTGGTATAGTCGAAGGCGGTCTTATCGTGCGGGTCCAAAGGTCACCAACATTATGAATCAAATCAGAAAACACACTGAATACCAAAATGTTGTGTGATTCTTTTATCGAGCTATTTACAAATATACAGGGAGAAAGAAAACAGTTTTTTTATTATATTACGCAATATTATTAAGATAGCCACTTAATATTATTTTATATATTAAATGCCGAGGGACTAAATAAGAAAATTCGCTAAATTTTTTGATTGGCAAAAACAAAAATACACAAAATGGCAAGCGCCTTAATAAAGTCGGAAGGCGGTTCGAATCACTGGAACAATCAGTATATGTTCTGTTTATACAGCCACTTAATGAAAGTGAGATTTTTTTATCAAACACCAAAAATTATGAGCCCCGCTTGACCTAAAAATCTAACCACTTATACAGTGTCATTTATTTAAATGCGGGCCACCCCTGTGCAAAGGAAACTTGTTTTTTTGTATTGTGTTAACAAAAAAAAATTATTTTGCAAAAATATTATACACTTTTATTAAAAACACAAGATAATTAGTTATTACTTCCCTCGTGAGATTTTTTTAGATCTTTACGTTTAAGGGTCACTAGATGCCGGAAAACATGTTTTCTCAATTCCGTCTGTCTGTAGGTATTTCTGTCCGTCAGTCTGTCTGTTCGCGGCATAGCTAAAAAACTACTTATCCGATTTCTTCAAATTTCAGTCTAAAATTAAGAGCCATGCATGCGAAAAATACGGGCTATATATATATGTATATATATATATATATATATATATATATATATATATATATATATATATATATATATATATATATATATATATATATATATATATATATATATTTTTTTTTTTTTCGTTAGCCCTGAGTTTCTGGTAAAGCGATTTTACCGATTTTTATATATCAAATTTTGTCGTATAAATAATAAAAAAAGTACTTATTTTAAACACGCTTTAAAATTGGAACAAGTATTCTATAATTATTTATTTATTGCCTACAAATTACAAATGTACTAAAAAAGTGAGCAAAAAAATGGTGCCAAATCTAATAAAAAAATGTTTAAATTAAAATTCACTGGCTAATATCCAGGAGCCAGTGGCAAAAGCTCTGAGAATCGGTATAAGGAATGTACAGAAACTTGTGCATGAAAAAAAAACATAATTTACATCCGATGAAGATTAAGGAATGTGCACGAAAAAATCCAAAGGCAAAAGACTTAAGTTACAATGCAAAAATAGATATTCATAATGCAATTTATGATTTATACACGTCAAAGACTAATATAATCCTTCAGAAACTTTTTAATATTATAGACTAAAAAATGTCATCATCACTTAGAAAGTCCTCATCTTCTGAGTCGTCCTCAAAAGGCGCAATGATCAGTGGTGCTATTTCGACATCTAGAACAACTCGTTCTCGATTCCACCAATCTCATATTAATTTCTCCGTATGTTCCACAGATTTCTTCCAGTACTCCGGCGTAATATAATTTAATGAATCTTGCCAAACAATTTGCACTTCATCTGATGTAAGACTATCGTTCACGTGTTTTTCATAATATGTTTTTGCCCCACCCCATATTAATTCTATTCCGTTAAACTGGCAATAGTATGGCGGCAGTCGTAAAACCTCATGTCCATTTTCCCGTAATATTTCATCTACAGCTTATATTGTTGGTTTTTTAATAGATTTTACCATTAAAAGAAGTTCTAGTTTCAGCATATTGGGTAAAGGATTTTGTTTTTGTTTTATTAGCCAGTCATAAATATCACTTTGCTTCCAGGATAAAGTAGGTTGTTTATTTAAGATTCTTGAATGATAAGCATTGTCCAGAATGATTAAAGATGGAGCATCTAAATTTGGAATCAGTTGTTCTTTTAAACACTTTTCAAACAGTTCACAGTTCATATTATCATGGTAGTCCATACTCTTGGATGTTGAAGAAAACAGTAAACTTGCACCTGGGAGAAATCCTGTTGAAGAACCTGCATGCAAAATGATGAACCGTTTTCCCGTCCCACATCCCTTTTTTCTCTTGACACTTTTTACAGACTCGTCCTGCCAAGATTTCGAACCACTTCCATTAGAAAATATCTAAGTCTCGTCTAAAATACCACTTTTCTAAATTTTGAATTAACATTTTCCGTGTATGTCTTTAAAAACTGGATACGCTGACTTGCTATATGTGGCAACGCGCATAAAAATATTCGATTACAGTCCTTTTTATATCAAAAACTTTTTAAAGCTTCTTTTAAAACTTGAAGGGTTATATTAGTTTTTAGTGTATACATCGTAATTGCATTACGAACATCCATTTTTACATTGTCAGTTAAGTCTTCTGTCCTTGGCTTTTTTCGTGTACATCATCTTCTCGGTAGTAAATTATGCTTTTTTTCATGCACAATTTTCTGCACAGTCCTTATACCGATTCCCAGAGCTTTTGCTACTGTGTCCTGGGTATTGGCCGGTGACTTTTAATTTTCGTAATATTTTATTAGATTTAATACCATTTTTTTCGCTTGTGGATGCGAAAAACCCGAAAATTTTTTTCTATTACTCATTTTGTCACTGACTTGTCAATCTGACTTTGAAGTGACATCGCTCAAAGATTTTTGCAACTGCTGGTATTTATATGTTTATCCTCTTTTTTCGTATGAAAATATCATAAGTCTATCTAATTCATCTTCCGGATTTTAGGCGGAGGATATGATTACACGTAATAAAAGAAAAACAAACTTGAAAAGTTTGTCGTTGATAAATCGTATGACCCGCACGATAACACTGCTTTTGACTATATCTCTTTTTTGCTCTTTACGCAGAGCTATTAACTGTATAGTATTGATTCTATTAGTGGTCACTAGATGGCGTTTTTTCGTAAGTCTTCAAATAATACGGATTTTCTCAAAAAAAAATCAAATGGTATCATATATATGATTTATTTTAAGGTTACAATAGGTATCGAGTAGTGAAATAAAAAATCCAAGTCCGTATTTAAATTGATGTTGATGATCATCCGAATTCGAAACGTCGGACTGAAAAACTAAGCTCACAAATTTGAACAAGAGAAAAAGTGACAATCATTTTCATCTGTCATTTTAACTAAGTCTACAATTATGATAATTGTAGGCTTAGTTGAAACGACAGATGAAAATAATTAATTTACACTTCATCGTAATCACTTTTTCTTTTTTACAAATTGATCAGGTTAGTTTTTCGATCCGACGGATTCTGGCGACCATCAACAACTTTTTTAATTTAAATACGAACCTGGATTTTTTTATTTCACTATTCGATACCTTTTGTAACCTTAAATTAAATTATGACAAAAAAATCATTTGATTGATGTCATTTGATTTTTTTGAGAAAATCCATATTATTTGAGGAATTACGAAAAAACGCCATCTAGGGACCACTAATAGAATAATTACGTTATAGCTAATAGATCTACGTGAAGAGCAAAAAAAGCTCTTTTTTGTGACACCAGGTTCAATGTAATCGGCTCATCCAAAACAGAGATATAAACGTTTAAAAGCAAAAAAGTTCGACCTTCTCTACCACTTTATTATTGAAAATAAATAAAAATGGTAAAAGTTGCATTATTGCCTGAAGAATACAATGCTTATATTTTCGACAAATCTTAATTAGAAAAATTCAAGAGAAAATAGCATTTCTTTTTGCCGATTTACTGTAATATTTTTCTCCATAATTGTATGATCAACGGTGCATTCTTAATGGATCACTCTGTATATCATATAAATGTCTAAACTTTTTCAATACTCTCGAAGTTTCATTTTATATATTCTCTATAGCTTCTACACATGCTCAATCTTTCGGAGACATATCCAGAGAATATCACCTTTTTATAAATACTCGAAAATTTTTAAAATGTGTGTCAAAAATTCTAAATAAATTCTCAGAATTTCCTATTTATTTACAATGTGTCGAAAATATTTCATTTTTATAAATTGTCGAGAATTTTATACTAATCGTGATCACATTAACATCCTCTATACCAGGGGCGTGCGGTGAAATTTTAAGAAAGAGAAGCAATTTTTAGAAACTTACCTATTTGTAATGTAATTCGATTCTTCTGTCATTTTTTGCAAATTCGTCAATGACGTCATCATAAAAACGTCGATGCTCCGACATATTTTGGAGAAGTTTATTTTCAATGGACAACAGCGATGTATGCGAAAGTCTCTCCAGCCCCGTTCAATTTCTCACGAAATTTTTTATACGTTTAAGTGTTGAAAAATTGCGTTCTACTAATGAACTTGTGGCAGGTATTGTCAATACTAATTCACACAATTTCGACACTTCGGTGTAGGCACCTTCCAGCTCCTTCTCTTTTAAAAATTGCATTAGTTCCTTAGCGTTATTTTGTTTCACTTTTAGTTCAGATCGCAGTAACACTCGGTCGAAGAACTGGCCATAATGAAGAAGAAGAGATTTAAAGGCATATTGTGGAAAAGTTTCTCCTTTAAATGCATCAAAATTGCAGAGCTCGAGGAATTTAAAATCATTTAAACCATTAAATCTATAGTTTATTTGTTGCTGAATTTGATCGATTATTTCATAAAAGACGCGTCTGTATGATGTTTGAACATCTCCTACCTTGTCTGTTCGA
Source organism: Kuschelorhynchus macadamiae (assembly GCA_030620095.1). Taxonomy (NCBI): domain Eukaryota; kingdom Metazoa; phylum Arthropoda; class Insecta; order Coleoptera; family Curculionidae; genus Kuschelorhynchus; species Kuschelorhynchus macadamiae. The sequence continues at coordinate 911,678 of JAUTXW010005118.1, forward strand.
AGACACTTGGTTTGTGGCTCTACATTTAGCGTCATCGTTTTCTTCCAAAATAGGTTAGTCATCTCTTTTTTGGTTTAACATGGACTTAAAATCATCTACTTTCTTTAGGCAAAAAGCAATATCATTTGTTTTAGTTTGTAATATATTAAAAAGATTGTCCGAAAATGGAAATATTTCTGAAAATATGTTCAACAAATAATTAAAAATAAAATCTCGTTTCAAACAGTCCAAAAAACCGCCTCGAACTATTTATTGCTTCTGAGTCCCACGTTTCATTATTTTCTATTATATTCTCAAATAGTTCAATCAGTGTTTCACGATTTTCAGACACTGTTAACATAAGTCTTCCATTATAGTTCCACCTAGTAGGAGCTAATTTGGGCAATCGTTTGTGGACAATGGAGTCCAAAGCTTGTGTTTTGTTGACCTGGAAAAAAAGCAACCATGCCACTTAAAGTAACGGAAAATACTTTACACTCTTTAATGTGATTGATGGACTGGGATAAAACTAAATTTAATTTATGAGCAAAACAATGGACAAAGACAGCACTTGGGAAAGTTTCTCGAACTTTAGCTTGCAGATCCTCTAATTGTCCTGCCATCACTGCAGCTCCATCCTAGCTTTGAGCAACTATTTTTTTTCTCTCCATTAATTTCTTTAGTAACGTTATAAACTACGGTATATAATGCATCTGCTGTACGATTTTCGGACACATTCTTAAAACCTAAAAATCGCTCTTGAATACTTCCGTCTGTTTTAACATAGCGTATTACTATAGATAATTGGCTAAAATTAGTGATATCAGTTGTTCCGTCCAGAACAATAGCAATGAACCGCGCCTCGCCACTCTCCTGCTTAATTCTTTTTAGAATAATGGTTGCAACAGCGGAAATTAAATCATTCTGGATTCGATTCGCCGTTCCGCGAAAAACGCTAGACTGCTCTAAATGATTTTCTAAGCAGTCATCATATTCAGCTATTAAACTAAGTAAATCTTGAAAATTTCCTCTACATGAAGAAACCCTTGTTTCGTCATGACCTCTAAATCCCAATTCGTGCTGGTTGAGAAAACAAACAACATCGATAAGTCATCTTAATATTTGCTTGTTTTTATCGACTAGTTCATTGTGTTGGCGGTGACTAATTTCCAACTGTTTATTAACATAATGGACATAATGTGTCTTTTTACAGCTTTATGGAAATTGTTTAAATGGCAAAAACGGTTTTATTCCAGAGACCTTTTTCATTTTCAAAAAGTAAACATGGCCAATAAAATAATTTACTTATATTTTCACACCCTGTTAGCCATTTAAATTGTTCTTATTGTTTTTCCAGATAAAAATGTCTTATGCAGTTTTTCATTTTTGTGGTTAAATTTCTCATAGGCGGTTTTGCCCTTCCTTTGGAAATTATTTGAAGCTTATCAGCGAAGTTTAATGTTGAAAATCCCTTTATTATTAAGACACACAACACACATTCACACACACTCTTCTTACGAAATTCTCCAACATTTTCAACGTTATTACAGACAGCCGAAGTTAACGGTATTTGCATATCCACGTCCATATTATTGTCTTCCATGTCACATCATGCACGACGCGACGCGACGTACGTATCATACAACACATGGATAGCCGTTCAAACGAAGAACCTACTCCAACGATAGCTTCCGCCCCCACTTAAAGCACGCCACTAACATGCAAAAATTGCGAACAGCCGGTAGAAAGTTCAATAACCTCTGGCTCGATTCACAGGAAATAAAGCATACTGGACTTGGCTGCAGAGAAGCTAGCGGCCCGCATAGGTTCTATTCGATTATGTGGCTCGGTCGGAGTTAAGGCCGCATTTATTATGGGCTTGATAATTAAGATAATATTTTAGGATTTTTAATATAAACTGAATTAATGGTTTCCTATTTCAAAAATTACATTTTAGAAGATGTTTTGTAATTTTTTTTTAGGGAAGCACTGCTTCCCTTGCTTCCATGGACTACACGCCCCTGCTCTATACTTATTTTAGAATACAGAAGGGACATTTAACTACAATAAAACTTGTTGCTTCGAAACTGTGCTTAATTGGGCAAAAACCCCTCAAATTGATTTCTTCGACTCTTTTGTTAATATCAATTTAATCCTAACGTAATCTCTGTCAGAATTATGACGTAATGCAATATACCATATATTATTAGTATTTTAAGATCAGTGGAATATTCTAAAACAATTTGTTACATCTCCTTAGGGCCGCCACTACTACAAGTGCAAATAGTACGACCGCACCGGACGGCATGCGCAGGAGCCAGCATTCTGCCTCCGGTTTACGAATTAAAGATCACTATTTTGATTTCCACAGTCGACAAATATTTTTGTACAAACGTTATGCTTAAAAATTCTACGAATACGATAGTCACTCCGACAAGAAAGTGTCATGTCTCTCTAACAATGCAATGCCGCATTTCCATCAAACGAAAAAAAAAAACAAAGTCGTGTTAAAAAATAGAACGTTTCGATATGTTTTGGAAGTTAGTGGAAAAAGTGGTATTGTTCAGTTTAAACAGAATTATAGTGCGACAAAAAACTACTATCTATAGTTAATTTGAGAAATTAAAAATAATGCCTAGTGATAGTAGTGGTTGCAGCTCTCTTTAAAATTAATAATTTCAATTTCTATGGCTTCTCGGATTACTCTGGTCTTATAATGTTCTATATTGGCAATCTCCCTACACCCATCGAAATTTATTTTATGGCCGGTTTCCTGATGATGTAGGAATAAAGCTGAGGTTGTTTGTTTATTTCTGATGCTGAGTTTATACTCTTCCACTCTTGCTGATATTTGCCTGTTAGTTTGCACCACGTACATATTTTCACAGTCCTGGCACGGAATGCTGTATACTCCGTTTTCCAGTTTGATTTTACCTTTTGGTTTTCCAAGTGTTTACCTATTGTTGTTTGTGGCTGGTGTATTGTTTGTATGTTGTGTTTCCTAAGAATTCTTCCGATTCTGTCCGTTGTGCCTTTTACATATGGTAAGACTACTTGTTGCTTTCCCGGTTCATAATTTTTGTTGTTCGTTGTTGGGGAACCCTGTGCATTAATAGCTTTCTCTATGGTGCGATTTGAGTAGCCATTTTTCTTTAAAGCACTAGATATTACCTTAAGTTCGTTTTGTCTCCTCTGTGTTTCAGTTAATCGCACGGATCTGGATATTAGGTATTTGCCACAGCTTGAATTTGTGCTATGTGATTATGTGATCTTCCATTTAAATATTTGTTTGTATGTGTTGGTTTTCTGTACATGGTGTATTTGAAATGTCCGTTATGCAGTTTTATGACCAGAACATCTAAAAATGATAGTTTGTTGTTTTCCTCTAACTCTAGAGTAAATTGAATTCTGGGGTGGATTGAATTTACGTGAGTCAGAAATTTTTCGAACTCCACATAACGAATCCATAATTTGGGCTTTAAACTTGCTTTCTCAAGAGCTTCTTTCTCGATGTATATTATCAATAAATTCGCGACTACTGGTGATAGCGGGGACTCCATTGGAGCACCATCCGTTTGTTTATACATTTGCCCGTTGAATGAAAGTATTTTTAAGGCAATGCTCCGAGAGTTGTATTACATGTGCCTGGAAATTCTCGTTCATAGCAATCTTGTCCAAGGCTTCGTCGATGGGAATTCTGGGATAAAACGATTTGACATCTAAGCTTGCTATGATATCGCCTTTTTCAAGAACGATGTCTCGTATAATTCGAGTGAAATGCTCAGAGTTTTTTACAAATGAATCAGCTTTTTCGACAACTGGTTACATAATTTCAGAAAGATATTCTCCAGTTTTTGTAGCGGCGAATTAACAGCACTAACAATAGGTCTGATGAGCGCCCCTGGTTTGTGTATGATTTTTTGTTGAATTTCGGGGTTTATTGGTGAACTTATTTTATTTTTAGTTGTTTTCTCTAGGTACGTTGTCGGGTCGCTTGGAACAGGCCTATAACAATTGTCTTGTAGGATATCCTGCATTTTTTGTACGTAATCTTGTTTATTCATAACCAGAGTTGCGTTTCCTTTATTTGCTGGAAGGATTGTGTTGTCTTTATTTTTTCGAAGGTTTGTTAGAGCCCTTTGTTCAGTGGCATTTAGGTTTTGTTCTGGTGCTTTGCTTGATCTTAAAATTCTTGCCACGTCTTGTCGAATCTCCTCGGCTTTTGTTTCTTCAGAGAAGTCAAGGATAGCTTCCACTCCAGCTATTATTTCTTCTTTAGAGATTTCCTTAGGAGTTGCCAAATGTGATTTTGGCGAAACGTCAGCAAAACTGTTCTTTTCAGAACGACAGTAGTGAACGGATGTACACCCGGAATGAAAACACATTGTATTTTTCCATTCGTGAAGGACTAAGAATCAATATATATATATATATATATATATATATATATATATATATATATATATATATATATAGTTTTCTTCTAATGAACTGTATTTTTTAAGATTCTTAATCTTAAACCGTAAGAAGGGCAATTCTGTAGAAAAAAGTGATTGAGAAAAAGTTGCACAGGACGGTTAATTTAAGTTAGTTAAATAAGTTAGCACCGGCCCTGCGTGTTCTATATCTAAATTTAACTTTTTTCGAGAAAATGGCGTTTCAAAAATGTATTTTTCGACTTTTTAGAGCTCTCTATCGCTTAAACATTAAACCTAGGATGAAACGACGTACACTTTCCTTCCTAACTTTTTGAAACCTATTATAACTGCACTTTCCGTCAAAATTCGCCACGTCTATTCTGAGCAAAAGTGTTGAATTATTTTGACATTTCGATCTAGACTGGAAGTTACTGTTATCTAATAGATTTTAAGTTAAGGTCGGAAAGTGCAAGTTTCAAGGAGTCTTAAAATGGCAGTTTCAAGAAGCCATTTTTCTGAAAAGGGTTTAATTTATGTGATGGATATTTAACATAAAATGTTTTAAGAATCCTCCACTGAACTGAAAAATAATAAAATACAGGGTGCCAAATTTATATCATAACTCTTAGACATATGACATCCCGTTAAAATCGGCATTGCCAAAAGATCCGTAGCCGAAGAAATCTATTTGACGGGTAATTTATTCTAGTTACTTTTGCAATACATACCTTAGTGGTACAGGTTCATATGGACAGTTGGGGATACCACATGATGGCAGAGGTTTCAAATAGGGACAGTTTGGATCATTACAAGCTGAAGGCTTGGGAGGTTTCTTTGAATAAGGACAACCTGGTACATTACATAGATCTGAACCATCTTCGCCTCTAGAACACAAATATATATATATTTTTTGTTTCTCTTTAGGATCTGTATCATCGCTGACTCTCTGTTTTAACTTTTAATCTACTCTTAGTGCTTTGGGCTCTTCGGGGTTTTGCGGGGAGTAATACTTGTCTAGTATAAGTGGAAAAGATCCGACAATGCTTCAGTGAGAAAAGCTCCCTAGTGACGTTTGAATTCTCAACAAATAAACTTTATTTTAAATAGAGTTAATAGTAATAAGTTCAGATAAAGATATTTTGTATTAACTTGAATGGGAGAGGTTTTTTCAAATTACTTAAATTATTTACTATATATACGGTATACATGTTTGAACTTATATTTACTTATTTATATACAAAATTTGATATTATATCGAGGAAATGAAAAAGAAGCATTCATCATTTCTGGCCTGTTTTAAAATAGTGATATTTTAATAATTATGTAAAGAAATTTACCTACACTAGTTTTAGGTAAAATTTTAGAATTTTTAACTTTACAAATCTAAAAATACCGTACATATAGATTCACGTTAATATACATCATTTATCAAAATAGTTTTCATTTAGTTTATGTCTAGGACTACTTACGAAACTGACAAAAAATCAGTGAAACACAAAGTGGTTAATAAAAATTTCAACCCCGAAATTTGACATTTTTTAGACTTATCATGCTTGATTAGACAAAAATTTCTGTCGATTTTAAATGTACAGGGCGGTTTATTAATTTGCACTGTAAAGTGTAGGCAAAAAAAACAGAATACCATTTGCACGAACTAAAAATATTAAAATTGAAGCATAATGTATTAATAAATTGTGGATCCCTCAAGGTTCTATATAATGACCTGTTCTTTTTCATCATTTCATCAATTCGATACCTAAATTAAACTTTAAGAGTAATATTAAATTGTTTGTTGATGATTATATATTTTGATAGAACTACTTCAGAAATTTACAAGGAAATTAACTATGACTTAATCTTTTATTATCTTGGCTGCAATCACATAACTTATCTTTGAATTTTCAAAAATCCACCTTTATGCTTATAAGTAAACCAACAAAAATAAAAATCTTTCCTTTAAAATGTTTAATTGGGGTAATAAAATATTTTAAATGTATAAAATTTTTGGTTGTATATTTTGATGAAAATTTAAGCTGGAAAATACATATTGAATATTTACGCATTTTTACTATAATTGGAATTTTGTATAAAATAAGATATTATATACCTTTAAAATTTTTAAAAAGTATTTATTTTTCCCTAGTTCCCTACAGCACTTAATTTCAGTTTGGGGATCGGCTTGTTCAAATAATCTAAATCCATTAAAAAAATATAAAAAGAAATTATTAAATGCATTCTCAAACTACCATTTTTAGAACCTACATCCAATTTAATTATAATAATATATATTTAATATAAACCTTAAGGATATCTAGACATAAGTTCGTTTTATAAATTAAAAGTTTGTATATTAATTCATTCTATAAATCTTAAAATAAAACACTCAAATATCACATTACATAAGACAAATACAATATAGCAACATAATACTAGACAGAGGATTTACAGACATTATTAATAAAAAGTATACACGAGCACCTACAATAATTTACCAAAAGAAATCTAGGAAATAAGTAATCCAGTCAAGTCAAGTACTAAAAAAGTTTCTCCTTGAATAATGAGTTAAAAAGTTATGTATTATATATCTATAATTTGTTGTTTTTTGATGTTAAAAATTATTTTTTACATTTTACAGTATTCCTTGTAGTTCTTTTTGTATTATGAATTATTTTCTAATTATTTTTATATTTTTAGTTAGTATTTTCCCTGTAATAAACTATTATAGTTGGTTGGGAATAAATTAATAAAACAAAAGTGTAATTTGGATCGAATATACGGAATAATATCATTAGAAACAGTTGTTCAGAATTAAAACTTTGCCAACATTACAAAATTGAAGATAATTGTTTTATTTTGTGTAAAATTTTTGCTCTTTTAGAATATTTTAATAATGCTGTATGAAAGGGAGCAATATTTCGAATCTCTCTATATTTGATGCGGTTTTGTTAACTTATTCTTGAAGAGGAAAAAATGTGAGACTATCAAAATAAACCAATAGTCAATATTTTTTCCTGATTTTTAATTCGAACCCTTAATGAAATTATTCGATATGCTTTATTTGTAACTCTGCTAAAGCTGATATACTTCGTATTCCAAAAATGTAATTATGACAGAAATAACTTTCTAACCAAGTCTAAAAAATATCGAATTTCGACAGAAGATTTTCAGTTACTTGCACATCTTTGTTCGCTTATCCTGCACAAACTATAGAATGTATTTATATTCTCTTTTAAACAAAAGCTACCTGGTTTTTCTCTCAGGACATTCTGGATTTGAACATACACTGTCCTCGTCTTCTTTATGACAAGAAGCAATACTGCTATCGTCTTCAGCGTCTTCACAGTCTTTTTGTTTCTTCTTTTTTTCCTTCTTTAAACCAGCATATGGACATTCTGGATCAGAACATATGCTTACACTTTCTGAAGATGAACTAAAAAAAATAGGAAACATTGTTGATTTACACTGATATCTGACTAGAGGACCATGTTTCACTAAAAATTCCATTAACAAATATCTTAGCAAAAAATCCTAAAAATGTTTCCAGCCTTTATATTTGATTTTTTATAAAGGCTTGGAAACGCACTAAATCAAAAAACAAATTACAAAACTTTTCTAGTTACAATTTGCACGTTAATTCGAATTTTAAAGTGTTTTTACATCTTCATGAGAGATATTTAAAACATAAATTTGCACGAGAGACTTTAGGTATTTGACGATATTTGATAAAATGTTTTTAGATTAATTTAAAAACAAAGATACTAATTTATTCGACGGTAAAAAATCGCTGTTTTGTTAAATGCTAAACAACTTAATCTATTTCATTTAGAACTGTAAAATAACAATATAAGTGTAAAATAAGATTTTTCTCGTTTGTTCTTCAGGCGTTACTGTCCTTCATATTTTAATTTAGGTATTTTTTATTATATTATCTGTTAGTTACAAAAAAAATTCATTTAAACTTCCAAATTTGGTAAATGCTTAGGATGGGAACCACCTATACTGGAAAATATATTTAAAAAAATAAATGTATTCAAATATGCATTACAACAAATAAGCATGAAAAAACATAAGTTAAAATCATTTTTGCTGCTTGTTTTGAAATAATGACTGGCTGAATATTTAATGCATCCATGTATATTTTAGTAGAGCAAATTCAAAAGAAATCTGTTAAGTAGAAAAGTAGCTATTGATATTTTAACGTACGTAGCACAAGATAATAACAGCACGGTCTCTCAAAAAATCTGACCATTAGTACCAAACTGACAAACAATGATTTTTTTTCTTTATTCTAACCTTTTTTGACACCTATTTTTTTTACTTTTACTCTTTTTAACTTTTTCCGGGCATTCAGGATTTGAACATACACTCGTATTATCACTGCCATTGTTATCCTGTTTCTTTTTCCTGTCTTTCTTATCAGGTTTAATCGAAGGACAGGTCGGATTTCCACATGGGCTTTCTTTTTCTTTCTTTTTCTTTTTTGATTTCTGAAATATGTTAAATTTTAATGAAAATGGAATGCATTTCAATTACTTATAATAAATTATATTTGATAATTTAATTTTTAAATGTTACTTTTTTCTTTTCTTTTTGCTTATAGGGGCAATCTGGGTTCTCACAATCTTCAAATTCTCCCTTAAATTTTGGATCTTCCACTCCATCTTCTTTTTCTTTATTCGCATTTTTTTCAGCAAATGGACAATCAGGATTTTGGCATTCTTCCTCACTGGGTGGGCACTTTTTCTTGTGCTTTTGTTTCTGTTGCTAAACAATTTGTTAATGTCTATTAATTTTAATATTTTGCTTAGAACTTAGGCATTTTTTACGTTACCAATGTAAGTAAAGAACTTATTTTAAGTTGTCCAACGAAGGGTAAACACCTTTATAATTTCTTTATTTTACAAGATATTGAAAAATGGTAAAAACAAAAGTTGTAGGGATTTTAGAGAGGAATAAGGATAATTTATGATAAAAACAATTGAACATCAAGTAAAAAAATTACGCAAAAAAATTATGGTTATTTTGCTTATTTTAAATGGAATACCCTGTATATTATTGCATTTTTGGATTCTCCCGAAAATTCTAAACACTTTTTATATATAGATATTACACCTTTAAACCTAATAGTTTCGGAGCTATGAACAGTTGAAAATCAGTATTTTGGCTAATTTGCATTATTGTAAAACCTATCTAATGAAATAGGTACCATGAGTATACGAAAGTTGGTACTTCAGCTTGTACCATAGTAAGCACCACTATTAATTAAAGTGGCCAAGAGGCCGATTTTTACTTGTTTTTAGCTTAAAAACATATGAATTTAGGAATAACGAAGTGGCAACATATCTGCAATAACTAAACGAGTAGATATTAAATAACGACGGAACAATATTTATTATAAACCAAATCTATAATAACTTAACGAATATGTATTAAATAACGACGGAACAATATGTATTATAAACAAAATCTATAATAACTAAACAAATAGGTATCAAAGAACAAGGAAACAAAACTTATGAGAAAAAAATCTAGTTTTCAAAAATGCCTCCTTCAGCGGCTAAGCACATTTGCATGCGTTCTATAAAGTTTTCTTGAGTGTTACGTAACATTTCGTTGTTAACGGCTCTAAAGGCCTCTTTTATTCTCTCCTTCATTTCGTTTGGACCTTCACAAGGCGTAGCATTTACAAAATTGTCGACGAATCCCCATAAAAAGTAATATAAAAGACTGAGGTCCGGAGACCTAGGGGGCCATAGAATCGGTCCTTCGGCTTCATTATTTACGTACCATGGATTCCCCCTATTACCTATCCAATTCGATCCATGACGTTCAGTTAAAAAGTATGTGACATCACGTGTGCCATGCGGTGGGGCCCCATCATGTTGAAACCACATATTGTTTCTAACTTGAATGTTCACATTTTCTAATAAAATCGGCAGTGACTCCCTTAAAAAGTTTAAATATATGTTACCAGTTAAATTACCCTGGAAAAAATATGGTCCAATAACATAATCGTTTACAATGCCACCCACACGTTCACGGACCATCTTCCTTGTTTCATAATTTCCCCTCTCCAATTAGGATTTTGTTGACTGTAGTACCTTATATTATGTCGGTTCATAGTACGGTCACTCCTAAACGTAGACTCATCTGTGAATAACACATTTCTAAAAAAGTCAGGGTTTTGGTAAGTTTTCTCTATAGCCCAAGAACAAAAATCTACTCTTTTTTCTATATCTCCAGGTAGTAACTTTTGGTGATATGAAATACGATAGGGATGGACTTTGTGATTTTGTAAAATTCTCTTTACAGATGTGTAAGACATACCAAGTGCTTCGCTCCGAGAATTGGTACTTTGAATTGGATTTTCATAAATGGAAAGCAGAACTCTTAGCTGATTTTCCTCATTGAGAACAGGCTTGTTAACAACGACTCTCTTCTTATAATCCACGTTTCCGGTCTCGCGGAATCTAACTCCTAATTTTTTTAATGTTCCTAAACTTGGTTGTCGTCTATCGGGATATCTGTCCAGATACTCTCGTTTGGACGGTCTTAACTGATAACCATTCCTCGCCAATATATTTAACAAATCTATCATTTCGGCTTTGGAATAACGTGTGACGTTTCTGTTCATCTTTAACAACTAACAACTTCACTAAAATAATATTCTTTAAAAAGTAAACTACCGAAAGTTTGACAAATCTTCAAATCAAAACTAACAACTTCACTAAAATAATATTCTTTAAAAAGTAAACTACCGAAAGTTTGACAAATCTTTGATTAACTTGTTGCCCGGCAACCAAACGACAGTATTTGCACAGGTATCTCGATAGACGATAACCAAGTTTAAACACGTTAAAGAAGTTAGGAGTTAGATTCTGCAGCGAGCCCGGGAATGGGGATTATAAGAAGAGAGTTGTTAACAAGCCTTTTTTTTAATGAGGAAAATCAGCCACGAGTTTTTTTTTGAAACATATATTTTGTTTATAATAAATATTGTTCCGTCGTTATTTAATATCTACTCGTTTAGTTATTGCAGATATGTTGCCACTTCGTTATTCCTAAATTCATATGTTTTTAAGCTAAAAACAAGTAAAAATCGGCCCCTTGGCCACTTTAATTAATAGTGGTGCTTACTATGGTACAAGCTGAAGTACCAACTTTCGTATACTCATGGTACCTATTTCATTAGATAGGTTTTACAATAATGCAAATTAGCCAAAATACTGATTTTCAACTGTTCATAGCTCCGAAACTATTAGGTTTAAAGGTGTAATATCTTTTATAAAAAGTGTTTAGAATTTTCGGGAGAATCCAAAAATGCAATAATATACAGGGTGTTCCATTTAAAATAAGCAAAATAACCATAATTTTTTCGCGTAATTTTTTTATTTGATGTTCAATTGTTTTTATCATAAATTATCCTTATTCCTCTCTAAAATCCCTACAACTTTTGTTTTTACCATTTTTCAATATCTTGTAAAATAAAGAATTTATAAAGGTGTTTACCCTTCGTTGGACAACCCTGTACGTACAGGTGTAACTGTGAGAAGGCAGAAAGTAAACGTATTTTGGGTTCCATATAACTTCCTTATATATTTTAATATATTGTAATTTACACTATAGGAAAACTTTCTTACAACTGAGCTATACCTCGCAAACTAACAGGGTGAACCAGAAATCAAGAGCCAAAAGTTGTTTTTAAGGGTTAAATTAATTGTCTATTTTCCATTTTGTATTCCTTAATTGACAACTCAGATACTACAAGAGTTGGCCCAAAATAGATTCCTAAAAAATCTTGAACTGATTTTTTCAAATGTCGAAATAAAAAATAAAAATTGTCCCAGAAAAACATAAAGTGACTCTTCACGATATTCAAAATGAAAATGCTGAATTTTGATGTGGACAAATAAATAATGTATAGCGGGTGTAGGTAAAGAAATTCTAGTTTACCAACAAAACCCACAGACTAATGCAAATTATTAATAGGAGAATGGTTTATTATCTTATTGCGGCGGCGAGAGGGGTAAGGTCTGGGGACCTAGGTGGCCAATTCCATGGACCTCGTCGGCCAATCCATCTGTCTTCGAAGATTGTAGTAAGTTCCGCACTTACTTCGTTTGTACAGTGAGCCGGTGCCCGATCTAACTGATACCAGCAGCTCCGGAGTAAGTTCAATGGTAACTCGTCGAGAAAATCAGAAACTGTAGTTTTCAATATTTCCAAATATTTTTCAGAATTTAAATTTTCATCGTAAAAGCAAAACTTTATTTTGTCATTCATCATGAGGCAAAATACATTGAAACCGAACTTGTATTGAAAACCTTTTTCTCTGATAAAATAAGGATTTTCTTTGGACCAAAAATGTGAATTTCTTCTGTTAAATATCCCTTCTTTTGTGAATTTGCTCTCATCCGTCCAAATAACTTTTTTTAAAAAGTTGGGATCTTCTTGTGTACGCATCAGGATCATTTCGCAGTATGCGACGCGCTGAGGAGGATCAGTAGGCTCTAAAGCCTGGGCTGTTATAAATTTATAATTATGCATTCTATGTTTGTGCAAAATTCTTTCCACCGATTTGTAAGAAATGCCTAAATCTTTCTCTGCGCTATTAATTGATGCGTGAGGGTATGTATGGAAATAAGACAAAACAGTAATTTCATTGTCTTCGTTACCTGTTACAGGTTTGACTTGAAGTCTTGGTCTTTTAACATTATTGTACTCTCTGTAATTCTTCTCTATTCTTTTAAACTTTTTCTCGTTCATTGGGACAGAATCTGGATAAAGTTGATTAAATTGTCTACATGTTCTTGATATTATTTTATCACATTGACCGTGTACATAAAACAAATTTAGAATTTCTACACTTGAGTAAGAATTTGCCATTTTAAATTAGTGAATTTTTGACAACTATGCATATTAAAAACAAATGTTCTCTGTTTGGTTTCCTGGGAGATGACAGGCGTGCACAGCCTACTAGTTAAATAATCTTTCGTTTTACGAGATAGTATTATTCGTGCTTCTACTAAATGGCATCTAATTAATTAATCATCAGCTATGCTAATACTATTGAAAGGTAATTTTTTCTCTGTTGGATGCAACAAAAATATACAGGGTGTTCCATCGTGAGTATTGTTTTATTCGGTAGTATCGTTAATTTTTTATCAAAAGCGTTTGTGAATACATATTGTTACTATTAAATTATCGATTTTTCTCAAGAAAAGTATTTCCATTTAGGTATCATTAAGACAGATATACGTAGAAATAACTTGCCAGTATTTGACAAAAATGTTTACTTCTCTATTCAGTGCGCTTAAAATAGATTTTTTTTACAGAAAATACTAAAATGGTCGATTTTTTTTTAAAATGCCACTTAGTTCATTACCCATCAGAGATAGGTATAGGAATACCTAATGTCATTTGAAAGGCAATGTCTCTCTCTATTTGATGCAATTAAAATATACAGGGTGTTCCATTTAAAAAAATCGAGTTATGAACATTTCTGTTCATCGCGAATAAACTATATTTTTATACACCCTGTATAATTTTTAATTAAAAATTACTTTGAGTCGTCAATTAACCTACATGTTCGGAAACTCGTATAAAAATTTCAGAATTCTGGGACAACGTTCTAAAAATATATCGTGTTTTACATTGAACTCGATTTGACCCTTAAAAATTAGAAAATAATTTTTATTTCAGAAACCTCTCAAATTAGGTATAGGACATACTACATAAAAAATGCTCAGAATAATACATAGAATTTGACAATGCAATAATATACAGGGTATTGTATTTAAAAAAAGAAACTTTCTGTCTGTCTGCAATAGAGCTGGCTATGCCGCAACTTCGAAATTATTTTTAAAATAAAGTTCACTTCTTAGTATGAAACTTACCCAAATCTCAAGTAAATATCTTTACTCGTTCTCCATATACTTCTAATACGCCACTGAGTTTGGCGAACCCTGTATATATATATATATATATATATATATATATATATATATATATATATATATATATATATATATATATATATATATATATATATATATATATATATATATATATATATATATATATATATATATATATATATATATATATATATATATATATATATATATATATATATATATATATATATATATATATATATATATATATATATATATATATATATATATATATATATATATATATATATATATATATATATATATATATATATATATATATATATATATATATATATATATATATATATATATATATATATATATATATATATATATATATATATATATATATATATATATATATATATATATATATATATATATATATATATATATATATATATATATATATATATGCAAAATGCATAAAATCCGGTCTTTAGTAGTCAGTATAGCAATTTCTAGATGAACTGTTATAAAGAGTTAACTGTGATGGATGTATCACTACAACTCGGGCCTTTTAGAAAGAAGTGGACTTTCTTTTATTTGGAGTTGAAGTATAAACTTGGCTGCTAAAAATTCTCTCCTTAGGAACAAAGGAGTTTCTAATGCCTCCACCAAAATTGCATAATTGGAGGATGATGACATAACATCTGAACATATTTTAATAGCTTTGTATTGAAATCTGTCTAATTTTAACAATGAAGTCTTGCTCCTCAGTAAAAATGACAAATTTGTCTTAAAAGTTAAGGCCATTTTCGATTCGATGTTCGATATACTCCCTCCAGAACAATTTGCAATCCACAACAACAACCAAATATTTATAACTTACGTACCAAGAAAATTATTTGATTTAAAGTAATATTGTTTAGTTTTGGTATTCTTTTTATGGTAAAAAATGCTGCTGCAGAGTTAAAATTTGAAATTGTAAAACACCAATCTTAAAAGCAGTAAGAAATATGCTTTAATTTATTTACACTAGTTTGATAGTCCTTATAACTTCCATATCATCGACAAACTCCTAGTCCTATAATATCATTGCATATCAGTTATTGATTTATTCATTAAAAATATGACCAGTCGAATCTGGCAAAGAAAAAACTCTTCAGCTTTGGCAGTTGCCTACGAAGAAGGCAAAACACTATATGAATGCAATATTTGTTAACCTAGACATACATATCCCTAACTATCCCCATGAATCACACCAATGTAACTTAAGGTTTAATGAGCTCCTAAGTAAATACCACAATAATTACCTAGTTATATTTACCGATGGATCAAAATCAGAAAAACAAACTTCAGGGGCCTATTACGCTCCAAAATTAAATACAAAACAATCCCTCTTATTAAATACTGAATACTCTATTTTGTGTGCCGAAGCAGGTGCCATATTCTATGCTATTAACTGGACCTTAGCCCTAGAAGCTTACGACAATATTCTTATTTGTACTGATTCTCAATTAGTTCTAGAGAAATTGACTAATTTTTCTTTTTGTAAGAATATGTTCGTTAACTGTTTTATAGCAAAAATTTTAGAACTTGTTTCTAATACGGCTAAACATGTTCAATTTTTATGGGTTAAATATCATATATTAGAGGGAACAACACTGAAGACTGCTCATAATAGTATTCTCGACAGAAGTATAATTTTGAACGAGGTTTCCTCAAACTTGAAGACAAACACTTTCAGCAAATGGAAACAAAAAAATCTTGAACTGAATTTTTTAAATGACAAAAAAAAATTAAAATTGACTATGTCTCAGAAAAACATAAAGTGGCTCTTCAAGGTATTCAAAATAAAAGTTCCGAATTTTGGACAAATATTTTTCCATGCAGAACACAGTGGCGGACATCCTACGTTCCTTATTCAACTATTCAAAATATAAAAAAGTTCTTTACCAAATAATGAAGAATTTAAATTATAGATTTCTTTAAGCTTTACGCTTTCAAATTACACTTATTATTTTTTATACTCTCATGTTTTGCTAATATATTTCTTATTTCTTCCATCGTGTAGATATTACACGCTTTCAAGGCCAAATGGTGTCGTTCTTTTTGATTCCCATTTCTATTATTTCTAATGAAGAGGGTATCTTCATTGGGGAGGGGTATGTTAGGGAAACACTCTTCCCTTGCTAATAATAAATAGGTACCTAACGAATTTAGGCAAATTATATGTACACTCAGTACATTACCCAATTTAAATAAATTAGGAACAAATTGTTATTAAAAATTAAAATTATTAAAATTCACAATCCAAAACAATCGACAATCCTGTAACATTCCTTGCTATCCATCCTAAAAATTTTCTGTTCTTAAAACCGGTCTATGCTACAGAATAATACAAGTAAGTTGACCTTCGCTTTATTTGCACGAGAAATTCCTTCCTGAAAAAAGACGTTCAAAACAAACATTCTCATCTTCCTGGCTGCCGTTAATTAAGCATCTTTTACCCTTTTACTACATTTTCACTACGTATAATTCCATATTATTTTAGCAAAAAGTAGTCTACAAAGTTTTACAAGGGCAGCCAGCATCAGATCCAGTGAACTAGATTTATCAAAATTTTAATTTATGCAGCTCGACTTTGGGCTACTCTGGTATGCCAAAAGTGGCCGTCGGTCTCCGGTTGTCATATTACTTTATACAGGGGCCGTCATTGAGAAGTACTATACAGGGCGTTTCCTAATTGCGTGCTGATGTTAAAGGAGGTGTTTTTATGTCCTAAAAGTCTTAACTTTTGAGATACAGGATGGTAAAGTTTAAAAAGAAAACATTTTTTTTTCATCCCAATTCTGATGATATTGTAGATAACTGCATGAAATTTGATACACGTCTTCTATGCTATGCACGCCACTGGTAGAAATTTCAAAAATTGATTGTTAATAAAAAATGCCCTTTTATGCATAAAAGACGCGTATCAAATTTCACACAGTTATTTATCTATAATAACATCAGAATTAGGATTTAAAAAAAATGTTTTTTTAAAACCCTGTATCTCCAAAGTTAAGACTTTTAGGTTCATATTAAACTTTTTTCTTAAAAAGATCCAAGAATCACCCCCTTTTAACATTAGCACGCAATTAGGAAACGCCCTGTATAGTACTTCACAATGACACCCCCTGTACAAAGTAATATGACAGACGGAGACAAACGGTCACTTTTGGCATACTTGAATAGCCCAAAGTCGAACGGTATAAGTTAAAATTTTGATAAATCTTGTTCACTGCTACTATAACTACATTGATGTGTTAATTTTGGAAAAATATGAGTTCTGTACTTTTTCAAATATTAATTGTAATATTAGATATTTTGGATACAGATTGATGAACAGAAAATTAATTATTTTGAAGCAGTTTATTGACAGCTACTTTATGAACAATTTTACAAAATATATAAAAAAACTAAGCCATTTTTGAGGTTGACGGCTGTGATTCTAATGGTTCGATTTCTTCTAAATCGTTGTTTTCCTCTGAAAATGATGAGGTTTCATCGTCACTACTTGAAGATCCCAGTGTGATAACTAAATCATCAATAACCATTTCAATTTTGCCATCTACTTCCCAGTATTTATCCTCAATAGAACGAACATGTTTAACATACGATTTCCAATTTTCAGCCGATATTGAGTCAATCACTTCTAATGTTATTTTATTTAAATCTTAATTGAAAGTTCATCAGTGTTGCGCTCTCGAATATATTTTTTTACTCCTGCCCATGCAAGTTCAATAGAGTTGAGGTCGCACATGTATGGAGGTAGCCTTAAAGGTGTATGACCGAGGTTACGTAAAAGACCGTCAATTTTATACTTTTTTCTCTAGGCTTGTTGGCTAATATTACTTCATATAATTGATATTTTCTCCAAAATCGCATACAAGATTGTTCGATTTAAGCCACGATATCATATGAGCCTTTGTAGAGTATTTAGTTGGCACTTTATCTTCTACGTGAGAATGATAAGACGCATTATCTATTACCACGACTGATTTGGGAGGAATGTTAGGTAGAACCTTCTCGAGCAACCACTTTCCAAATTATCTCTATTCATCTGTCCATGATAGTCTCCAGTTGTTAGTCCCGAGCGAAAAACTAAAGCAGCACCTGGAACAAATCCGGCTTCTGAACCATCTTGAACTATAATAAAGCGACTACTAGAGCGGATTCCCTGAACAACACCTGTAACACTTTCACTTTGCCAGTATTTGTTCACTGTCATATCATTATCCACCCAGGTTTCGTCTAGATACACAATATTGCGTCCTTCTTGCCTATATTGCCTTACAGTTGATAGATTTCACCCGCCAGTGAAAATATTTGGTCTCTCAATGAGCAATTTTCGTTTATTTTGGCACTTGCGCCAAACAAAACCATTTGATCGTAAAAGCCGTTTTAAGGTTTTATACCCGTACGGAAAACCTATTTTGTTCTTTACAGCACAACGTAGGGGTTTGCAGGTCAGAACCTTCTTTACATAAAAAAATTAATAAATTATTTAATAAATTATTAAAAAAAATTAATAAAAATTAAAAATTAAATAAAAGTTTACATAAAAATCCTCTATTGGTCGTCGAATTACTTGAAAATCACCAACGTCAATTTTATCTTTGTATGATAATCGGGGTCTTTTTTACCAGGAGATTTTAAAGGTGAAGTAGAACATGAGCGATCATTATGTTCTCTTTGAATTTTTCTTACACTACTTTACGAAACACCAGTGTAAAATGCAGCGGGTTCTATTCGATTTTGCATTGGAATAGGCAAACTATTATTTTCAGCTTCTCTAGTACAGGCCTCTATAACGCTCGCACTAACTTCACGTGCACAGCTACGAATTGTTTTTCCTCTTTTGCTCGCCATCGTTACTTCGAAATAATAATTCAAATTCAACCCAACGCATTTATATAGAAATGAAAACAAATGCTCGAAATGTATAGACGCCACTGGAAATAGCTTGAACCTTCTAGCGGCAAGTGCATGGCGGCTCTAGGCACATCCCAATTACAAGTGGACCAGTGCGAAATTTACTAAATCCTCGATTAATTTTCCGTACCGCTTAGCTGGCGCACTTTATAGGTGAAGCGGCAAACTATTACAACAAATAAAATAACATAAATTTATTTGCAAATTGAGCAATGTAGATTAGCTTGGAAGGAAGTTTTAGCAATTTATCGTAGAACTAGTTTAATTTGTTCTAAAATATAATACTAAATAAAAATTACCTCAGCCATTGGACAAGGCCTCATAAGAAATGGGCAGGTAGGGTAACCACAAGGTTGGGGAAGAGCGTACGGACACATGGGACTCCCACAAGGTCCTGTTTTCAACTGTTTTTTCGTCTTGAACTTTTTCAGAGGCGCAGGCTGGAATGGGCAGTTTAAGTTTTTACAGGGACCTTTGGGAAGAGGATCTGGACAATCCCAGTGAATCGGTGGCAAAGGAGGAGCAAGGGGATATTTACAGTGAGGGTCACCACAATTATCTAAAAATAGAAACAACTTAATCTTAAGTGTTAAACATTTTATTTTAAAATATTTTTATCAATGTTTTCACCTGATTATTGTAATTAGTTTACCTCCCAAAGCCGGTGGCAAAAATTTCAATTCTAATTCTGCATCGTCATCTAAGAGACCGAGCTTATACTTGGTGTAGGCACATTTTGGATTTCCACAACCTGCCGGATATCTGAGAAAAAGAATCAATCAAAACTTAATATTTAAGGATCTAAAAATTGATCTTAAACTCATCGAATTATGCCTTGTTAACACATTTATTATTTAACATATGTATATATATATATATATATATATATATATATATATATATATATATATATATATATATATATATATATATATATATATATATATATATATATATATATATATATAGTTTATGGCTCCACGAGTAGAGCAAAACCAACTTGAATAAAATCGGTTCAGAGATATCTATATTTGAAAGTAAAATTGTTTGACCGTCCTCCACCACTTTATTTTTGAAAATGATTGACCGATTTACCTATAAATATTTTTTCCTTACGTTTTATCATTAGCGGTTCTTGAGCTACAGCCGACCACCCTGTACATTGGTAAAACAGTGCTACCTTGCTATATAGAAATGATTAATTTTGACGGAAATTCCCGGTTAAGATCATTTTCCAATTTTTTTAAGTGATGTGTCAAAGCACCTTTTAATACCTTCGTTTTTTACTGAAAAGGCAGAAAAATAATTCAGTCAATTCCCTTTGAATCTCACTTTAGGTCTTTATTGTAATGTACAAGTTTAAGCAAGTATTTTGTGCTTTTTCATCGTCCTCCCAAGATGAAAACACAGGCGCATTAGTATTACTATTAAATATGTTACCTCTTTTTCTTTGGATCTTCAGCATATGGACATCCTTCAACATTACATGGGACGTCATTGCACGACATAGAACTGCTCTCTTTTGCAGGAGGCAGAGGTTGTTCACACATTTTTTTGCAGGATTCCTCTGTAAAATTTTGAGCGTATGGACAAGTAGCATGTCCGCAAGGCCCTAGAGCTAAAATCAAAAGTAAGAAAATGTTTTTTACAAACACATTAAAGTGAAAGCATATTCCATGAGTTAATTTTACGAACATGTGGTGAAAAAGTTCCTAAAAACGGTATTCAAATTTGGCATGTTTAAGAGATTGAAAACCAGTGGCGGCTCCTCCGTAGGGTCATTTGGTCAATGACCCCCCAAAAATATTTCAGAAAATAAGTTAATCGTTTGACCGTCTCTCCTAATAGTTGTAATAAAACGCGAACCTTGGGGAAAGTTAAATATGCTACACTATTAGCAGCGCGCGGCGCGGTTCGAATGATCTCGTTGCGTTCCTTAGGCATAATAAAATACGCTATACTAAGCTAGGCTGGGCAGTCCGAATTGCCCTGGTCACCTTAAAGCTTGACGAAAGTACCCGAAAATTTCACAGCTACCGAGCGGCAGCCGAACGTGACAGCAAATGAAATATGAAATCGCAATTTGGGTCATCAGCCGGTCTCTTTTCATAATTTGATCGATCGGTCGCGGCATCACGTCGGCATGCGGAAGTTCAATTGTTCAGAGGTCGCGCGGTCGATATTCTAACTCGATATTGTTTCGACGTTTTTAATCGATGAAAATTGATTTATATACTTTTTCTTGTAATATATATTTTTTTATTTTTATGATCCATGTGTGAGTTGGAAATATACAGGAAATAAAATGTTGATAGTGACTAGTGCAAAAAAATAAACAATAAAAAGTGCTTACGAACTTAATTTTGCAAAAATAACCAATTTCAAGGTGGTCTATGTTTGAGTTGTGAATGTAGATGAAATAAAATGTCGGTAATAAAATTAAACGACTAAAGAGTGCTAACGAACTTAATTTTGAGAAAATAACCGAATTCAAGGTAAGTGGTCGCAATTTGCCAGAACTTAGTATATGACTAGTAAAGACAAAAATAAAAAGGTTCATCGAAACTTTTGCAAAATTATATACGATTTAGCTAACTCGATATGTGGTTGTGAAGTCTCTAACTTATTTTGCTGTTATGTTTGTTTGTTGTTTTCTAAGGACTCGTCGGACTCATTATGGTGCAAAACCGGTGTTAAAGACTTAAAACACTTAAAAGAAAAAATAAAAAAACATGCGTTTGCTGCAGATCACATGAAATGTTCGGTGAACTATGCTACGGTCGGAAGTGTTGATATTCGCACTAAGCTAGACACAGCTTATAGAAAATCCCTTAGAGATTTTAATTAAAATGTATCCAAAAATCGCTATATTTCAAACAAAATTATAGATTGTCTAAAATTTGTGAGACATTCGAGCTGGCACTATGTGGCTATGATGAAACGGCTTTGTCTGAAAATCCAGGGGTTTTTCATAGGCTTATAAATTTTGTTGAGGAGTTGGGCCAAGATAGACTATCCGCTTTAGCAATGTTAAGTATCGAGAAATCGTTTATAAAAGGAATTCTAAAGAACGAAGAGTAGACATGAACTTCAAGAGAATTTAAAGCTCAATTTAAAGATATTTATTTTTATTTTAAGTATGCCTATTTTCAAATTTGTTATTGACTTCCCAATATAATTCACCACGAACCACCACTGTTAAAAACAATAGGTTGTACTTAAATACATTTTTCTCCAGTGGCGGATTAAGCACTTACACCCTCAGTTTGAAGGTGAACCTAATATGAGTGGATGATAATGGTAAAAATTATTTGATAGTTACGTGGGGAGGGAAACGTCCTGCAAAAATAAACCGAAGAGCAAAAAAAAGGTTCTCATTTTTAAAGCAGAGTAAATCTACTGCCTGTACGGTGATCCGTCACTGATTAAGGGCCCTCTAAATCGAAAGGGCTCCTAAGCCAGTGCCTACTGTACCTAGTGGGTAATCCGGCACTGTCTTTATCTATCAGGCGTGCGTATATTTTATCCAATTTATTGATTTTGCAAAAATAGGTGTACTCCAAGCTTTTCTAAGCTGTTTTTCCTAAATCCGCAACTAACAATTTACCGAAACTATCTTTTGTATTTTTTGCAATAATCCACCGAAATTCATTTGAAAAAATCTGAATCAGTGTTCCAAAATCGCCATAATAAAATTTTAAAAATTCAAAAAATCAGTTTTTGTTTTTTACCTAATTGAGCATAAGTAATATGAACAACCAAAAAAAAAATAAAAAGTTTTTTATTTAAACTGTACGGAAAACTGGCTCTGGTGGATCCTAAAAAAAGGTCTTTACTTTATACTATTTCTATCATTTTAGGTTAAATAGGGTTGATTCGAGGATCACCCTGTATATTCATTTTATTTATAATTTCGATCTCGTAAACAAAAAATGGAGTTATACGTTACCCGAATATCAATCACTTTATTACACAGGTTAAAGATATGTAACACATAGTTCTTTTGGATACCCTTGGGTTTTGTTGGTAAAATTTACCTCTTTTATATTCTGCTAAAATAGTGTCAAATTGATCCATTACACTTTTACATTCAATCATAGGTGATTTTGGCTTCACCGTGCCATCTTTTTCTTCCGCCTGTATTTGATCGTTGATTACGGCTAAATTATCGGTACCTCCTCTCAATCTATCATGACAGTAAGGGCAGGCCTGATTCTTACCACTTTCATGTTTTTTCTTTTTTCTCTAAACGTAAAAATAAATCAAATTATTGATTTTGTCCAAGAACATCTAAACCTACAACCACAGTGAAATATACGACAATTTGAATGAATATTCTTCACAATCACAAATTAATGAAAAAACAATAAAATTTTTAAAAAATTTTAAAAAAGCTTTTCGTTAAACTGATATATGACGTTGGAGAAAAATATTTTCCGATAGAACGGTGCGTCATTAACCCCCTAGCCTTTTGCGAGTATTGTATTATTAATTAATATATTGCAGAATTCCATTTTTCTTACAAATAATTTTTACGGAAAGTGTCTTCAGGATTTTTTCATCAGATCCTATTTTTCGATTTTTTATTGTATTTTCTCCAAAATTCTAAATGCTGAAATTTCATCCAAAGTTAACAGATTTTATATTTGTGTAATTTGAGGAAATTTCTTCAAAGAACACTAAATTTAACCTTAAAGGAAGATTTCTTAAAAATAATTTTAAATAATGGAAACTTGGGAAATATTTTTCCCAGATTTTTTGAGAAATTTTATAGCTAGATACTGTCCGTCCCTTTTCACTCGATCTTCACTCTATTTCTTGCATCTTTTAGTACTAACAGAAGGTTTTGGTAAACATTACTTACCTATTAGAGACGTTATATTCCTTTATAAACTTAAATTATCCGCAGAGTTGTTCAAGTCACAATTTAAAGTTTTGCCGACGTCGGACTTTCCGACTCAGTGTCGTCAGACGATGTTGTTTTGACGTCGTATCATCTCGCATTTTTTCCACTTTAGTCACTGATTCGGTACAACGTCGTCGGACGACCTTTTAGGTATTAATTTCTTTACTAAAATATTTCTAAATGCAATGTTACATTAGAAAGACAAATATTTTCTTATATTAACTTGAGTACATCTCTATTATAGTAAGATATATTTGGACGATCCAAAAAAATGTGAAAAACAAACTAATTCCGACAAATTATTAACCTATAAATAAATCTCTAACTTAAAAACAAATGGTCAGTCCGTATTAATATGACACACCAAACAAACATGACTAGACAATTATTCAAAGCGTTCACCTCATGAATAAATTCTTTTAAAAGAATTTCACTTTTGTCAAAAATGTGCGTCGTAGCTCTTTTGTTTGAGGTTCAGTTGTTTTCTATGTGACATTTTTAAATTTTACGGAAAAAGTTATATCGAACTGGTATTTTCGTTTTCTCCAAAAATACAGGGAAAGTAAAAAATAAGTCCCTGTTTAGTCATCGTTGGTGGACCCTATACAAGTTCTATCGAATTGCTTATTAGTGGTATGATAGCGCATTTGGTTAGAACAATGGGCTAGAGATCCAGGGGTGTGGGTTCGATTCCCGTTCGTACCATAACTTTTTCTATTGATTAAATATTTCTAAAAAAATATTTCACTGTTTGAAAAAACTGATAAAATACTTCTATCGACTGCTCGTGTTGCCATTTGATTAGAATGCACGCAACAACATTTGGCTCGGTGTTTCTACAAACGTCTACTTATTTAGAAATATAATACAAAAAATATGTTAATCTATAAACAAATTTAACCAGTCGGTAGAATGCATTACGTCACAGATTGGCAACTCTAGGCGTTGTACTAACGGAATTCTCTGGACAGATCCCAGCTATACGGAATTTGGGATCCATTTAGGGGGCATTTTGTTTTACATTAGATAGATCATCTGTCTTTGGCTTTATGTTGTGAAAGTAGAGGATCGCTAGCGTTATCACTGGTTAGCTGGGAGCGTTGCTGCTCTTCTACTGAAAATGTGACATAGTCATCCTTATTTGAGAATTTTACGTGTCTCTCAATTTCAAGGTACCTCCAACACTCAGCTTCGCATCCCCCTATCCATTACCTGGTGACTTCTTCGGTAAGTAACTCAAGACCAGGAGGTCTTCTCAATAATTTATTTTTAAATGTTATATCTTATTAAAAAAGATGCATAGTATATTTTATTCCTTTCTAATAGAATTTAATTAATTAATTTACTCTTCACGTGGATCACCTTGTACTTTTGATTCTGGGTACGTTGGGGCATTTCAAATTTTTACAAAAAAACTGTATGTACAGGGTGATCATTTATAATGTCCCCCCCCCTCTAACTTTTTTATTTGACGTTTGGTAGAAAAACGTCAAATATAAAAGTTTCACAAAAAACAATAAGCTATTTGCAGCATACATTTTTATATATACAGGGTGTTGCCGAAATCACCCACAGATAAAAGTTATATTTTTTTAAATGGAACACCCTGTATATTATACGCTAAGTTAAATCCTATGAAAATTCTGCATATTTTTTGTATAACATGTCCTATACCCAAATACAATAGTTTTCGAAATATCTGCGATTTTATCATTCAGAAATAAAAACATTATTCTAAAGCTTATAATTTAGCTTAGGTGGCTGTGAAGTAGATCGATACCAACAAACAAAATATTTGTTTATAAGTGACAGTGACAGTTACACATTTAGCAACATTATACGTTCTTTTTATTGTAAAATGCCTTATTCGGAAAGAGAAAAACAATTAATTTTGGAAATTTTTATTACAACAAACATCCAGACTAGCGAGAAAAAAGAAAACATTGGAAATTGATGAAGGCAGTGATTTAAACATTTTACTAAATGTGGAAGAAAAGCCCAATATTTCCATAAGAAAAATATCGGGAAGCCTGAAAGCTTCAAAAACAAAAAAAACTTCTAAAACTTAATTAATAATTTAGATAATAATATAATACATTTATTCTTACAAATGGAATTGTTCAACTGGTCCCCCGTTTTCTTCAATACTATAGACTGGGAATATTCTTGATTTAGAATTTGAATTTCCGTTCTAATCAAGACTTTTAGGTGTTCTCTATTTTCGATGTTATTTGCGTTCACACGATCTTTTAGAGTTCCCCATAAAAATGCATCCATCGGCGTCAAGTCAGGACTGTTAGGTGGCCAGTTTATCGTACCATATTTTCCAATCCATTCCGTGAACTGTTGGTTTAAATAGTCTTTAACCAATACGACACAATGAGGAGGAGCACCATCTTGTTGGAAGACGAGGTTTCTCAGTTGCTCCAATGGGAGCTCATCCATGTAGTTTTCTAATTCGTTCCGGAGAAAATTCATATAACCATTACCGTTTAAAGTATCTTCGAAAAAATGAGGGCCTATTATTTTATTGTTTAAAATAGCACACCACACATTAACAGTTTGACGTCCTTGAAATTGAAATTCCCTGTAGCAATGGGGATTTACTGTGGCCCACTGTCTGCTATTTTTTCGATTTATCATTCCACTAGTAGAAAACGATGACTCGATGCCTGGGCGTTAATTTTGTGGTAGGCCTAATTTTGAATGCCTTGTATCCTGCATTTTTGAGAGTGGTTTGAATCCTCCCATAAGATGTATTTTTTGGATCAATAAGCTCTTCTCTCAGGCTTCCCGATATTTTTCTTATGGAAATATTGGGATTTTCTTCCACTTTTAGTAAAATGTTTAAATCACTACCTTCATCAATTTCCATTGTTCTCTTCTTTCTCGTTGGGCTGGATGTTTGTTGAAATTTTTCATAAATTCGATGAAAGGTTTTTTTGTCCGGAATGTGCATCCGGGGGTTAATTACACGTAATTCTCTTGGAGCCAATTTAGCACTCTTATTTGCTTTGATAAAAGTTTCCAAAATTAATCGTTTTTCTCTTTCCGAATAGGGCATTTTACAATAAAAAGAACGTATAATGTTGCTAAATGTGTAACTGTCACTGTCAGTTATAAACAAACATTTTGTTTGTTGGTATCGATCTACTTCACAGCCACCTAAGCTAATTTATAAGCTTTAGAATAAATCGCAGATATTTCAAAAACTATTGTATTTGGGTATAGGACATGTTATACAAAAAATATGCAGAATTTTCATAGGATTTAATTTAGCGTATAATATACAGGGTGTTCCATTTAAAAAAATATAACTTTAATCTGTGGGTGATTTCGGCAACACCCTGTATATATAAAAATATATGTTGCAAATAGCTTATTGTTTTTTGTGAAACTTTTATATTTGACGTTTTTCTACCAAACGTCAAATAAAAAAGTTAGAGGGGGGGGACATTATAAATGATCACCGCGTACATAAATTTTAATAAACAGACCTAATGTTAGAAGAGCAAGTTGTTAGGTACAGTAACACCAGTTTTCCTTATATTATGTTTAGCTAAATATGTATTCATTTGTACAGCGAAATGTATTGTATTGAAACTTGTATAAAAACTTACTTTTGATTTTTTGCAATCAGGTGCTTCTTCTTTTCCACCTTTACATGGCTGAATAGGACATTCTTCTTTTCTGATTTTACATGGTCGAATAGGAATAAGTTCGGCATCTTCTGTACGCGGTACAAAGGGGAGTTCTTCTTGTTTAGGTCTTGAAAACACACCATACGGTCCGTACTCGCACATGGTGCCGTAAGTGTGACTCAGACCATAAGTTACGGGAGGTTCGACATCCCCATAAACTGTTCCCAAATTTTTTCCATTAGCTAATGGTCCTATTCCTAAAGACAATGAATAAAATATACTATAACATTACCAATATATCTTTAAGCCGTCAATTCAAATGTCTATCTGTGTTTTAAACGTAAGTGACTGAAAAAGGATTAACATAATTTTTTCCGTAAATGTCATTTCCTCGGAACTTCTACCTTAATAAACCCTCTCTTTTACAAAAGAAATTTAAATCAGCATAGTGGTATGGTGACAACTATGAATGATGACATTTTAATGTGCTAGAACGTTTTCGTTTTTCTAGACTTTATATTTTAGAACGATATTTTTAAATGACATTATTTCGCGATCAAGAATGCCATGAAACTCATGAAAGAAACAAAATACATATCTGACTATAAAACTACAAATATGAGGCCTTAGCAAGATTATCAACAGTATTTTAAACAAATAAAAGAGAAACACGAATTAAAATTTGAACAGTTTGGGTTATATAGAAAAATTTGTTTTATGGTGTGAGAAAAATTGCCTTATTGTCAACGAATCCAAAACCTGCTTTATGACATTTTGTATAAGAAAAGATATGCCTCGGGTTCTTAATTTGTCATTAAACTGCAAACATGTAAATAGGATGGAAACTTTTAAATTTCTAGGATTACATCTAGATCCACACATAACATGGGTGCAACCACATGAACCATGTCTCTAAAAAACACTTTAGAAATAAAACTACTTTTAAATGCCTATTACGCACTAGCATATAGCTATCTAAGCTATGGTATTATTTACTGGGGCTAATCAACAGATTTAAACAGAATTTTTATATTACAAAAAATATAATTTAATTTTTAAGTCTATTAGACTCATGTAAACCCTACTTCAAACAATATAAAATTCTCCCTCTTCCATGTATTCTAATTTTACACTCGGTATTATTCGTACAATAAAACAATTATAGATTTTCTCGTCATCTAGAACTACATAATTATGATACAAGAAACTCCACAAACATTTATATACCTCCCTCAAGTACAAAGAGTTATCTTCTTGCAAAAAGTTATTATAATGTCAGAAATTACTTTTCAATTTTGCAATAATTGTTTTCTGTTAGTTAGTCCAATCTTAATATAGTTTTAAAAATGTCTTATGTTATCCTTTGTTTTTACACTTGACGTTGTCATATCTATTTAGATCTTTTAGCATAAAGTGAAATAAATAAATAAATATTTTATCTATATATATTATGTACATATTATATATATTTTTATTTCCTTAAATTTAAATTCTTCTATAAGTATCCAACCGTACACCTTTGACGTATCATTTTCATTGTTTATGAACGGATAACAATTGACAAAACGCATAAATTAACCAAAAACCGGGAGGTACTATCTGTACTTAATGAAAAGAAAGAATTTTTCAATGAGATCAATGCCCAACTATGAAAGTGACATATATTATTGGTGGATGACCCTGTAGTGTTTTTGCATACCGAATGAGCTTTTATTACTGTATACATTTCTGAAATAGACTATAATTGCTTCTTCTTAATATCGAAGGAATATTCAATGTATCCCCCCGTCAATCAGCATGGAGGCTGAGAACCTCCTGAAGCAGTCTCCCGTGTATCGTTCAGGATACAACAATCCCAGTTCCCGAAGATACTGATTCCAACAGACTGGAACTACACTTTCCTTATTTGTAGTAGATAAAAAAATCGCTTATCTTTGAAACATACATTTAACAAGCTTAATTTCACACATTTAATGCATTATTTTACGATTGTAGATAAAATATGTTATAATATTCGTATTGTAAAGATCATACCAGAACTAGAAATGCAAATATTGTCAAACGAAGCGTTAGTCGAATTTGATGATGAATTGATAGTCTTATCAAGTTATATCGTAAATACGACAGTACTTGAAAGATAAAAACCCAATTCCTAAGTTATTCAATTTTTTCAACACTTAAGTTGAAAAGTAAATAAAAAAATTGAAAGTCCTATTGAAAATTATTTGTGGTCATAACAAAAATAGCGTAAATTACACGTGTGATAGTGAACATTTTCAAACTCTGGGAATTTCGGCACTCCGCTTCGCCTGGTACTAAATAACTACTCGTTTGAAAACTTCTGCTTTCAGTACTTGTTATGAAATATACTATACCATATTCTTTAAACTTTTTCACAGCAGGACAATCCTTGTTTCCGCACAACTTCTTGGCTATCTTGTCAGCCGTCATTTCAGTTATGTTTTCCTCATCTTCACCTTCGATTACTAAATTTGCATCTTTCAGATCGCCACCAACTGACTTAAGAAAAGAATCTGCACGTTGCATTTTCTTTTTGTGTATTGTAACTTCTGTGTGTTTATCCATGGTTCTTACGTCGGCACTAAGAATAGGTGCAAAATGTAAAACCAGATTTCAGGACTTTTATTATTATTATTATTATCTTTATTACTATTATTGACTTACCTAATAAGATTTAAGAAATCAAAGAACTTATTCTCTGATGGCCTGAAGCACATAGATACTTTGTCAAAATCTTCTTGAAAGTCCAGACGTATTCCTTTAAAATAAAACTATTGTAAAAGTTGCGATATTTGTTTATGTCTTTATTATATTGTAGTCGTAATCGAAGTATTTATCATAAATTAATAATAATTAATTGCAAGTGTGCAATTAATTGAATCGGTCATTTCAGAAACAATATGAATCAATTTTTTTTTAAACTGACATTTTCACAATAATCTTTGTATACGTAAACGCATCATTCCAAGTAGAAACAACATCAGTCTCGGCTTACCCTACTACCTGCTGCCTCTGAAAATTCCGGTTCCTTTCTGAAACCACATGACTCGTGTTGATTCTGCGTAGAATTATCAAAATGTCAACAAAACTTTAAAAATGGCCGCAGTAAATGCCACGAGTAGTGCTATTGATCCAGAAATTACGAAAAAGCGAGACTGTCTGGAGAAGAATACGTAAACTATAAGGGTAACGTTGTACCTGCACTGAAACCAGGAGAAGACTGTCGGTAAGTTTTGAGGTTAAGTTAAGATAGATTCATAAAGAAAAATATTAAATTTGGTGTATTGTTGTAGTTGTCGTTTGAATTGCTTTGAAAGACAGATTCATAAAGAAAAATATTAAATTTGGTGTATTGTTGTAGTTGTCGTTTGAATTGCTTTGAAAGACTTAATGCAGATGTTAGGAATGATATTTTTAATAAATTCAGAAGCATGGTTACCAAGGATGAACAAGATTCCTACTTACAGGGGCTTATAGGAAAGTGTGAAATAAAGCAAAAACGATCACGTAAAGGAAATCCAAAGATTAGAGACAGGTTCATCTGGTAAAATTACTGTATGCAAAAAAGTTTCATTAGTATTCGTGCTGTCAGTTTTCAAAGGATTCGAAGGACTTCCAGCCTTCTTGCGCAAGGAAAAACACCACTAGATAAACGTGGAAAAAACGTATCAGGTAATGCTAAGCCTGGCCTTATAGTAGAACAAATTTGCACATTATACAGGAAAGGAGAAGTTTACTTAGACAAGAAACTGAATGTACGACAAATATATGACAAGAGAGAGAGTTTTATTTGAAGGTTTTCCAATAAAACTTTTCTCTGTCTTTTGGATATGCTCAGGTAGACACATGCTATGAATCTGAACAATTAAAAGCGAAAATTAGGAGTTCGACTTAAAACGAGCGGCTATTGCGGAATTATCTGTACACAAAAGGCGGGCAAAAAAATTTTACAATAAAATGGCAGAAATTACAGAGATATGCAAAACCTATCCCAGTGTATGCAGCGTAACGTTTGACTACATGCAAAATCTCCAGCTTCCGGTCGTGCCTGTACAAGAGAGTTTTTATTTACGTCAACGTAACTATAATGTCTTTGGAATCCACAACATTCAAAAAAATCAAGGGATATTTTATACCTATCACGAGGGTCAAGCCCGAAAAGGTCTCAATGAAGCTGCCTCCTTTCATATGGATTACATTAACTCTGAGGTATCGACTGATTTGAAGCATTACCATCTTTTCTGACAGCTGTGCTGGCCAAAAGCGGGACCATACCGTAATAAGATTTCTGCTTTTGCTGGTGGAAAATGGAAAATTTCAGACTATAAACCAATACTTCCCACAACGCGGACACATTCCTTTTTGCCGAACGACAGAAACTTTGCTGCGATAAAAAATATGACCGTGTTTATAATCCAAAAGAATACACAGAAATGATAGTAAACTCTACACGACACAAGAAGTTTTTTGTTAAAATGGTAGACACTAGATGTTATTGACTTCAAAAAATGGTGGCCTGCCCATTACAAGACGAACTGTTTGTCAGAAGATTCGGTAGGCAAAAAAGTTTAAAGAGATAAGAAAATAACTCTTCAAATTTCGACGTACTCCCATTTTTTTTATTCAAATGATCACCCAGGAATTGTTACAGTATCAGAAAACATTAATGGCCGTATCAGTCACCGTTTTAAGCTTAAAAGAAGTAATAGTTCACCATTATCAACGACTCAAAAGGCAAAATTCCAATTAACAAAAAAAAATTAACGATATTCGCAAGCTGATGGATTACATGTATTCCAAAAGAAGAAGGCAATTTACGAAGATTAATACATTTTCCCTGTTACATTGAGTTATTTTTATTTTTACAAAAAAATTGTTTTAACATTCTTTTCAGTAGCAACATTAGTCGATTGAATAGTAAAAGAAATATACCATAAGCAAAAATCTAATTAAATAAAAAAACGTGTAAAACATAAAGTAAAAAGCAATCTAATATTATTAAAATGTTAATTTAAGATAATTCTCCCTACATCACTATAAAAACAGTTTTTTGAAAATAACTCAAAACTGTAATTTTTGACTCGTGTTGTTTCTTAAATGACCGATTCAATTTAAATTGCTAAATGCTATACATATTTTTTTACAATCCAAAAGATTTTCTTAAGACACCAGTTCGGGCTAGCTTAATTGTACAAAGCCGAGAAAATTTCCACTTGTTAAATAACTATTTTCAAAAATTATTTAATACGTCATTTAAGGCAGTTACTTTCGATAAACCTAAACTACAAATTAAAAAAAAAATTTTAGCGAAATAAAACATTTAAATATTTAAATTTCTAATAATTACAATCGTAATCCACCTGCAGCGTAGCTTACAACTGAAACAAAGCCATCGCATGCAATGGCCAAACCTCTGGACATATCCAAAATCTGATATGACCCAATCCTTAACAAACTCCCTACCTACGGGCTTCCTCCAATACTCCGTACTTGGTTTTCAAGTTTTCTCTTCAAGCAATGTATTTATATGGTTATTGCGTTGATTTTATAGACTAGACAAATGAAAATCAGATTATTTTCTCAGCAATTATCTACTTTTTTCTAACCATAATCCTTTCCACAGCATAGCGCAATCTTCGCCATACAGCCTGTTTCCAATATTCAAATTAACGGCGCAGACTTATGACTTAAGCTCTAATCTAAGAGCTTCACAAAATCCTACAATGGTTACTTGTCTAGGTTAGTGGCTCTAAGAAACAGTCATGTGCACCATTTCACAATAATCAGTACCCATAACATTTAAATAAAAAAAATTTGGAACTAACGATGCTTGCTTTTAATATAGTTATTGTATTTATTTTTCGATTGCCAATTTCTTACACCTTTTGCATCACAAATATAAACGTGAAAGGAAGCTTGTGACAATACGCCCTTCAAATTTGGGTCACCCATTTAGTAATACCTTACTTTTATTTATTATTTTATATACGAAGCTAGTTCAATGTAATAGTTCAAATTTTCAGAATCCATTGATTATATTTGTTCTAATTTTGATGGTGTGTGATTCCTACGGGTTTGTCTGACAGCAGTAACATGCAAAATTATGATTAATGCATCATCTTATAATAAAAACATTAGATTAGGTAGAAGTTATAGCAAAAAAACTTTCAAAAATGTTATTTTGCCTGTAGTAGTAACTACAACTGGAATTTGCATATAAATAATAAGCTACAACTTTTTTACTATATATTAAAACAAATTTTTAATAAAACGTTTCTTATAAGAAGGGTATTAAAACATGTGCCAAAAATTTACGTTCCCTACATTATATTAGAAAATATACAAGCAGCAAACACGTAGATTCTGAATGCATCTCTTTTATTCAAAACACAGGTTACAGGTATCAAAGGTAGACACTGGTTATACTTAACAATCGTAACTAAGGTAACTTTAAACTTGTCAATGTCAGGTTTTTAACACTTCGAAATCTCAATTACAACTGAATCGTCAGCTTACGCTATTACGCCTTTTGGATCATCGTTGATATATAAAGGTTAATTCTGTAAAATTCACTAGGGAGAGGTGACGGTCGGGGCAGGGGAGAGAGGAGGGTTAGTGTTTTAGTTGACTTGTGGTAGCAAACAGTCTTTAGGGAGATTGAATTTATTTCTGTTGTTAGAGAATATATGAGAAGATTGTATTAAGTTGTTTAGAGATAAATCCGTTCTAATATAATAACTGGTATTTAATTTAGTAATAAATTCATTAAGATAAATTAGTTTACTGTCCCTGTAATATTGAGTTCCCGACAAACCTGTCGGCATTAAGTATTATTCTTAACAGCTTACTTTGAAGTGATTGTAATTTATTTTTTTGATTGCAATGGTGAGTGCTCCACGTAGGGGAAGCGTACGTTAAAATTGGTCTGATATATGATTTGTAAATAGTGGTTTTTATTATGGAATTTAGTTTACTTTTGGGGTGAAGTAGGGGATATAACATAGATATTATACCTCTTGCTTTCTTTACGTTATTGTTAGTATTAACCGACCAACTCAATTTTCTGTCAAATATTACTCCCAGATACTTTGCTTTTTTTGTCCATTCAACTTGGACATTTGATATTTGGATTTTCGTGATGTTTTCAGGTCTATTGTATTGTGAAAATAATACCGCTTGAGTTTTATTAGGGTTTAGGCTCAGTTTCAATGAATTCATCCATGTTTGGATGACATTTATATGATTTTGAAGCCTATTGTGAATGTAATTTAGATTTTTGTTAACTGTGATTATCGCCGTGTCGAATAGGTAGAGCTTAGTGTGCTGATTTTTGGGTATGTCCGCGGTGAAAATATTAAATAGTAGTAGCGACAACGGGAAGCCTTGGGGGACACACGCTCTTATTGATTTAGGGTTTGAGTCGTAGCCATCTTTGTGGACTATGAACTCCCTGTTACTTAAAAAGGATTGAATTAATTTCATTAGTTAATTAGATAGGCCTAGCCTGATCATTTTAATAATTAACCCGTTGTGTCATGTCATGTCAAATGCTTTGCGGACATCTAGAAAGATTGCCCCCACTTTTTTTCCTGTTAAATGCTTGAGCAATATCAGAAGCCAATCTTGTTGTTTGATTCACGGTACTTGTTGAGCTTCTGAAGACGAATTGTTCATCCGGAAGAATATTTTTTCCGTTATTTCTGCGCTAAGTAATTCAAGAATCAATTTTTCGACTATTTTACCTAAGCGAGATAGCAGGCTGATTGGCCTATAGTTACTAGTAAGATTAGGTGGTTCACCTTTCTTTTTTATTAGAATAATTCTGGATTTTTTCCAGAAATTTGGAAAGTAGCCTAGCTCTAGTATTTTATTTGCAATATATACAAGTGATGAAATTATGTTAGGCGGAACTTTTTTAATTGCCATATTTGTGATGGAATCTATTTATAAAATTTGTGATGGAATCTATTTATAAAATATAAACGTCAAATGAAACTTGTGAGAATACGCCCTTCAAATTTGGGTCACCCATTTAGTAATACCTTACTTTTATTTATTATTTTATATATGAAGCTAGTTCAATGTAAAAGTTCAAATTTTCAAAATCAACCATTGATTATATTTGTTTTAATTTTGATGGTGTGTGATTCCTGCGGGTTTGTCTGACCATGAAGCAGTAACATGCAAAATTATGATTAATGCATCATCTTATAATAAAACATTTAGGTTAGGTAGATATTATAGCAAAACAACTTTCAAAAATGTTATGTTGCCTGTAGTAGTAACTACAACTGGAATTTGCATATAAATAATAAGCTACAACTTTTTTACTATACATTAAAACAATTTTTTAATAAAACGTTACTCATAAGAAGATTAAAAATAAAACGTTGGATCTCTAAGGGTGTTAAAACATCTGCCAAAAATTTACGCTCGCTACATTATATTAGAAAATATACAAGCAGTATTGCATTTTTAAAATATTGTTCCGGATTGGCCGTACACGTAGATTCTGAATGCATTCCTTTTATTCAAAACACAGGTTACAGGTCTCAATGGTAGACACTGGTGATACTTAACAATCGTAACTAAGGTAACTTTAGACTTGTCAATGTCAGGTTTTTAACATTTCTGAATTCTTAATTACAACTGAATCAAAATGTGTTCGGGGTCCTCTTCGATTCTTATGTCAGCCGAATAGCTATTACATCTCTTCATTCCTCGTGAAAACAATCAAATTGTAAGGATAGGGGAAAAAGTCATAGGAGGGGGGATCCCAGTTGGGGAGGGGGGGTAGTTTAAATTCTGGGTAAAAGACAGTCTTTAGGGAGCTTGTATTTGTTACGTGGTTGGGAGAAGTCATGAGTTTTGATAATGAGGTCATTGTTAGCAAATTCGGCCATTATGAAATAATTTGAATTAAGTTTGTTAATGAAGTCGCCCAAGCTTTCAAGGTTTGTATCCCTGTGGAGAATTGAGTTTCTGATGAATCTGTCCGCGTTTAGAATGATCCTGATTATTTTATTTTGGAGCGATTGAAGTCTTTTGACTGGTTTTTATGATGAGTACTCCACGTGGGTGAAGCGTAGGTTAGAATTGGTCTAATATAGAGTTTAAAAAGTGTGATCTTGTTTTTAATATTAAGACTACTTTTTTGGTGCATTAATGAATATAATTGAGCTAGAACACCTCTAGCTTTCTTATTACTATAGTCAGTATCTGCAGACCACCTAAGGCCTCTATCAAATATTATTCCCAAATATTTAATTTGCTTAGACCAATTAATCTCCTGTCCTTGAATTTTGACTTTTTTAGCAGTAGGGATTCTACTATTTTTTGTGAAAATAATAGCTTGAGTTTTTGAGGTATTAAGATCCAACTTCCAGTGATTCGTCCAGACTTGAATAGCACCAATGTGCCTTTGAAGCCTGGATGATAATATGTTTAAGCTTTTATTTGTCGACATTAGAGCGGTATCATCTGCAAAAACATAGAGATTGGTGTAATTGTTGATCGGAATGTCAGAAATAAACACGTTAAATAATAGGGGTAACCTTGTGGGACTCCCGCCCTTATTGGCCTAGGAGTGGAGGTAAAGCCATCTATATGTACTAAAAATGTTCTATTGAGTAAAAAAGAGTGAACTGCTTTAACTAAATAGTTTGAGATACCCGCTCTAATGAGTTTTAGCACAAGGCCTGAGTGCCATGTTCTGCCAAAGGCTTTTTTATGTCAAGGAAAATGGCGCCAGAGCTTTTTCTCCTGTTAAAACCATTAATAATGTCAGCTGCTAGTCTAGTTGTTTGATTAATGGTGCTAATCGAGTTTCTAAAGCCGAACTGAAAGTCTGGAAGAAGGCCTTTGTTTGCGACTTCTCCCTGAAGTTTAATTAAAATAATTTTTTCCGTGATTTTACCTAATACAGGGAGGAGACTAATTGGTCTATAGCTGTTAGTTAGATATGTTCTTTCACCTTTTTTCCTAATAACTATTATTTTTCCTTGTTTCCACAAGAGTTGAAAATAGCCTAATTTAAGAATAGCATTAATAATTAAAGTTAAGTGTTTAAACAGGTTCATTGGGGATTCTTTAATGGCCATATTTGTAATGTTGTCTAGGCCTGGGGCTTTCTTAATATTTAGATTTTTAATAACAGATTGAACCAAAGCAATAGGAATTGAGGTTGCAATGCCGACCGGAGTTCTTTCGTAGATTCTGATCGTGTGAACTACGTTATTTTCGTGAGCTAAATTTATTGGCTGACTTTCACTAAACTACTCATACAGTCTACTCATACTTGTCTTCAGGGTTAGAGATTATTGAATTGTTGAGAGTATTCCTGATATGGGGCATCGGGAGTTTAGGCCCTTTGGTGAGATTTTTCGAGAGTCTAAAGTAATGAGTACCTTGATCATTTAGGGCGGAGAGTTTATCTTCCCACTGCTGATTATATAAGTCTTTAAGTAAACCCTTAATTTCTTTAGTGGCTTTGTTAGCAAGGTTTTTGAAATGAGGGTCTCCAGTTCTGTAGGCCAGATTTTTGAGTCTGTTCTTTTCTTTTATTTTTTCCCTGATGTCCGAGAAAATCGAGTCATATTTGGTAATTTTTGTTGATTTAAAGATGGTAGAAGAATTTATGGGATAATATTTGAGGTTAGATTGATAACAGCCATATCCAGTTCAGCAGGGGTAGAAATATTTTCTGTGAAATGCATAATGTTTATTTTTTCATGGTATAAGTTCCAATTGTTTAATTTTTTTAATATATGAGTCATTATGTGAAGTGATTATGTCGCCATAATCAATGATAACGGGGGAATGATCAGAGGAAAGTTCATGGATAACCGCTGGTTGGGTTATAGCTTGGATGTTTTTAGTTAGAAAGAAATCTAGAAGCTCTGGTCTACCTTGTTGACTGATATGAGTGGGTTTAGACGGGGTTAGAATATTATATCTGTAGACGTCCTGCGAGTTGATCAATGTCAGTCCGCGAGTATTTGTCATGTTACACCCCCAATCCCTGTGTTTGGCATTGAGATCTCCTCCTATTAAAATAGCCTCGTTTTGATTAAAAATATTAACTAGATTGTTAGTATTAAAATTTTTTAAGGGAGAAGGCCCGCAGTAGACAGACCCAACGGTAATAAAGCTATCTTTTAGGGCGATTTTGGCATAAGTGCCTTCAATACAGTTATCAGAGTTGGGGATTTCGTATGAAAAGTTTTTTTACCCAACAGTAAGGTACCGCCTCTTTGGGCCTCCTCTCTGTCCAATCAAAATGTGGCCTCGCGGCGCGCTTATATAGCCTTTAGAAAAGGATAGAATGATCTAGAAAATTCTAGAATAATCTAAATACTACAGGGTGAGAAGAATTAAGCCTAACAGAAAATTCGAGAACGATTTTTGACACTATCATAGTCGTTACATGGATAAAAATTAAGGTAAGTCTACTTCAATAAAATAACAAATAATAAATAAATTCATCTAAATATTAACAAAGCTATAACAATATTATTAAATTAATTAAAAGAATAAAATTTATGTACTACAGCGAATTACTTAACGTATCGTATAAATCAAGAGGAAACTTGAAAATAATTAATGAACTTAAGGGCGTCCTACAAGAAGTACAAATATTAATCTGCAAAATAATATTACTGCTCTCTTGCAGCAAAATTAACAAAAGCTAAAACTCCAATGTTTTTTTTTACGGTTAAACATCACAGAGAATTTGGTGCTTTTGGATAGTGACCAACTAGAAATTTTGGAAACTATAAGAGAAATAAAATCTAAAAACAAAAATGCAGCCGGTCTTGATTGTGTGTCAATAAAAATATTTGAAAACTTACCCACTACCACTTCAAACTGTTTGATTAAATGTATAAATAATAGTTTTCAAAGAGGATATTTTCCCGATTGCCTTGAAACAGGTTTAGTAATCCCAATACACAAAGGAGGCGATGAACAATATCCTTCAACCTTTCGCCCAATATCACTATTACCTACATTCGCAAACATAATAGAAAAAGTAGTAAAAAAGCGTGTCATTGCTCACTTAAACAAGTTTTATCTACTAAGTGTAAATCAGTTTTGCTTTCAAAAATTCAAGAAGTACCGGAGATGCAATATTTTCCTTTTTAGAAAAAATGTATTCTGGTTTAAACGATCATGATATAGTTGCTGCGGTTTTTTGCGATTACTCCAAAGCTTTCGACAGTCTAAATCATGAAATTCTCCTCAAAAAGTTAAAGCGTTGTGAATTCCAGGGTAACTGCTACAACTGGTTTAAGTTATATTTAACAAATCGGAATCAATTAGTTAGCTACGGAGAAAAGATGTCTAGTTCATCTACAATTTTTTGTGGGGTGTCACAAGGATCTGTTTTGGGTCCCATTTTTTCCCATTTTTTT
Organism: Kuschelorhynchus macadamiae; assembly: GCA_030620095.1. Classification (NCBI taxonomy): domain Eukaryota; kingdom Metazoa; phylum Arthropoda; class Insecta; order Coleoptera; family Curculionidae; genus Kuschelorhynchus; species Kuschelorhynchus macadamiae. The sequence goes on from JAUTXW010005118.1 coordinate 951,932, forward strand.
ATACACCAGCGACTTGACAGACCTTGATATAAACGGAACTTTTACATTGTTTGCGGGCGATAACATTTCTCAAGAGATCTGATCTTAATTAAGAAATAGTGTGATGCGAATCACCTTAGTTTTAATGTATCAAAAACTAATATTTTAACGTATAAGTTTAACTTTGATAATCTTTACCTATCTGATACTAAGGGTGAAAGCAAATCAACCACATACATAATCTAAATGAAAAAGTTGCAAGAGGCAGGTATTACTGCAGAAAGAATAGCTTACTTTGCATTTGTAAATTCATACCTAACTTATGGTATAGCCTTTTAGAATTACTGCAGTCAAGAACTTTTTAATTCTACTTTTATTTTGCAAACAGACTATTCATTACACGTGCAAAGCCGAGGCCGAGACCATTGTAAACCATTTTTTGTGAGATATAAAACTTTAATTCTTACTTGCCTTTTAATACTTGAATCTATATCTCTCATATATAAAAAACATGGACATTTAATAACTGAAAGGGCCTTTAATACTAGACAGAATTTGAACCTCCCATTTCCTGTCCCCAGAACAAGCTTAGTAAAACATTCAATTGTCTATGAAAGTTAATAAATGTACCACCACTCATCAAATCACCTCCCACAAATATTTAGAAATATAGAATCTCTTAAATTGGTTAAGAAAAAAGTAAAACGTACCTTGGAGGCAAAAGCATCTTATAATTTACAAGAATTTTACGATGATAGTCTGTGAAAATACCATATATTTTGTTTTTTTTAATACTTTTGTATTTTAGGTCCAGCGGCTAAAATCTGTACTTAAAAGCTTTACGTCAGTTTTATTATTGTTGAGAATTTAGCCCTAGTTATAGGTTTGTTAAGATTTAGATGAATTTATTTATTATTTATTATTTTATTGAAATAGACTTACCTTAATTTTTATCCATGTAACGACTATGATAGTATCAAAAATCGTTCTCGAATGTTCTATTAGGCTTAATTCTTCTCACCCTGTAGTATTTAAATTATTCTAGAATTTTCTAGATCATTCCATCCTTTTCTAAAGGCTACATAAGCGCGCCGCCAGGCCACATTTTGATTCAGTTGTAATTCAGATTTCGAAGTGTTAAGAACCTGACATTGACAAGTTTAAAGTTACCTTAGTTACGATTGTTAGGTATAACCAGTATTTACCTGTGATACCTGTAACCTGTGTTTTGAAAATAAAAGGAGTGTATTCAGAAACTACGTGTTTGTGTACCGGCTAGTCCGGAACATTTGATGTCGAAAGCGGGATAAGGATCCAGCTGACTCTGAACTTGGAGTAATCTAAAGACGAAGAAGTAAGAACTGTGTTTTTTTAACACAGAAGATACAGAAATCATCATAATTATGGAAGCAAAATTTGATTCTTTAATGAATGTGATAATGACAATGCACAACGATATGAAAGACCTAAGAAAGAACCAAGAAGACGTGAAGAATGAACTTAAAGAAGACATAAAGAAAACCCATGAAGACATGAAAAGGGGCCAAGAAGATATGAAAAGAGGCCAAGAAGATATGAAAAGGGGCCAAGAAGACATGAAGCAAGAAATCAAGGAAGACATGAAGAGAATCCAAGAAGAACTAAAGCAAGAACTTACAGATGATATGAGGAGGCACCAAGAAGACGTAAAACAAAAAATGCAAGAAATGGAAAAGAATCAAGAAAAAATCACTAGAGAAACGTTGCTTGACACAAACCAAGGAAGAATCAAGAAAAAATCACTAGAAAAACGTTGCTTGACACAAACCAAGGAAGATGTAAAAGAGGAAATGGGACAAATGGAGAAGAAAGTTCAGGAGGTTCACAATCAAATGCAACAAGAAGTTCAAAATCTACGTTCCCAGATGCAGAAATTTGGAAACTAAAATCATTTAAAATCCGACGTCTCTATCACATGTGATAAAACCCCTTACGTTTGATGGTAAGGTGCCGTGGGTTACTTACCTGAAACAATTTGAAGCTGCCGCAACTGGAAATAATTGGGAATCCACCGAAAAGGCAAGAGCATTGGTTTGTTCCTTGCGTGGTGAAGCAATGGAGGTGCTAAGGAACATACCCGAAGATAAACTTTGGACTTTGGGACATTAGTAAGCCACCTAGAAATGTGTTATGGTGAAGCACATCTACAGGAGGTTTATAAAGCCCAACTTCAATGTCGAAGACAAAAATATAACGAAAGTCTTTAAGCGTACGAAACAGATATTGTGCGACTAATTAACTTGACTTATCCATCCTACCCTGAAGAGATCAAGCAAGAATTGGCAGTAGGTAGTTTTATTGAAGGGCTTCGTGATCCTGATACCAACCAAGCTTTAAGAATGGCTAGAATAAAGAAGATTTCAGAAGCTCTGGCATATGCCCTTCATTTCGAAACAGCTAAACAAACATCCAGGGGTCAAGGAAAACTACGAAGACTACAGTACACTCCAGAATACCGGACTACAAATGAAAATGCTTCGAACATTTTAAAAGAACTGCAAGAGATTCTTCTTAAACATCAGAAAGACGAAAATAAATCTTTAACTCTCCGACAAAGAAAAGATATCCGTTGTTGGAAATGTAGTAAAGAGGGACATGTGCAAAGCCGATGTACCAACAATGGGATTCCTAAAGATATTCAGGAAAAACTCCCATTAGCCAGTTTTAAGGGGCGAAAACTGGCTAGGTGCTACCAATCCCCATCGACATCAATATAAATTAAGGTATCCCGGCTGCAGAATAATGGCTCTAGCTTGGTACTATCAGGGAAGATATGCGGTCGGGACTGTGAAATGGTTCTGGACACCGGCTCAACACACACTATCGTGAGACCAGACATTATAGCTCCTTGTAGGACAGAAAATCCATACCAAAACTATGTCTTGGAAACCGCCAACGGTAAAATTATACCTGTGAAAGGCATCCATGACGCTGAAGTAGCTCTTTATAAGTTTGTCCTTGACATACCTCAACGAGTCCTGCGTACGAATAAGGAAGAAATGGTTATGAACCTGCCACGAAGAAATAATTCCACTATCCGAGAAGTGGTTTTGCTGGAAGATGCTATCTTACCTGCCTGTTCGGAATGTGTAGTGAAAGCAACGCTTGATGATTTTGAGGAAGAAGTGATTTTATTCGAACCAGTTCAAGACTGTCCACTACATGCAAAGAACCAGCAAGAACCTTAACTCAATGCAGGGAAACAAGATGTTCGTCAAAATGATGAACTTAAAAGGTCATCCACAGCAAGTAAAAAAAGGTGACAAGATTGTAACTTGCCAACCTGCTAGTACCATATTTATCTGTACAACCTTGCCACCCTCAGGACCTGCAAATATTCTCCCTAAGATACGTCAAGACGTGGTAATATCATCAAAATATTTACTGAATCAAGTGCAGGTGACCAAATTGGAAGAACTTCTGAGAAGAAATCAAGATATTTTCTCTTTGTCTGACAGCGACTTAGGAAAAGCCAACGTAGTTCAGCATAGAATTAATACTGGTGATGCAGCGCCGATAAAACAGCCTCCAAGACGAATACCTTTGGCAAAGCGGCATGAAGTTGACCAGATGCTTCAGGATATGAAAAAACAAGACATTATAGAGCCATCGCAAGATCCCTGGTCGTCACCAGTAGTTTTGGTTAAGAAGAAAGATGGTCCACCAGATTCTGCGTCGATTTTCGCAGGCTTAATGATGTCACAAAGAAAGACAGCTTTCTCTTACCAAGAATTGACGATACTTTGGACAACAGGGTCAAAATGGTTCTCGATCCTGGATCTGAAAAGTGATTATTGGCAAATTAAGCTTAATCCAGCCTATAAAGAAAAGACAGCGTTTACCTGTAATACCTGTAACCTGTGTTTTGAAAATAAAAGGAGTGCATTCAGAAACTATGTGTTTGTGTACCGGCCAATCCGGAACATTATATTATTTATTTAATGGTGGATTTTAATATGGTTATATTTGTACCTTTTCGTATAAATGTAGTTACTTAGTTTATAGTGTATGTTTATTTATTTTACTTTTCCAATGACTAGACCCCAATATTTTTATTTTTATAGAGCTTACTTTGTTGACAAAAACTATATGTTCTTATATTGTAAAGTATATGTATTTGAGTTTGAGTTTAATCGAATAATGATTTGTCATACCTTCCTCAGCTGCTGAATCAGGTGGATGATAAGTACTATCTTTCTGCTGTATATGATCATGATTCCTCTCGTAGAGTTGAGTTAAGGAAACGTTCTCTTTGAGGTTAATCACTGAAGGTGGTTTTCCTTTAAAGTCAGCTATGCCAATATAAAGTGGTGCAACGAGCGGCTGACACCTTTCATCAGTATGTCTAAAAGTTTGAAGTTGGTATAGGTATTTTTGAAACTTTGGGAATTGATAACTTATTATTTATTTATTTATTTTACAATACTTACCTTATAGGTTTAACAATCCAACATTTTAAAAACATTTATAGTATATAGGATGTTTCAAAAGATAATTAATCTTAATCTAAGATTTTGTATTACATTTTGCTATAAAATAAAAATTAAAGGTGCTTTTCTCTTGAGTCAATTTCAATTTTTTGGAATTTTTGACCACCCTGTATATGCAATCTCAAGTTAAGGAGTAACTTTTTTCCGTACACCTACTAATAAAAAAGTTCCCCATATGTAGAGAACTTAAGTAGACACACTGTATACATATATGTACCCCTTTTGCTTAGTCTATACATTCCTAGAATATTATCAATTTTTTTTAAATAGTTTCGAAGAAAAAAAAGCCAAAAAAAAATTGTTTATGACCCACTTTTAAAATATTTATAAAAAATAGATTAAACTTCTTAAAAACTAAGGTAATTAAGAGCTTACTATAAAAGGTTATGTTATTACCCTATGAGTATTATAACTTTAGTTTATACAGAGTGTGTAAAGTTTCATGTCGATTTGTTTCAAATGGAACATCCTTTTTTTTCTCTCAGGTGCGAAATTAATAGATGAAAATTTTTTTGTTACTACACTTACCTCTAAATTCCTAAAGGTTTTTGAAATATTCTTATACTGGGTTTTTCAGTGAGATAATAGAGTAACTTCAATGTTTTGAAAATGTCTTTCGCTTTTTTTGTGGTTTCGATTTCTAAGGGATATTGACTATTAATATTTATAAATAATCGCCTACGCGTTTGTTAATAATAAAGAAATCAGCGTAGTTATAGCCATAGGAAAAAAATTAGGTTCCTAAGTCTTTTCGTAATTATACTAACTATAAACATTAGTGTTTTAGAAAACATTTTCGATTTTATTTTTTTTTCTTCGAAACTATTTAAATAAAAATTGATAATATTCTAAGAATCTATAGACTAGGAAAAAAAACTTCTATGCTTCACTATTTTTTGAAACACCCTGTATAATAAGATATTTTTAAAATATGTTCTCTAATCAATAGCATACAGTGGCATTTAAATAATCTTTCTGTAATAAATAGTCTAGGTACAATAGTATGTATATATATATATATATATATATATATATATATATATATATATATATATATATATATATATATATATATATATATATTATATATATATATATATATATATATATATATATATATATATATATATATATATATATATATATATATATATATATATATATATATATATATATATATTGTCTTTGTACCTTCATATCTTGATTTTCTTTAAAACTACACCCCTACTATAATTTGTTAAAAAATGCGTTATATATTGTGTGTGTGAATGTGATTAGGGCCCGTTACTCACTATTTGTTAATTCGTCCGTCCGTTGATTCGTCGACATAGTTTGGAGGGTCCCGTTCGTCCGTGCGAATTAAGTAGGCTATGACTTCGGCGAACCATTCGTTCGCATCAAATCCTTTGTATTTTGTATATTGTCAATTATTGAAATTAATGCGAACGACACGAAATATTCGCCCATTCGTTCATTCATATGAAATGACGATTTGAATTAACAAATCGAACCGAATAATGAGTAGCGGGCATAAATCAGATCACCGAACATTAACAAGACAAGAAGGGGCATGGTCCCTCGGAACTTTTATGTTGTGCTTACAATAACCCGCCGACGAATCCGAGAAATGTATACAGCTGTGCAGGAGCCCAAGCTTTTACGAGGTTGATGCAAACCCCTAGCGATTAAAAAGAATAAACGTTCACTTACCCGGGTGATTTAAAAACGAGTTTAAAAATATCTAACCATAATTGTTATTGTGACCTATTTTGCTTTATATGTATTAAAAAAAAAAACAGGGAAAACGTCAAGTTGTTTAATTAATACATCTTAATATAATTATAAAAGTTACTGTTTGTAACAATTAAGTAAGAAAGGAAATTAATTGTTGAACATTTTATTCCAAGATGGCGGAACAAAATGTCGGCTTAATAAAGTATTTAAAAATTCAGACTAAAGAACTAGTTGTGGTATAGAGATAAACTAATAAACCTGTGGTACTAATTCAAGATGGCGGAACAAAACGGCGGCCAAATAAAATACATTTGTAATCGTGAAAAAATCACCTTTTCAGGTTTTACATATTTTCGGGTTTTAGCGTCCCTAGATGCCAAAAAATATGTTTTGGCAATCCGTCTGTCAATTTGTCTGTCAGTCTGTCAATTCGTGACGCAGCTTAAAAGCTACTGATTAGATTAACATCCATTTTAGGCAAAAATTAAGAGTCATATGGGGATTACCTGGTAATATTTTGGAAAAAATCCAATATCCCGGAACAAGATGGTGGACTAGTGAAACGTTAAATAAAACTAATTGTCCCAATTCCTCAAATTTTGCACAAAAATCAGGTGTAAACTGGTAAAGTTGTGGCACGAATTCAAGATGGTAGAATGGCGACCAATAATTTTTTTTAAATTCAATTGACATTAAATTTTATAGAAAAATTAAAAGTGATATAGAGATAAACCTCGGTATACAATGGCAGAATTCAACACGATGTAACAAAATGCCGGTGTTTGTCAATGTGAAAAGTACTTACTGAATTTATTTTTAATTATGCCTAAAAATCAAGTGTGGCATAGGTAAAAACTAGTAAAATATTGGTAGGAATTCAATATGATGGAAAAAATGGCACCCAATAAAAATATTCAAATGATAGTAATATAATGACTATTATACTGAACTAAATTCGGCCACTCTTCACTATCCCTAACAAAAGAAAAAAACTGGTAACGAGGAAAGTTCCGGCTTCAGAAAATTTACCGAATTTTTAATAGATAGCCAGTAATGTAAACACTACAGCATTGCCGCCCGTACTTAAAAGATTTATATAGTCACATGCAAGCACTTTTAAAGAACAATTTTTTGTCATTATTGGTACCTACATAGATATTTTTATATTCTTCGATCGTATCAGGAGTTACATTAACCAAAACTTTATTAATATCTTGGATACATTTTGCATCTTCAACCTCATTAAGATATTTTTGAGTAAATATTTTCTTGGATGCCTTACAAAATTGTATTGGAGTTGGATTACTCAAATTTCCGCCACAATTTCTTATCAGGACAAAAACAACTTGATTAAGGTGGCGTTTTAAATTTTCCCATAAAGATAGAATGGAGTTAATCGTAACTTTCCAGCCATTTACCAAGAATAAAACACTAAGTAAATTCGTAAATGCTTATTTTAATTTTTAAAAAATAAAAAATTAGTTTCACGCCGCGCACCGGCAAATATAAAATCAAATGATATATATATATATATATATATATATATATATATATATATATATATGCTGCATCTCGCTCGGCAGCGACTTCGAGGAACCGAAAAAGCATAGCATCCGATATTCGAGTGAGATAGGCATATCAAGGGGAGGAGCTTCAAGTGCCGATCTGAATGATTAAAACGGTGCGCCAAGAAAAAAAATTGTCAAATGGTTGAGCGGTAGTTCTTAGTCAACTTTGACCAATAAGCGAAATCATGTTTTGTACATATAAACATCCATTGAGTACGCCATTGACTAATAATGGTTATCATTAAATCACATTTATTTTTAATAGCTTTTTTAAATTATATTATCATAAGGGTAAGATATAATGATAAAATGCATCATTTCGGGGGGGTGGGGTAAATATTTAGCTTTTATAAAAACGACCTTTCTTTCTGTTATTGCAACGAAAGCCTATAACATTCATCTTTCTTTTTATGTGTGCAAATGAAATAGTGAGAATATCTTATGAAATTATTGTTGTTTTCAATTATTTTCTTGGGCTAGTAGCTCTAAATACGATGCCCTAGAACAAATGAGAAAAACCCAAAATTCCAAAAACGACTGGGGTGATTACTAAAATGTTCCAAGACAAAAAAATTGTTTACGGGCTGAACAGTGGTTCTTAAGTACACTTTAACCATTATAAAAGACTCTCTTTTTACGCCCTATATAATAGCAAATAAAAATTAGATTTGCTTTAAAATCAAAATTGTATAAGAAGATCTTTACCGAAAAATGTGATTTCACACTAAGTCAAATATTTTACATGCGCGGATCAATTGTTGAGTTCAGGGAATCGATGCCATCACTATGGTGATTTGTTTCTTCACGACCGCGACGTTTTGCCAGAATCTCACTTTTTCAGTGATGGCATCACTTGAAAATGCCAAATGGGATTTTGGTTAAAAGTCATGATGAAACAAATATCCATAGTAGACCCGGTCACCGAACATAAACAAGACAAGAAGGGTCACTTCTTCTTCTAATATAAAGAAAGGAATTTTGTAGGGCTACGTACACGTTACTTCCTGAGCGACTGATACGGGGGCTAATACAAATGAACTCTAGAGATCAGATAAGATTTAAATATTTATTAAACTGTCCAACTGGATTTTTTTTGTTGAAATAAGACAATATAACAAGATATGTTATCAGATCCATAAAATATAAATAATATAATAAAAAAAAATATTTTAGAAAACAAAATTGTGTATTTAATCATGTTTCAAAATATAAAATGAGGAAACTATTTCTGGTTTAAAAATTGTTTACGCTTTTTATAAAGAAACAATAACATAATGTACTTTCTTAATATTACATATTACTAGGAAAATTTTGGATATTTTAACAGTGTTTAAAACATTTTAAAAAATATTTTAGATGTATTGATATATTACTAATATACAGCACACGTTTTAAAAGTATATGTAAAATATTATTGCTCTATCAATATTTTCCTATAAGTCCGGATAAATGCTTGAGCAATATATTCCAAAGGCTTTTTGAATATAATGCTTTTAACTAGTTATTAATTAAATATATATACAAAACATCTAAAAACATAATTTTAATAAATATCTTAAAATTAAACTAATCATGTGGCAACAATTTTTAACAGAGCACTTTTAATTAATAAAATTTTCTTGATATGTTTTTTTTAACAATATATGAAATACATACAAAATATGTAAAACGATAATTTTGAAAAACATTTTATAACATTTTTTAAAACTAATTATTCAGAACAATCTGTAACAGCATTTGAAAGGCTAAAATAACTGTTTTAGAAAATATTTTTCTAAAATATTTCTTTTACCTAAATTATAAAACATGTATAAAATGTTTCAAAAACAATCTTTAAAAAATGCCACCTCTTAGCAAATAAAGTGTACTCACGCATAGTAATAGTATAATACATAACAAGTGTTGGAAACGAGAAGGTATAAATCCTTCGAAATACGACCACTTAAAATTTTTAGTAGAACTACTATTTTTGATATTTTTTAACACTGATGTTGAAAAAATTGTTTCAACCCTCCTTTTGAAAAACTCTACCCGTTACGTCAACAATATGACTTTGATACAAGATAGCCATGCTTTTCAACAAGAGTGTTGAAAAATTATTTTTCAACACCCGTGTGATATATAGCACATTCTAGCCCAGTTAACAGTGTGATATTTGCCACTTTTATGAGTGGTCGTAGGAAAAGATATGTATATCTATTCGTATTCGCCAAAGTATAAAAGTTAAGAGAGTATGTCCTAATAAAATACATTGTAATACTTTAATATTATTTTTATAGTGCCTTGTTTATAATAAAACAACATTAGAATGACCACACCGTAAAGCCGTCTGGAGATTGCATATTCTCGGTTGCTGTAATAAATTTTAAAAAAAATAATAAAAATAAATAATAAAATTAATAAACGTTCCGTAGGCAGACTAGTCTACAGGTTGAGGTATGTAATTTTATTAAACTAAATATTTGCTTTAATCTATTTAACGTTACATATTATCAAAAAGTCGCGAAAAAGCCAAATAATAAATTTTATTTATAAATCTAAACGCACTTAAAAACAGTTGTATAATTACAAGTTTACTAAAAAAACATTTGAAGTTAAGAGTTCGAAGGGTCAAAAATGCAATTGTTTATGTGTCATTTTTTGGTTTTAGGTTATTACCATTTTGCCCAAAATTAAAGAGAATTATTGAAAAGTAATGTGACAAATTAAACTTTCATAATGAGTAACTTAAAGGAGAAACTCCGCCCAAATAAATTGAATTAGGATTCTTAATCAGGGCATTATCAAAGCATTATAGTTGTAAGGAAATAAGTAAAAACACTATTAGGGTGTAATTTAAATTCAAGAAATCTTAGATATTTTAATACTAAAAGAAGAACAAAATAATCTACAGCTTGGCCAAACTAGCTATTAAAATTAAAAATTATAGATATAATTAATTATTAAATTAAAAATATAGGTTTTCCTCAGTTTTGGTTTTTAGATTATTATTAATTACTCAAAAAATAGTAATAGATCTATAAAATGTCTAAAATGTTCGTAAATATATCTCAATCTTATAATTGCTCAAGCACAACATTAAATTAAACGTATTTTTATGTATTGTTTTACGCATGTATTTACTTTCTTAATGTTATAATTTTAAAAAAATAGCATAGTTTAATGTTTTTAATCGAAAGCGGGTGCTTCCCGAATATAGAAAACAATTAAAAATATTTTATTTTTATTAGAATTACCGGAATTTATTATAATTCAGCTTTTGAAGCAAGGGTATGGATAAACTAAAATGATGCCTTAAGCGGCTTTCCACTTTATTATGCCTGAATTTTATATTGCTAATAATATCATTATTTATATTAGTTTAAAATAAACTAATAAAAACAAAATGAGAACCAACCAATATTTCGTCTAAAGTAGTACAAAGAACATCTTCCAATTTGCTTTTATTGGATATCTTTGGTTCTATAAAAGTAGCAAGGAAAGCACGCTAAGGAAAGTATAACCAATCCAAGTCGAACGCCAGGTGAATGGCTAGCGCGACTCTTACTGGATATGCTACTCGTCACCGATCGGTTACTATCAAAACACCCCGGTATATAAGACTGTTAATGCTGTCGGGCCATACATATTACAGCCAGTAAATTCTGCTGTGAAATAGTAGCACCGATGAGCGAGCGAGAAAGGCAACGTTTGGGGCGGAGCTTAGAGTGATCCTTCTTGTCGTTGTTTATGTTCGGTGACCCGTTATAATTTTTATATTGTACCGTTCGTGAAAATCTACATTGTAACATATGTAACATATGTTAGCTATACCAAAAATGAATTTAATTTTTAGTTTTTCGATAAAAATGTATTCGTCATAAAAATATTTGCTTGTTCAAAAAAATACATTTAACTTTGAGAAAAAAGGGAGCTCAGAAATTTGCATACTACTTCCATTTTACAAAGACTGTTATACTGTGTTTTAACTAAAGACTTTTAAACTGTCCAAAATACTTACTTTTCGACTTTAAATGTCCTAGATGTATTTCTTTGTCTAAATATATATTCCTGCTTCTCTCCCTCCCTCTTGATTTGAAACATTGTCTGCACATTTGAACCGAAACAAGACATCCTTATAAAAGTATCTAGTTTTGCAGTAACCACCCCTTTTTCGTAAAGTTCAAGGGTATCTATAAATAATTACGTTATACTCAGTATAGGCTACACTGATGCAAATTATATTTTATCTACATTGTTACATAAGACGCATGTAATTTCTTTCAATAAAAGTACTAATTTATAATTTTTTAATTTAGATAATGTTGCTCACATGGGAAAAAATGGCCGAAAGATGCCTGATGTCAGAGATATCGAGATAAGAACCTCCCCACTCATGAACGGTAGTCCCAAAGTGATCCGAGCAGGCGCGCGCCCTTTATATCTGCAGTTTGAGCGACTGCTGACTGCATCTATTCCATTAAACTGAGGTCTGATTTTTTTAATTATACCGTGTGACCACGAATAGGCCCACTTTTTCTTTGTTTTTTAAAATATCGGTTTGAAATTTCCGGTAGATTAACAAAGCTGAAATGTATATTTGTTATTAATAATAATTATAATTGATATTGAAACATTTTGAGAACTGTCAAAAAAAATTAGTTTTTTGTGTAATTTGTGAACTACTTAAAATTTTTGGATACGGTTTTTACATTTCCATGCAAATTTAATTACAATAACATTTTTGCAGCACCCCAAATAAAAATTTGATGGTTTTCATTTAAAAACTCAAATATGGCCCCACTTCTGATTAAACCGAAAGTGAACAAATGTGTCAAACATGGGTTAAAAGTTGACAAACAGAGTCCCATACATACATACAAAATTTCAAACTAATATTTTAAAAAACAAAGAAATAAGGGGGACGTACATTAGTCCTTGGTCACCCGGTATAAAATTAAAGACATAAAACACACAAACCACAGTTTAGTGAAACAGACGCAGTCAGAAGTCGCTCGACGTGCAGATAAAAAGCGCGCTTAGCTGCTCAGAAGGCTTTTGGGACCACCCTTCATGGGTGGTTATCTCGGTATCTCTGTCGTCAGGCATTTTTCGTCCACGTGGGCATTATTTAAATCTGTTACATGTCATTTGACTACGCCTGTCAATGTCAAAAATCAAGTGCCAACCGTCATTTGTCAAAACTGTCAGGAAGAGCGGGATGATGTCATAAGCAAAACAAAGTTTGTTGCCGATTGCCCTGAGCGTTCCTAAGATATAGTTTTTGTCATTAAGTCCTTAACGAAGTGATGTAACAGACCATGCTCTAGTGAGCGATCGATCTTACCCCCTTCTATCAATTTGCAAAAAGATTTAAGATGGCGCCAAAAGATGAAATCACAAACAAAACCAATATATATCTATTGTGTGGATGCTATCTCATGTACACCCTTAATACTATATCATATTGCAATATAAGCCATCGCAAACCTCTTCCAGTTTTTGTCACGAGCTCTCCGATTATAGTGTTTGGTATAAAATTTTACACTATTAGGCGGTTTGAATTTTAAGTGAAAATTAGTCATACCATACGTATAGACTGATATTGTGAAAAGTGTTAGAACTGAGGTAAGTAAGAAAACGTCAATTAAATTTTATTTTTTACATATTTTGACACTTTTTTAGTGCAAATTGGCTCAAAAGAACCGAACACAAACAAATAATGAATGACTGAAAGTACGGGAGTCAAATTATCTTAAACAATCAGTCATAGTGGGGTTTCAGGCATATCACCCAGACTTTAAAATTACAGTAATAGCGTCTATTCTTTGCCCATATAAAAAAGTTAATGGTTCCGTGCTTTATTAATTCTAAAGTGTTAAGTATAATAGCCCAAGAGCTCGTGACAAAAAACTGCAAGAGTTTTGTAATAGCTCATATTTCAATATAATGTAGTGTTAGGGATATAAATGGGTCAGCACCCACAAGGTCAGGGAGGGACAGGTTTGAAGTATGCTACATTATTACATGCACAACTACAAGTGTTTCGTAATTGTTGAAAAATGGCGCTAAACTTGTTTATAGTACAAAAAAAACCTGAGAAAGTGGTCAGACCTCATAATTGTGGAACGCGGCGGGTCAGCACGTCTCATAAGTTGTTGCGATAGTGATGTCAGTACAAGAGTTTTGTAATGGCTGAAAATATGTTTACTTCTTCACTATTATATATAACTAAAGAAAAAAACCAGTCAGGCCGTAGTCAGCAGTTGCTCGAAATGTGGATATCAAGCGCACGCGACTGCGTCCCACTACCTTGCGAGTGGGAGCTGTACATGGTTTTCGGTTTTATTTTGAAGGGGGCTACACGCTTTATTTTTGCAGATAGAAAAAAATGTTAAATTTGAAAGTTGTTGGTTTCTATCTGAACCGCCAGAATTTGCTAAAAAGATTAACAAATGACAATTGCAAATTAAAAAATTGAGCATCGACTTTGTTATTTTAAATGAGACACCCTGTATATTTTTAATTCGTTGGAAAGAACATTTATTTCTGATTTCAAAAATATATACTTTGTCTAAGTTCAGACTAACGGTTATCGCATAAATTTGGTCTGAAACCTGGAAAAGTGCTCCAGTTCATAGTAAATTTAACATAGGCGGCTTTGATTTCAATAGTTTTTATTTTAACATGGCCATTTTGTAACTGGTTTTGGACACCTGATTTACTTAATTTCTTAATTATAGGGTATTCTAGCAAAGAAAAAAGCAATTATTTTACTGCATAGACGTAATTTAATTTAATTTCAATTTATTTAATAATAAATAACAATAATAAAATCTTTAAAAATAATTTCAAAATGTTTATAACTTAACACATATTTACTGTTTATTTTGTCCGGGACTTACTTACAAATATTAAATTATTTAAATAGAGTTTAATGAGTTATTTGTATGAAACAATTATCTGAATAATAATAGATGTTTTAATATTGATACCTGCAAGAAAATGTTTTTTTATATTTAAACATTTTTGAAACAAGGATATTAAATCTAAAGTAACAATGAATAAACAAAAACAATATTATTTATGGAATAGATTTTATTTAGTCTATCTAACCCCCGTTATTTCTGAGACATTTTTTTAAGTTGTCTCTAAATGTACCAGTTATGGCTTGAAATGGATTATTTTCGTTTAAACTATTTATTTCGCATTGCAATTTTAGAGTCAATTCCCGAATCGTTGGTGGTCTATTATAGTAAACTTTATTTTTAAGGTATCCCCAAAGAAAGAAATCCAAGGAGAAAGATCTGGGCTATTCGCAAACCAAGTTATGACACCGTGTCTCCCTATCCATAAATCATATTTGTTATTAAGGTATTCTGTAACTTCCATAATATTATGACAAGGGCCCGATCATGGTGAAAAATAATATTATTAGAATACTGAACAGCAACTCTTCCAGAGCTTGTTCTATCTCATTTCGTAATAAATTTAAATATCTTTGGCCATTTAAAGAACCATGTATGACTATAGGCCCTAAAACTTTGTTTTCCATAATGCCGTACCAAAACAAAATATACTTTCTGCCCTGAATTTTTACAATTTGTTTCTTCTGAGGATTGGTAGTTGCCCAAAAGTGTTTATTTCTTCTATTGAACATATATAGCATATATAGCTTCATCTGTACAAAGAATTTTCTTGGCGAAATTTCATCTCCCTCCATCTTTGCCAACATTTCCCAGCAAAACGCAACCCTCTGTATTTTGTTTAAGTCTGTTAAGTTCTGAACCGGTCTAAACTTATGATCTCTAAACTTGTAATGTTTTAGAGTTTCCGTGAACTTTCCATACATTTTTTAATTAAATTTAATACAGCGTCTGGGATTGATCGTTCTGGATCCTTCATAAAATATACTTTTAATATTACCTTACTTTAAAATTAATAATAATTAAAAATTACCAAAATATAACAATATTTGCGTATCTTTTTCTTCATTTCTAGTGACTGTTCGCTTTTCTTGTCAGGAGTCTTTCTGTTTTCAAAAATTTTTCAAAATATAATAGATTTACGTTGATAGACCAACTAAATTCGTAATTTCCATTCTATATTAGTTTCGTGTTTCACGGTAATTATTTACCCGGAAGGTATATTTTTAAAATTTTTGCTGCTGGTGCTCAAAACCAGTGACAAAATGGCTATGTTAAAATAAAAACAATTGAAATCAAAGTCGCCTATGTTAAATTTTACTGAACCACAGCATTTTGGATTTTTTCTAGGTTTTAGATCAAATTTATGCGACAATCGTTAGTCTGAACATAGACAAAGTATATATTTTAAAACGTGACAAAAATGTTCTTACCTCTAAGAAGGTGTAGACTGTTCAAAATATAACCGAAAACTCCGTACACCCTTAATTGAACTATGAGCCATTACAAAACTCTTAGCAGGTTTTCGTCATAAGCTCTTCGGCTATGACAAGATTAGCACAGGTAACAAATGAAGAGGTGAAAAGAAGAAGGGATGCTCAGGAGACCGTTGTTGAAAGAGTGGAGAAACGTGGTTTCAAGTGGTTCGGACATCTCCTAAGAATGACTGAGGAAAAATGACCTCAGAAAATGTTCCTATGGAATCCACCCGAAAACAAGAAACGAGATAGACTCAAAAGAGTATAAAACGAAGAAATGAAGTAAGCAGTGACAATCCGTGGACCAGAAGAAGATTCCCGAGATCGTGATTCATGGCGCCTACGAATGGAAGACGGCTAACAGCTGCTGTAAAAGACCGACAATGAAAGGCATTAAAAAATAATCATTCAAGCAAGTGATATAAAAGCTAAAACTTAAAGCGATAAAGTACTTCACCAGAGGAAGAATTGAACGACTATTAATAGATCAATAAGGGACAAGGACAATCAAATAAAATAACTGAGTTCAGCACAGAATACAGGAAAAACAGGAGTCTCAGATGTAATAATCTTAATTATAAAAAAATGAAGCTAGAGCTTATAAAGAAAAGAATCTAAATATGGTTAATAACTTGTATATAGCACCTATGTTTTGTCATCTACTCGAGTAGAAGGTATGTTTTCATTTCACATTATATATACTTCTAGACGTCAATTACATTTTTACATATAATAATAAAAGCAAATTGTTCCTTTTTGTATAATTTTAAACAGTCAAAAATATATTATCTTAGGTCTTTGAAAGCATATTGATGATGAATAAGACTTATGAGTTGTTAACATGTTCTGTTTAAATATATTTTTGGTACAAATTACACATCATGTTTCTCCAACTAATAGTTTTTAATTAAAACATTTTAGTACAAACTAATTTTAATTTTAATTTCTATGTAAAAACCAGTAATCAGTTGTTTAGTACAAACTAATTTAATTTCTAAGTAAAGTAATTGTAATCGGTAATCGCTTATTCTTGAAATCCTCCCAGGTCTTTAATCGTAATGATGTTCAAATTTGACAGTATATCGCAAATATGACTCCAAACTTGTCAGTAATGGTATATACGTTTAGATTAATATGGATTAAAATAAAACTTACCCTCCACAGTAGTCGACTTTACTATACCGAGATTCAAAAAATTTTCCGTCTGAAAAAATTCCTTTTTCCAAGGTACCGCTTTGATCCGATAGTTTTGTTCCAGTCGTAGAGAGTAATTATGTAGGGTTCATTTTGGAGCTGTCAGCGAAACACCGACGGTTTGGATATAAAGAGGAACGTCTTACCATAGTCCATGCGAATATCTTTATCGGATGTATGGTCTAAAAATAGCGGATAGTAATTTTTTCTCTCTTCAACAAATTCGTTTCGATTAAAATTTTGACACGAATGTTAAACCAACTAATTGTTAAAACAAACTAATTTAATTAATTGCACTTTTGTAACACTAGTACTAAGTGCACAATCCCTGTGATACGTTCAGACGCTGACATCCATGCATCGGTAGGTTTTTTAAATTAAATACTTAATTTTACGTCCCTGGTAAAAGAAGACGTACTGGTAATGGTCAAAAAATTACCCTGCCGGGTTATTACAGCTGTTCGCGTCTCTGGTTGCCAAAAACATGTTTTTTTCAATTAGGTCGGTCAGTCTTTCTGTCTGTTCGCGGCATAACTTAAGAACTACTTATCCCGTTGAATTCAAATTTTGGTCAAGAATTAAGAGTCGTATTGGGATGAAATGGTAAAAACCCAATATGGCGGAACAAAATGGGGCCTAGTGAAATGTTAAAAACATTATTACTAAAATACTACTTATCCAATGTACCTGAAATTTTGTGTTATTTTCATATACTACGTAAAAATCAGCTGGTAAAACGTTGGTACGAATTCAAGATGACCAAACAAAATGGCGGGTAATGAAATCTTAAATATCAACCTAAAAAAACTACCTATTAGATTGATTTTGTGCAAGAACTAAGTATATAATAAGAGATAAACTAAGAAAATGTGGAACGAATTCGAGATGGTGGCCAAAAAAAATATTTGTAATCGTGAAAAAAATCTCCCTCCGGATTTTACATATCCTCACGTTTTAGCGTGGATGTCAAAAAAAATATGTTTTCTCGATTCCGTCGGTATGTCTGTCAGTCAGTTTGCGGTAAAGTTAAAAAACTACTAACCGATTGACACAAATTAAATTTTGGTGAAAAATGAAGGGTCATATGGAGATGAGTTAGAAACAAAATATGTTTTTTTGACCTCAATAAAGCCTTCTAAATGTGGAATTTTATTTTATGTATTTATTCACTTTTTAACTTTTTTTAGCTGAAATATTATATATTCACAATTTTTTTTAGCTACTATAAAGCCTCCTGAATACGGTTATTAAAAATTGTCTCTGCAGAAACACTCAATTTTCATTTTATTTATTTTTTATCTTTTTTCAGCCACAACATATTTTTTTTTGACTTATATAAAGCCCTCTGAATGCCAAACTCTTATTTTTAGAAAAGTGCCTGATTTCTATCATCATTCGGTGGTATAAATTTTAATCTCTTTGAATATATGATTTCCAAAGAATTTAATTGAATTACTTTCCGGTCTGCCAAAACGTACGGCATCTTTTACCTTTCCAGTTTCACGAATTTTTTTGTAACTTACGGTAGATTTAGTTATTAGATTTCTGTTAGAATATTCGTCATGAAAAATGCTACAAACATCTTGCATGTTTCGCATAACATCCCCATAACCCAGGAAAATTAAAAATATTAATTTTTTAGGTTTCAGTTAAACGATTCCCTTTTGTAAATCAACAAAACTGACATTGTCAAACGTATGAAGTAACCTTTTGTGTGCAGTCATTTTAATAAAAGTAATACATTAAATTATGGATATTAGACCCTTATTTTTGCAAAAACTGTTGACTTTCATAAAAAGTGCTCTTAACAAATAGTATTGCGCAGATTTTAAAAAAGTAATAATATATTATAGGATGTTCCCTAAAAAAAATTCCTTTTATAACAAAAAAAATGGTGAACTTGATAGCAATGCGGAACTCGCCATTGGATCTGGCGTAAATTTCATACCTAAGTGCAGTGGCGTAACTAGAATGGTGCGAGTGGTGCGGTTGTGTCGGTCAGAGCCTTTTGGGGGCCCGGTGGTCTGGTTAAAGTCTCAGAAAAAAACTAAATAATTATAGAACTATCGATAGAACTAAAAACTATCGATTTATCGATGTCACGGTCTGCAGTATTTTAACTTGGCCTTCGCCAGCAGGTTCATTTCTGTCGCGGCGGAGCGCTTTGCGTCGGTAAAGATCAGTCGGACAAAATTTCTACGGGGAATAAGGAGCGAAGCTGCAAAATGATTACTGAACTGATAGTTTATTTGATATTTGCTTTGGACAGAGCCGCATTACTCATTAGCCCGTAAGGCGCCACCGCCGGCGCCGCTGCAACAAAAGTCGTTTATATAATTTTCTTTGTTTCATTATATAAGTAAGTAGGTAATTTTTTATTAGTATTACATTGAAGGACAGGGTAAGTTTCTGTTATATGGAAGATAGGACTTTTTTTTGGTCGTCACTTTTTTCCACTAGCTTGATAATACATTTAGGCAAAATAATTAATCCGACACTGGCTGCAATGCTTTTAGGTGATAGGGCCGATAATCTCAAGCGGGCCTAGAGCCTCAAAAGTTGAAGATGCAAGACTGGTTTTAAGTGCTAATTCTGTTCTGTGTAGGTGTAGTCAACATAAGGCTATAAAATCACTAAATATTTTTTTAAGTTCCACATTCAGAAGGCTTTATAGAAGTCCAAAAAATTATATTGTTTATCACATTTCACTTAAGAAAAAGATAAAAACTAAATAAATAAATAAATATAATAAAAATTGGGAGTTTCCGCAGAGAAATTTTTTAATTACCAATTCAAGAGATTTTATAGAATGAAAAAAAAAATTTTGTGAATATATCACATTTCATCTAAAAAAAAGTTCCTGGGT